>CALNHX010001215.1:0-242620 GCA_940337035.1 Agriotes lineatus | reverse complement strand
CTTCTAGCAAGAATAATAATAATATAAATAAGATTACATAAATAAAATCAACATAAGAAACAAAAATCAGCAAAACAGAAACAAAACCAGCAAAACATAGGTAACATTTTTTTTCTATAGCACATGTTAAAGTGTGCTTTTATCAACTCAAACCAAAGGTCAAGTTGTACTTTAACAGCAAGGGTAGATAAAGTAGCACTTTAACATCAAGGATAGATAAAGTAATTTAATTTTCTAACTTTTGTTTAAATTAAATACGACAGCTGCGCATTATCGTAGCAACCCAATCTAGCTACTGACATTTTGAAATGTGATTGACTGTCCTTATTTTCTTTTGAAATTGTTAAAGTTCTTGATATAGAAAAAATATTGTATTATACACGACGATAAAGTTATTTCTATCCACTCTTGAATCATTAACATCTCGACTTCGTCTCGACGTTAAACGATTCACTCGTGGATAAAATTTAACTTTATCGTCTTGTATAATAAATTACTATTTATTTTATTTTTTAAAATCATATTTTTTATGCTTTTAATACTTTTAATTAAGTCGGGATTTTCATAAATATAGTCAGGAAACTCTGTACAATACATATTATAATTTATAGAAATTTGTATTTCTGATTTTATTAAATTCACGCTGCACCTGTTCCGACTGCTCGACCATTTTAAATTCATTATGGAGAAAACTCTTTCTATAAATGCATTGGATGGAGGAATGCTTAAAATAAATGAAATTATTTTAAACAACTCAGGAAACTCTTTATTACAGGGCTGAAATTTTTTTAGCCAATTTTACAGCAGTACCACACTCTTCTTTAATTATGTCTAGTATTAATGGTTTAATAGCAGAATACTCTTCAAATAGGGTGTTGATGTCGATTTGCAGTTGCAATCGATCAACAATTTTACAGAGGTCTTGAAAATCAAAATTTTCTTTTAGATTAAGTCGTTGTAAATGAAAATACATATTATTTTCAGAAAACTCAAACCATTTTTCTAAATACGAAATTGCACGAATTAAAAATTGGTTAAGGTTACTTATTATGTTAGTTTTTTCCTGGTTTTGTTACTTCTGCAAACTTGGCATTGCATGCATTCCGAAAAAGCCTTCATTTAACCTTATTTTAAGGCTTGTTTTTAATTCTAACATATTAGAAACATGGAAGTTGTCGTGTTATTTTGCAATAAAAGAGATATTTTTTGAAAAAGTGCACACATATTTGCAGCGAAATGTAAATATGTAGATGGCTTTTTATATAAATGGGTTTGGACATCAGTTTCATCTTCATTAATTTCTAGTAGCTTTTTAATGATTAGCGGACACTCGTCGCCAGTAGATATAAAATAAGAGATGAATGCAGGGTAGAACTTTAGAATACGCTCAATTGCTGGACTTAAAGACTGCCATCTAGTAGGAACGTGCTATAAAATTTCCTGATATTCAAGATTGACAAACCAAAGAGTAGGTACTATATTTATAAATATAGTACTCTTTGGACAAACTGAACAAATTCTTTTAAGTCTTCCCTTCTTAAAGAACTGGAACAAAAATTACTGTATATCTTTAACACAACAACTTCAATGTCAATATTTAAATGGTTTGCAGCATGCTTAAATGTATTATTAAAAATGTGAGCTAGACAACAATTCTTTTAAATTCTAGATTTTTTTTCTCTTAATAGACTAAAACAAGATCGATTTTTGCCAAAGTTGGCATTAGTATTATGTGCGAAAAACCTAGCAACATTTTTTATATCTAAATCTACATTTTGCAAAGATTTAAGAATTGACTGTGAGATTGTATTAGCTGGCTCAGAAGGTTCTTCAAAAAAATCTAACAATTTGCATTCTACTCCATTTTCTACAGTAAAATGCCGAATACATATAGGGTACATTTTTCTGTTACCTTTATTTGATGTATCTGTAGCTACTGAGAAGTAGGCAGCAGTCTGTTTTTCACTAGTAGGCAGCAATGTTTTTAAAATATCTTCAACTGATTTTTATGACAAGACGTTCTGTACAATAGCTTCAGCCTTAGTTCTGCCGCAGGATATTTTTTTTACTATTTCTGAGTCTTTAATAACCTTAGGCAATAATTTTAGCCCACAGTCCAACGAATTATATGATTGGCTATGTTTAACACAGTGAAATATTTCACCAAGTTCGATTCTAGTTACACTGTTCATTTCTACAGTGTTATTTTTGTTTGTAAAAAATTTTTTAACACTTGTGAACTTGTTTCAGCAGTTTGTCGTTTTTTGTGATCTAATAACAGTACTACCCTGGATAAATTAATACACAAATTTTAATAATATATAAAAATACGGGACTTTTATTGTCCCGTATGAACCCATGGCGGGACACGGGACTTTTAATCTAAATACGGGACAGTCCCTTGAAAAACGGGACGGGTGGCAACCCTGGGTAGCGATGACGTCCTCGGCGGAAGCTTGGCAAAGCTGCTGCAGGGGGATCCAACTTGGGAGAGAGAGCGGGAGTCGGCGACGGAGCTGGCAAAGATGACTTTAGTTTTCGGGGTGGCCCAGCGAACGGAATCGGAAGTTGCAACTGCAATAATCCTCGAACGACACGAGTACACACAGGCGGGGGTTATAAAACGACGTTAGAACTATATGTGCACCAATGGCAAACTTTGCGTCCCTCTGTACTTTGAGAGCGGACAACAAACGATACGATAAACGACGTTTTCCCCAATAAAACGATTTGCGGGCCTTTCCCTTAACTTTACGACCGCCTCGGAGTTCTTTTTGCACCTACGGCTATGAAGCTGTCCCCGAACTACTTCCAGCACGAAACAACGTAACCCCCCGGTTCCGAGGACCGGGGTGTGAACTTCACCACACAACTGTGTTATTCGAGGGTTCGCTACTAAGTAATTATTTCAAATGCACAGGGCTTAAGAACAACGTAACGGAAGAAAGTTTTGAACTCCAAAATTAATAATCCCACATACACGGTTAACTAAGGGTTTATCAAACTTTATTTCACTCGCCCCTAGAATGTTGTAGAAGAAATTTCTTGCTGTTGCAACTAATCCCAGGGTGTCGAATTTCAAAGATTATTTTCCAAGAACTTTTAGAAGTTGTTGACAGGAAACACTAAACTCCAAGGCCTGAATTTCGTTACTGCTTAACATAAAGAATTTGATTTATTTAGGCGTTCAACGCTTGATTGTCGAAACAAATACGCACTTTGTGCACTGAACGAAGAATGCTTGCTAAGACGAATTCTACGGATCGTGAACGCATTATTGTTTGGGCCAAAAGGAATTTAACATGTAGCTTTAAGATCCAGGGTTGAACTTTAAACAGGGCCGTCGTCAGAAATTTTAACTAAAATAATTTCAGCTTAAATGCACTAATAATACCCAATCGTGGAATTGATAACAAGGATAGCTTAATGACGTCAAAATCACTTAACAACTTGACATATTTCTTAGCAAAACATTCTGACAGAACACGTCACAATTTAATCGGCTATTTTAATGCACTTGGGATATTACTGTTGATTATTCAATTGTTTTGTCGATATTGAGGGTAGATATTTTTAAGGGTGATATAAAAAGCTATTTGAAAATGCATTACGTGTTTTTAACAACATATTAAACACAAAATTGACACTAGATATCAACCTTATAACAACCAAAATGTTGCGAGAGGTATCAAAAAATAAGTAGTCAAACTAATCTGCACTTTTAATATTATATTAATAATAATTATCCATAACCTTAAAAATTCGAGGGCAGTTTTATCCTAACGTCCAATAAGTTTACTTTCAACAACGTCAAAACTGATCATACAACATGTAGTTAGAAGGATCAACAAACACCTAAAGTAGTAAGACTGAATTCCAGAACACCAGTTTGGACTCACTCCGAAATATACCGGTACCATCATATAATGAATATAATCAACCAAGCATTGGAAAAACAACAATACTGCAACAGCCATGTTCTTAGCCATGACCCAAGCATTCGACAAACTATGGCTCCAAGCTTATTATATAAAATCAAAATAATTCTACCCTAAACTGCTTCAATCTACTAAAATCATACTTACGCGAACTTCAGTTTGAAATTAAGAACAGTTAAACCACAAGCGAGAAATCTTGATTCTCCTCTATATGTGCTATTAGGATCGCTTTGGAAGTTTGAATTTAAAACTGCTGGCGTCACCTTTTCAGACCCTTGGGTAATTGCAGTGGAGATTTCTAAAGCTTTCAAGAGTTATATCAAAGAACATTGCTCTTTGGTTATATTGAAGATTGCTGTAACGCGTACACCCTGTGCAGTGCCTTCTTATCGTTAAGTGCCGCTCCCCGTTAGATATCGCTACGGTGACAATTTTGAGATTTGTATTTGGTGTGGATACCGCATTTTTCTGCAAAAAGTACTTCATTTTGAAGGCGTAAGTTTGCGTCATTATAGGTAATGAAATTGGATTCCCTGAAAGTTTAGCAAAGAGAAGCAACGAAGCTAGACGGCTAGTAACGGCGCTCCATTTTTGGGTAGAGCTTGCGATTGAAAGCAAGTTGACTTTAGGAAGTTTGCCATGGTCACATAATTGGTAGTTAACCGGATATAAATCAACTTTGAATTGCTTATTTTGCTGAACTTGTTTAATTAGAATTAGCTATTGTATAATTTAATATTGAAGTGTTCGCTCTAGTTTCGACGTTAAAAACAAAGCCAAGTAAGAATTGTTTAACAAATTAAACATTTACTACTCTTTATTGCATCATTAAATCAACTGATTGCATTAAAACAATAGAAATGCTACCTATGCACTCGTTTCAACCGTTTAATTAGCAATTACGGTATAATGAAATAGTGCATATATGATATCTTAAATATGCGTCTCTTTGTCATTCTGACAATTATTTTAATTCAAGGTATGTTTCGTTAATCCTTACATCTTGTAAGTATCTAATTAGTTCAAGCTCCATCATTTTCAGCATGTATTCTTTGCACTATTGTGTAATATACTACTAGATAAAGATGTGATTTATTCATAAACTTACAGTAGACATTTATAATTGCACTAAGTCGTTTTGACAATTAAAATATGTCAGATAATAGTTGCTTTTACGAAATATATATCAACAGATATAAGGCTTAAAGTGAGTAACATTGATCAGATGTACAGTCGTGTTCATTAAAGTGTTGTACGGCATTGGTGCTTTGTGATTTTGTGAATATAAATTAATGACACACAAGTTCAAAAAAGTGTTGTATATACAAATATTTGAAGGTATACATCTAGGTGTGCTTAGTTAATGATATAGTGTAAGACTTTGTGGAGTAATAACACAATAAACCAATAAACGTACAATTGTTGATATACAATACATTTTTGAACACGACTGCACAAGGTTCGTCCAGAAACTAAATTTCGTGAAAGTGGTAGCACAAAGTGGCTCTTTAGTTAGCTGTTGACCAGTGGTCGGAATGTAAACTTTGACGAACCGGAACCCTGTCGTGGGGGGGAGGGGATCGGGGGGTATGCCCCCGCGTTAGCCGCAGGTGAAAATTTTCGCCGAAAATAATAATAATGTTGATAATAATATGTGTTTTTTCCGTCAATAGTCGACACAAACCAGTTTAATTTAATATTTTAATTCAAAGTGAAAAGACCCCAATTAAAAAAACAAGAACGGTATAAATACAACAAAATAAAGTTTATTCATTTCCCTCTAGAATAACTCAATAATGGGCAATAAAATCAAAATAATTCAACAAAATTCAAAACTCTAAATATTGTAAGGTAACAACAGATAATACATTTCGCTCAATTCATCGAGAGCATCAGACTCTTGCGCTAACGTTGCTGACAAATTGTACCGATGCAATCATTTTGTGAACGGCGCTATATTTGCCTCTTTCTTTTCCATCTCTTTTTGGAAAATTTTTTACGAAACGGAACGGATTTTGATAAACTTTCACGAGACGGAACGACTCTTGATAATATTTCACGAACCGGAACGCCGTTCCGGTCCGTTCCGGTACATTCCGACCACTACTGTTGACTGTTTTCACTTACAATTCAAATATCTCGACTAGCAGAATGTATCGCCGCTCTTAGCATAGCTCGGAAGAAACAGGACAACCGACGGCTAGCTAATAAGACGCTTTTTACTACGAAGGAATGGGAAACAATATTGCTGTTCTGCATTGTATGTGCCCTGGAAAAAAAATCTGTCGTTTTGTAACTTGCAGTACGCCACTTTGGAAGGTTTCGTCCCGATTTTTATAAAACTTTAGATTTTATAGTAGTTTTGATAGTTTCTGAAAATAACATTTTGTTAAGTCATGTACAAAATAAACTTTGATGAATACTTTTTTATTTGGAAAAGCTTGCTACGTAAAATATCTAACAGTTTCTTTTTGACAGGTGCCACATTTCCTGGATACAATGACATAGACAGGAATTGCTATGGTAATTCAACTAAATTAAATTAAAATGCAGATAGAGCCAGAAAATCAAAATCTCTACTTTTAGAATTTTACTGGAGAGATTACCGTGGAGATATACCATCCGATGCTGTTCCTGCAGGAAAAGACCGCGCAGGTCGCGATACCTTCATTGGTCAGTGCTTTCATAACGGAAAATTAACACCTGGAGTGATAAAACAGGGCAGAACTGAGGTTATTTATGAATACAGAGGCAGTATGCGGACAGCAAACAGAAATCTCAGGGTAATATGCATTAGTTGAATTTTTGAGCGGCAGTTTTCTGTTGCTTATTCATTGGGGATCAAACTGTAATGCGTAGTCTCCTACGCTTTTATATTTTTATAAATTACTTGCCCTTTTTGTTGCCAGTTATCTCAGTTTGAATGAGTTACCTCTTACCTTTATTACAGTTTCCAGTTAAAGAAAATTAATGGTTCGAAAATCTGTTCTCGCAATAACAAAACGTATATGCTCTAAATTTCTACTTAAATAAAAGCCAATTTGCTCATAATTAATTTAAAACAAATACATACATTGCTTGTTAAATACACAACATAAAATAATAGTGTATCAGAATCAACTCCTAAAATAAATTATTATTCCTACACACATTTGTTTAAGCAAGAAATTACTATTAACGCACAGAAGCTGTTTTTACAAGCATTTATATTTTAAATAACATCCAATCGTTTTCAATACAATGGCTTCGCTAAAAAACTGCACCACAGGGCCTTTCACTTTAATTTACGTTCCGATATGCAGCCTGACATAATTCACCTAATAATTGCTTTAATGCTACATAAGACGCTATCACATAATCGGCTTAGACGCTGGCTACTACTGCACGCTCAATTAATACGTTAGGATATCACCAACCTGTAGCGCTGTTTAAAACCAGTTTTAAGCAGTTCCACAGTGGTCGGACGAGATTAACTCGCTCTTGGTGGCATTCACTTCCTTGGAACGACATATCCTTGCTGACGTTGCTGTCAACTTTTATCCAAACTGCTAACTAAAATACTGCAGCGCCAGTCTTTCCCGTGGTTTTGACTGGCGTGCGTCCATTCATGTCTCGTTTCGAACTCAAAAACCTCACTTTCGACAGCGTCAAGTTGAATCTAATTACATCTAAATGTTACAATCCACAAACAGGCTGTATATGTAAACTAAGCAATTCAGGCAAGGGCCAAATACCGTTTCGAGTCTGATGGCAAGCATGTACAGAATGGCCTGTATTTGTTGAAGTTTTTGAACAACTTTTCAAAAGTCGAAAATATCAATTTATTCTTATTTTTCTTTCTCTATTTCCCTACTTACACCCTAATGTGACGAGTTTGAAACTATCTCCTGTTTTGCACCAGTCTCATTGTTTCTTTTATACTTTCCTCTAACGGTGACGTCACGGGCTACAATCTGTGATGTATCAAACCTATTAGGCTGGTCACAATCCAACCTGTATATTGACAAGGTTCTCTCTCATCTCTTACTGTGAGAAGCCCAAACTCAACTACATCCGCCTTAATTCTAATTATTAGACTAGTTATGTGATGTCTAGCTTGCTTGCCTGTCTGAACTAAACCTGCTCGCCAAACTGTGGTGGTATTCGTATCACTAGGCATCCCCCAAACTCACGGAGCGATTTCATAGGCGTACATGCTGAATTCTACTGGGAATAAAACACCTTTTACTTATTTTGAAGTCGCCACCTTTCTAATCCCTAGTTGAATGTGTAATAGTAAGTAGACAAAAACTCATTTTTATCACTTTGCTTTTATTGGTGTTCATTAACTATCATCTGCAAACAAAGGTATTGACATTAAATAATCTTGTAGTGGAAGGATTTTCTTCACTAGTTTTAATTATTTGACCCCTAATGGATGAAATTTGATACGGGGATACTAGACATAATTTCCGATTGATAGATAGATATAGTTAAAGTAGTTTAATTTTTTAAGTAAACCACTTTATATACTTCATGTTTTTGTTATTTACGGCATAAATTACATATGATAGTGTAAATACAAAAAATTGTTTTTTAAAATTTTATTTTTTGTCGTAATCTGTTCTAATTGTCTCTAGTAACCCATAACAGTTATTACTATGATGACAACGGACCATGAAACGTAATCACAGGTGCAGTGTGATGTCCAACAGATGATGAATGGCTCAGCTGCAGTTACAGTTCGAGGTGATCCCTCAAGAAGAAAGGTCATATTACCATATCACGGTCAAACAAAAAGCATTCACCTCGGAGAAACAGTTGAAAATTCGGTGAACGTTGGAAAGGCCGCCAAAGCGAAAAAACGGTTATGATTGCCCATGTGACTTACCCCATAGGTAGGATTAAGGCTGCTAGGAACAATTTCGGCTTCCATATACGCAGTTAAACTAATCCGTCGTAATAACATGAGAATAATATTCCTATAACGTCGAATTCAAACCAAATCCACATAATTATGAATGCAAAAGAGCTACAAACTCAAATTTGCACAAGGCAGTCAAAATTGGCTCAACACGTTTTAACATTCAAAAATTGGAAAGTGAAAGACACGACATTAACAAGCTGTAGCAGGTGAAATATTTGGGCTTAAAGCACCTAAAATGCGCCGGAATTCTCGCCTCGACCATAACGGCGATAGAGAAGAAACCATAATGGGATTAACTGGTAAGCTTTGGTAGATAGCTTCTAAATATTCATAATTATCTTTATCCTCTGTAAGTCCATGCGCATTTATAAATATTAGTACATCAACATCGTGTTCATGGTGAATGTGGTAAAACTTAAGACATTCACATTTATGCAAAAAAAAAAACCTTTTTTTCATTTTGAAAGCTGAAGAACAAGGTTTGTATTGAAGAAGAAAACTATTGTGAATGAAGTCTGTGACAGAAGTGGTAAAACCTTTTTTAGATTAAATTTGTGTTCTTTGTTACGGACACTAAAACTATATATCTCAGCTTCGCGCTGTGATTTTTTATAGTGGGTAAGGTGAAATTCCTAATGTTTTGCTCCTGATATTCATTACTGCATTCGCCTCTCTCTCTCTCTCTTTCTCTCTCTCTCCCTTATGCCGCAGTTTAAACTGAGATGGCATCTTAACCTCACGCAGCCGTAGTTAATCCTGCAGCCAATTACTGATGGTGTCTTGGGAGCAGATGCCCAGGGAGACCCAGAGGCTTCGTGGTGGGAAAGTTACTGGTGTTTTTGTAACTACTATTTTAATTGATTGTACTGAGTGCTGCTAGTTATTTCTCGATTGTAGTTCTTAAAATCCTTCTCGAACTTTATTTGCTTTTGTCATATTTATGCTGTCTTACCTTACGTTAGGTTTATTATTGCGTTTGTGCTATGGGCTAACGCAGTCTCGATTGGGGGTCTTTCAGACCTCCTCGAGTTTCACTTTATCTGTATAAGTATTGAAATTTTGTAATTATATATTATTTGGGTTCATGTTAATTTTAGAAACAGTATCTGTTGCAGTGGATCTACCTTTCTAAGTTGTATTAGGTCTATAATTATCTAATAATTACTCTACTTTATACCTCGGCTAGCTATTTTAATTTATCTATTATAATGATACAGTCTATTTGATTTTAATTGATCGGTAAAGCTTTACAACTTTTTCAAGGTGAGGTTCCTATCTTTATCAGCCCTTTCTACTATATGCTATTAATGTTTAAAATCAAGATAACTCATTTTCCAGAAGGACGGCAAATGTCAATCTTGTTCTGTCAAATTAAACATGCCCAATGCAGATTAGATATTACAAACTAACAAGTTAATTCAATGTCATGAATGATTTACCTTTTATCTGTAAGTCTCTTTTAATAAATACCACAGTTTATTTTTATTATTATAGCTTTGTTTCAGTCACTCTATATCTCAACTAGACAAATCTGGCAATCTGTGCACTTCCTTCTAGTAGACTGTCACTCCAACTGCAGACAGCTCCAGAGTCCCAAGATCTCCGCAAACTCCTTCCAAAAAACACAGCAAACTGCTTCCAGCCGCTATAAACTGATATGTCTCGACCTTAACTTATTCTTGTGTTCAAATGACACCTATCCCAGTCAGTTCAGCTATTAACAATCCTTTTCTGCAGGTATTATGGTCCAAATCCAGTTGTCCCCAAATGATCGATCCCTCTCTCTCTGCTCACAATTCCTGTAGCTCTGAAACTCCAATCAAGCAACGGATGTCCACCTTCTTCACTAGTTTTGACAGGCTGCCAACACTTCCATAAACGTCCTACTAATTATGTCTTTTCTGAATTGTAACTTCTTACAATAAATCACTCTCTTGCCAAAGTACAGATGTTGATTGCGCCGTAGATAGAACCAGCTTACTTCTCAATCCTCTCTGCTTCTTAGTCCAGTAGATATGTTTAGCTTCCTTATTAATCTTCTATGCTTCTTACATGCTAATTATACTTGTCTTGCTTCCATCCATTACGTATTAAAACTTGATCCATTATTAACGCTTCTATGTTTTTACACTTTGATGAATTCCATTTAATATCACCTCGCAGATTTTATCTTACTCTATTTTATTCAACCAAACACTTTTTAAATAAAAATAGAGAGAAATATCCAATTTTATATTAGACCCAAATTCAAATTACATCATTTTTCAAGTTGTTTATTTTTTAATAATTAGGACAAAATTCCTGACTAGCACTTCTCATTATTCAAGCTTACTATCCTTATAAAATATCTGACTTATACATGCTAGAGTATTCATATTTGTAATATCTGCTTACTGTGCTTGTATTGATGTATCACTTATGTAACCAATATTTAATTGTAAAATATTCCAAATACTCAGTTATCTCTTGTTAAACATTCATGACCTTTGGTTAATTAGATCTCAAATACTACTTTACTTGGATTTAAACTAACAACTTTGTTATCCTTCCTGCTTCGCTCCTTTTTTTATAACAACCCAAAATTACATTTTTACCCCTGACTAGTTTTATTCTACTTGAACCATAACACTGTATTTAGGGTGCACCTAAGCTTTTAATAGTATCTTTAACTGTAATTATTATAATTATATTTCTATATATTAACGTTTGAATTTGTTAAAGCTATTTGTATTTAATTGTTGACTATTATGTATTTTACTATTGATATGGGTGTTTTAGTTACTCCAGACTTACTTATTTCCTAGCAGCTATTTGTATGGATTTCAAATTATGATTTTGACTAAACTCTTAGTCTATAAGTTCTCGTTTCTATATGGGCATATTTGATATATTAAAGATTCATTGGCTTCCCTTGGTATGATTTAAAAATTTAAGGTTTTGTAAAGAACCCAGGTTGTCTTTAATGTAGCTGGCTGACTCTCAAATCTGCCCACGTAGTCACGATAGTTTCAGTATTATTTTGGAATGTGTGTGGTTTTTGCCCGCCTTTCTTTAGACTGGTTGAAAGTTTTAATATAGCTGTGCAGAACTTCAGCTTATTATTTAATTGCTAAACAAAATTTACAGATTCTGTGTTCCCGGCAACCACAAACACTTGTATGGGTGAGTGCTGGCAAGCCACAGCTGGTCAGAGATTGCATTGGAAATCGGTATTTAATCAAAGGCGGAGATGACAAAACTGACGCTAATTTACTGGCCATTGGAAGAGTACCCATCGATGGAGAACTACTTGTATCTAAGGTTTGGGTTGTCGGGGAGGAGTTTGGAAGAATCTATGTATACAACAGCTACGGTGGGATAACTATAGATTCATATGAAGTTTTAACTTTTGACCCGAGCTCGAATTTTAAACCACGGATGTGCCAAAGCTGCTGTATCGACTAAGCCTGTTCATCCTTCGTAGTCATGAACATTGCATTTTGTGCAAAATTGTATTTAGCTTTTACTATCTTAAGGAACAACAAACAGTATGGCTTCTTTATTTGTATGTTACACTTCTATTAACATAAGGAAGTGTCATGCCCAGCTGTAGTTTTCTGTTTAAAAATAAAGCTTTGTGTAATAACTTCTAAACAATAGGCTAAGTAAAAATCCGATGTCATACGCAAAAGGTAATTATTTCAACGTTATTTTTCCCTAAGCTGAATAATATAGGAGTTAGTGGAAGTTTCTTCTATTCGCAAAAACGCCGGTTCAGTGATTAAGAAATGGCAAAGCTATTTGTAGAATACCTAGAAGCTACATTCCTACCACAACAGTTACAAAGCTATCATGAAAAATTTGAAGTTCTTGAATCCCCACTCCAACCTAATCTACCTAGAGGGATGATCCCGTTTCTCCATCCCATACTAGCTTTCTGTAATAATAGTAAACATATTTTAACTTTATTTTTCGTAATATTCCTCTTTATGGTTATTACATTTGTTCCTACAATGTTCCCACATTTCTAGGTCCTCTTGAAACAAGATTTTCCACACCTTTAAACCACTGATTTATCTTACATATCACGTCAATGTATGAAGAAAATCTTTTTCTTTTAGTTTTGGAAATGAAACAAAAAATGTAGCTTAACGAATGAGGTTTATTACACTCTTAAATGATTGGAACTGCATATAAAGAAATGCAAACTGTAATCCAAATGGTGACAGCATGCGGCACATAAACAAATTTATAAAATTGAAGCTCCGTTTATAGTCGAAGGAGTCCAAACACTTAAATCAGACCAATAAACCACACAGCAGCAAATAATAGAATAGAGAGCACCCCTGTAAATACAGAGAGAGAAAGTTCGACCTCAAAATAACTAACCTCGTCTGTACACAAGTTTAAGCTATCATCACAGAATAAGTCTTAATATATAAACCAATACTAGTATGCGTAGGTTATTCATGCAATATTATACTAGTAATACGAATTTAAACTGAATCACACGACAGCGCTAAAATAGCCACAAAATTCAAAACATTAAAAAGTGACGTTAAATCATGTCAATATCTGCTTGAATGAGAGCCCCTTAATTTATGCACGTCACTGGGGAAAACTAACAACACCCTACGTCAAGGGGTTTCCAAAGAGAGTGTGATTTCTTCCAAATCAGCTTGATAAGTAGCAGACCCAAAGTACAAATTTTGATGGCTTGTGGACGAATAGATGCAGCCGAGGGCAGCAAAGCTCTCCTCCTTCAAGCGAATTTTTGGAATAGCTCTAGCAATACGGGGCGACGTTAGGCTTAGACAACTTTAAATAAGCCTACGGGAAAAATCCGCAGCAGCGAACAACGCACACGCGTTATAATAATTTAAAGAAACTGAAGCGAGGCGTGATTTATATCCGGACATCAATCCGAAAAAATGGCTAATTGTCATAACGACACCGATGACAACAAAAACTCCCTCTCAGACTTTATTATGTCTGTTTATGTTGCAGCAAATAAAGTAAGACGATATAGAGAGAAAAAAAGAATGACTAAGCAATATCTAAAATATAAGAAAGATGTGAACCTGTGCAAAAAAGGTTGCATCTTTAAAGGAAACCAACTTAACTTCCAACACAAGAGTCAACAAGCTATTAAATGTCTCAGGTAAACATCTTAAAAATGTAGCTACAGTGAGAAAACAGCTTGTATTTGCTGAAGTTACGAAAGACCAGTTAATAGATAGATCTAAACTCAAACCATGAAAAACAGATATTATTACCAAATATTTATTAATTCCATTCGTGGCACATAAAGGCCTTATTTTACACGAGTATAACTTTATAAAACAATTGAAAGAAAACATGTTAGAAAATGAGATCATCGTTCACAGTGACTTTAGTGAAAATATTACAACTTAAAATGTGGCCAGGAAATACAATCATTTCATTTCGGAAGTTCTAGGAAGAAAATATCGCTAGATACTGTCGTAGTCTATGCAAACTCAAGCAATAAAGATTTTACCAAAAGTTACAGTACACTCTCTGAATCCCTCCTGCATGATCCGCCTACTATTTGGGCACATTTGTTTTCTGTTATAAAATAAATTTAGAGTCAGGTAAAATTAATACTATCTATTTTCTGAGCGATAGTCCGACAACACAGTACAGGAATAAAACTATTTTTTTAATTTTTTGGCCAATTCTTTACAAGAGTTTTGAGGACAACTTTTGAATTTAGCGTTTCCAAATTAACGTTTTTCCGCATCTTTTAGTTCGACCGCTTTCCGCTCCTTATAATATAGTGCAGTTCTGATCGGACGGCGTACCGTCTTTTGGCTCGAAGGAGCTGCTGCAAGGTTGTGTTAGAACGAATCGGTTTCGTGAGTGGGACAGAGAAAGCAAGCAAAAGCGTCTCATACCCCTTTGGTCGTTAGCCCGCGTCTTGACACTCAACTTCTCGGGGCTTCAGATTTCGTTTCCCTTCGTGACAGAGTGAACAAGTGGTTTTGGAGCTCGGGCCTCGCCGACGCCGCTGTACCGAAAAGGTCTTTTTGTAGAGTTCTATTCAGACTGGCGGTAGCGGCGCGGTTCTGAAACCGCTCAGCAATCGCTCTGCAGGTTTTTAAATAATACGATTGGGAGTGGAAAGCGCTGAGAAAGCGGAGAGGTAGCGGCAAGCCGGCGGCGATACGACGGTAGGTCGACGGCTCGGATTTGATCAAACGGGGAGCGGTTTTTATGAAGAAATCGCGAGGTCAACTAAAAACAAAACCATAATTTAAAGTGAAAAATACAGTTCAGTACCGTCCAAAGTTGTAGGCAGACGTGATTGTACTACTAGAGTCCCTATATTAATCGAGTACCGCAATTGATTGCGCCAGTGTTTTGTATTTTGGGAGCAAATATGGCGGATACACTGTAAAATCACGAGACGCTAATCGCAGCAAACATTCCAAATGTAAAACCGTGTAATGTTCCTAGAGGTAGTAAAATCCACCTGCATTAAAAAAGTTTATAACCATATATTTGTACAAAGGTACTTTTTTAAGTTATTTGCAGATTTAAGATTTGTGTGTACTTAGTACAAACATTCCTGTGTAATGTAAAAAATGTGTGTAGGCCCTAACAAAAGCATTAATTTTTCTCTCCTTCCATATTGCTGGCTCTAGAAATGGGAATATTTGCTGCTACTATCGCCGCGTAACAGCTGTGCGTATGTCAAATAATTCAGTTCGAATTCGAAGTTGTGGTTATACTTCAGTGTTTCTTCGTTTTTTGTGCAAGTTCAGTGCACATTTCATACTTTAAAAATTAACAAGTATTAATTATAGATAGAAAATGCCGGGCTGCTGTGTGCCCTGTTGCAAAAATCGTTCCGAAAACGGGGTTAGATTGTTCTACATACTCCAAGGAACTAATCTGGTTAAAATGTATAAAGGAAAATTGCCCCTTAGAGCAAGTATTTGTGAAGTAAGTTCAGTTTTACTTTTACATTTTCCATTAACGCAAGTGACTTTTATCAATGTGTATCATAATTTTGTTTCAGGCACATTTTAAAGAAAATTAATTTGAATCTGAAAGAATTGACAATAAGAAATTAATTAAAATGGAACTCCATTCCCACCTTTACAGCAACACATATTTACAGCCCTCCTCCAAGAAAATCGAGAATACATAATGTTTTTTAGCTGAATCTTAACCTTCTGTAAACCCTACTATACAATCACGTGCCAGACATTTAAGTGACTGTGGTAGCTAAGTATAAAATACGAATTATGTAAAGGGTATATTATAATGAAAATTATTTTATAGGTTTCGAAACTGAGGAAGTCTGAGATTTGAGTAGTGCAATTTACAGTTTCGTGGCAGCAGTAAAAGCATTACAATGAGTGTCCTTGCAAAAATGACTGTACAGATGTATTATATTAAAGTGTTATGTTCAAGAGTAAAACGATTACAAACAATTTGCATGTTTCTGTTTAGTATAAATAATAGTCATTTACTTAAATTCATTTCTTAACCCTTCAGTACCCGTTTACGGTCTGTGAGACCGAGCAAACACATGATGCAGTATATTACTTAATGGGCTAGCATTAGTTTACCGCCCATTTCACTACCTTCCTATATATTGCCATTGAAGATCCGTATGCAGTTTTGAGTTCGTGCGTGCAGTGGTTTAAAAGTTATTTATAATTTCGGTTTCAGATACCGAAGCGAGTACCCGAGTGGTTTTTATTTTTACCTTTGATATACGACCAATGTGAGGAGAAGGAAATATTTTCTGCATTTTTAGTAACACTGTTATACTAAAACATTATAGTCATGGCAGATTTTATGAGAAAGAACAGGCGCGACTTGAAAAAGACGATGCGAGATATAATAGCGGAGGAGGATGTCGACAACGCGTTTTATGATGATGTGCCATCGTCTGACGAAGATAATTTATTGGGAAATGAACAGTGACATTGAACAGGAAATATCTGATTATGAAGACGCTAGTGAACAAGAAACTAATGCCATAAGATATTTTTATGGAGGTGGCAGAGGGGCAGGGGTGTCGGACTGCCAGACCGGTGCGGGTACTGATGTCTTAGAATTTTGAACGGGTACTGGAGGGTTAAGATCTATTATCTCAAAAGATTTTTATTTTAAAGGAGCGCCACTAATATCAAATAATTGTGACATAAAAATCCTTGAAAGTAGAATTAGGTAGGTACTACTTATATATATATCATCGTTGAAATATATTGTACTTGCTTGTATACAACTTAAAATCAGTAAACACAGATCTAAACTTCAAACGTAAAAGAATTACTACCTAAAGCTGTAGGTTATGAAATGCTAATTGTTAAAGAAACTAAGTAGTATTATACTCCAGCTTCTTTTTACCTTGTGTAGTGTAACTCTTTTTCTAATATTATCGTTAATGTGCATATTTGCTTTAAAACATGAAAAATACACTGTAATTGAAAACGTCGCGTCACCTTGTCATTTTAAGTTTCCCGCCTTTTTCTCGGAGCAAATATGGCGGGTTTGCGGTACTCTATTAATATAGGGACTCTATGTACTACAACATGGAAGAGCTACTGATCAGCTTGGTGAGAATTATTTGAACTAACGAGATTTTCTATTTGACAATTTGCAGAACAAATTATTTCCACATCGTTAAACATTTATTACTAATAGCATAATTTGAAAATAAACTAAGTTTCGTCAATGATTAATAATTTTTTAAATCCTCTCCAATTAAATCAGTCTATACAATGGTAAGAATAAAAGTATACATTGTTTATATGTAAAATTTAACGTCATTCTCCTATTTTTAGTTCATGAAATACTTAATTGTTTACAAACTTAATGTAAACGTCTGAACAAGTTAGCTTTTAAATGCTAACGAAACGCATGTAGAAATAAATTTGATTGAACACTTTATATGCATAGTTAATTTTAAAACCCAAAATTAAAATAAGTAGTACTATGTGTGTTTATGTTATTCTTTAACCTATAAACATAATTATTAGAGAAGCTGCGTGGCGCAGATGGGTTAGCGCCAGGCTTGCATTAAGCAAGTCCTCGGTTCTAATCCCGCTGGGGTCGGAATTTTTCCGTATCCTTGGCGATTAGAATCGGGCTCAGTGAGACCATTCACAGTTGGGCACCAAATTAACTGTGCTCTACTCAGAACCACAGACTTAAGAGATAGAGTAACAAGGTCAACACATCACCAAGACACACACCTCATACAATGGTTGCTGCGCAAGCACCAAAGGCGCGATCCAACTATGTATCCCGCATCCGGTGCAAGTTGATCATTGTACCGCCAGATGCCAGCGCATATAGCACCAGCCTCGACACCGCAAAGTAAATGAGGTTACAGATAATACATACATAATTATTTTAAGTTCAATAGTTTTAGTTGTTTTTACTTTATAATATAAAGTATGATCAAAAATTATTTTCATTTAGTATGGCTATGAAATAGTTTCTAATTTATAAAAAGCATCTATATTTATACTTAAATGTCAAACTTGACATTTGATTTTTAAGTGAGTTATAGTTGTATTCATAAATTAGGTACTATTCCATAGCCATACTAGATGAAAATAATTTTTGATCATACTATAGATACCTACCTTAAAGTTACAGAAAGCCTCTCTTCTGGAGTTAAAACTTTCTGACAATTTTTATCACTTTTTCGTATATCCTCGATCAATAAATTTAGGAGTTGATTGAATTTATCTAGACAGGAAAATATTTTTCCCGCTGCTAATCATGTAAGTCAGTGATTCAGCCTTAGTAACAAAACGTGTAAGTCGGTGATTATATTTGTTTGCTGCTTTTTCTTGACAACGGAACTTAATAGCAAAGCAAGATGCAGATTTAAACGTTTTGTTTCTAAATTGCAAGTGGTTATGTGACATGTGACACTCATAGGTAACACGACTCACTAAAATTAATCCTGGTGACAGGTGACAAACCAAACGATTTTTTCAAAAATCTAGGAAAATTTTGACAAGCAGCGGGAAAAATATAATAAGATAACTCGGAATGTATCGCTTATTAACATTTTCGGCAGGCAACAAGCCGCGACTTCGTCTTGGCTTGTACTTGCCTACCTCAAATGTTAATAGGTCCTTACATTCCTTGTGACTTAAATAGCTATTAAAAAATTGATTCGTCTTTTGAAAGTTCTTTGAAGAGCGTGTGGAACTCTCCATCTATGTATCTAGTGGAAGGAATATCATGTCATCGGACTCGCTTTAGTTTTCTGGTAGTATCATCCTGAGAGGCTATCACAACTAATACCTCTAGCCCTTCATCGGAACTGTCTAAACTATTTGTTTTTAAAAATTTATTATCAACTTGTAGCTTGCAGGCCTCTTAACGTCCCTAGCAAAGCGAACTCACCATCGAACTACCGCACTCTGTATGAATACCTAATAATCTAAGAACGGCGCCGAATTCTCCAAATTAGGTATTGGCTTAGTTGTTAAAGTGTGTTTTTAAATCTTTTGTTCGACTCTGTTTTAAACCCAGTGCAGCACCATTCAGAACATATGCGTGTAATCAACTCGCCGCATAAACCTATCTATTTTTAGATTTTGAGGCGCGTTCTCAATAAACGTTGCAGGAGTAAATTACTTAGATTTTGTTATTCATTCACCGTTTGCTGATTTGATTATTGTAGGTAGACTTTGTTCATGTCAAACCGTTTCGATGTCAAGTAATTTTAAAGCTACTAACCCTTTTAGTCCAAGAGCCAGCAACGGATTTCTTACAGTATTTTTAACAAGTATGTAACTGTTGTGGAAGGTCGATTTGAATATACTGAGAAGGAAACCCGTACCCTGACAAGCTTGCGGAGGTGGTTTTAGCCCCCTTGCGCCCTTAAAGGGCGGAAAAAAATAATGTGTCAAAACTGACACAAAACCTAGGAATAATATGTATGTTGGTAACATTGTAAGTCTATGTCAAATTCGAGGTTAGCAGGTTAGATTTTGCGCCAGTCTGTGTCAAAACTGACGGAAACCTAACCTGGTAACCTCGAATTTGACAGACCAGTACCACCAACTTATTATTCCCACGTTTGAATTTCCACAGCCCGCTGCGGATCCGTTGTTTGGATCTCTCGATATTTTACTGTAAATGGTTAAGTTTATTATGCAACTTTATGTGAATCTGGGGTAAACTTACCACCGGCGAAAGCGTCTGTCAATCTTTTCACTTACATAAGATATGATTACTTTAACAAAGCAAAGAGCCAGACTTGTTATTATACATTTTTCTTATTATTTTGTCCATCCTTCAAGGACGCAAGGGGGCCAAAACCACCACCACAGGCTTGCCAAACTTCGAGTTCCCTTCTCAGTATATTCAAAGGGACCTTCCATAACAGTTACAAACTTGTTAAAAATACTGTAAGCAAACCCGTTGCTAGCTCTTGGACTATTTTATTTGTTTTCATGTTTGTACAAATATTTCACATGTCTGTTTCAAGTCAATATTTTTAAGATAATTACTTTCTCGTGGGTTACTATTTCTTATATCTCATGTTGCATGCGAATTTTGGATTAAGTGTTGTGTTTCCTTTTGTAAGGAATTTAGAGAGTTAGAGGAAATTAGTGAAAGGTAAGTTCACTGCGGCTATACGCTAGCTGACATCGTGCACTGCAGTCATATTCAAAGAGAGACAAATCTTTCCACATTTAGTGGGTATCTCATTTTCCAAGTAGAAAAGTAGTGGAGTCTATGGCATTCTAAAACCTTTATTTTATTTAACAGGTTGTTGTCCTGATTAGTATCGTAATGAACCACCTCTGCCACTGAAGCTTAGCCTGCAACCTCGTTACAGTATATCATAGCATAGTTAAGGCAACGAATCTGTGTATTTTTCCCGATCTGTGTCGTTTTCATCGTAACCAAACCGTTTAGTATTTTGAATGTTAAATTCATGTGGTAAAATCGAGTTAGTCCTGTAACAAACTGTCGTAAAGGTCGTTTAGGCGTGTAACAGAGTACTTTGCGCAAATCAAAAAAATCTAATAAAACTACCAAGAAGCAGGTTATGGTAAAGGGGCGCCAGATAGAATAGGTGGAGTCTACAGAAGAACTGCTAATCGTATAGTTGCTCGAGTAAAAAATGTAGCAGAATTCATTTTTTTAAGATTCGCTCTGAAAATATTAACATGTTTTCGAAGAAAATCATTGACGAATTCTTTACCCAGTTTCGTGGAACTTTGAAGGTTCACTAAATAGTTAAAACAGGTTTACCTACACAGAACTTTGAAAATCATCGTCTTTGGATAAGATCACTCAATTGTTTTGGGTGTTCAGAAAACTTCAAACATTTTCAGGTTGGAGTTCTTGATTATCCTAAAACCAAAGACTTGTCCGACTCCGAAGACGATTTAATTTTGATTAATCTACCAAGCAACAAAGAACGACTTAGACTTACCGTCGGCGATGTATACAATAACAGTAACCAGCCCAATAAACAGCATGATGATGATGCAGATACATGCATTCCCAAACCAAAAATACAAAATGTAACCGACGTGTTGGTAGAACTTGCTTCAAATATGCATAAATACAGATATGCGGCGATATGTCAGTCAAATCTTGAAGATGATGGAGAAATTCTAGTATTTAAAAGTTTTAAGCAGTTCTACTGAATAAATGGTTAAAACAGTAAAAGAAGATATATCCTACATGGAAGAAGCTCAATTTTTGCAAGTGCTGCAAAAACCAAATTTGGTCTTGAAAGAAACTCAAGCGTTTTACCAATTTCCAAATGAGACAGATGTTTTCGAAAAAGGAAAATTTTTAACTGTTTTTTAAGCTATTCATAATGTTACTGTAATCTAGAAGTTTTATTATTATTTTTGTTCTTGTGCCGAAAAATATGTTCTAATTCCCAGTTTTGAATTTGATCGTAGTAATTACATTTATAAACTTTATAAAAAATTTATTTATTTTGTTTAAAACTTCATTCGTATGTTATGTGCATAGCTTTTAGTTATTCTCGTGTTATGGCCATCATTCCCGTGTACTAAATTTATACAACAAAAATGAATTTATTAAACGCTTCTGAACGACTATCACTAACTTAGAATAATTAATCCAAATATTGTGTCAGCAGTTTGTTTACATATTAGTCATCGTGGAACGTAAATAACAGCGGAATACATATAGTGGCATCTGTATCGTTCTTTTAGCACAGTGCACTAATTTTTGCCTTTTAGATCAAGTTCAACTAATAAAAATCACCCACCAAAAAAAAGATCTATGGTTGTCTATTCAGCAGAATATCTCGGAAAATAGTCAATCACATGTCTTCTCTTTGACTCTCAATTTTCAGACAAATAGGCCTACATTTAAAATATTTCTTGGGTTTTTTATACCATCATGCTTTTTATCGTGGCTGTAGGGGATACTCTAACTGGTTCAGGAACTAAGATGTTAAAAAAATAATGGTTTCCTTACGCCAGCCTTCTCTATTTTCAATATCCTCGTCTTGTAAAAATCTGGCTTCCATGGCTTCTTGAACCCTCTTTTTTCCTCGTTATTCGTGGACTGTCCCTTTTTATTTTTTGTGGTGGTATCCATCACTTCAGGCATTCTTTTTACATACCCATACTATATTTTTTTGTTCAATGGTATCAACGATCGTTCGGTCTATGTTCATTCTATTCCTTACTTCTTCATTCGTTACGTGCTCCAATCTAGATATTCGACCGCTCCTTCTAAGGAAATCCATTTGCAGCGTCATTACTCTTAATTTTGTGCCGTTTTGTTAGTTCCCAAGTTTCAGACCCGTATGTAGCTATACTTTCGACTATCACCTAGTATATCAATTTTTTATGTTTTTTGTTAGTGCATCGCTCCACAGAATCGAATTCAACATACCTGTGGCTTTTTCCCTTGATTTATTTTGTTTTGTACGTCCATACAGCTTGTAACTTCTTTCGTTATTGTTACCTGTAGGTATGTGAATTCTTCGTATGAGCTGATTTTTTCATTGTCTACAAGTAAATCGTCACTCTTTCCTTCAACCACCAGATATCTGCTTTTGTCAATATTTATCTCTAAACCCCATTTCGTATATTCTTCACTAAGTTTTCTACTCATATAGCTAGCATCGTCTTCGTCTTCGGTTATCACCACTTGGTTCGCGATAAAGAGCAATATATACAGAATTTGAAAGTGCTTCTGGTACATATATGTTGAAAAGCGTTGGCGAGATGTAACAGCCTTGTCGAAGCCTTTTGCTAATTACTAAGTTCATTGGACTTTTCTTTTCCCACTTGCACTACACTCGTGCTGTTGTATAAAGTTTTTATCGCATTTACTAAAGTTTACTAAACTGTTTTGATTCCAGCATTTCAAACATATTTTTATGGAAACACTATCGTACGCCTTGCGTAAATCGATAAACACTAAATGAGTTTCTCTATCGAGCTCCTTTATTTTTCTCAGCAGTTGCTGTATGCAGAAAATATTGTCCACCTACGAGCGACCTACTCTAAACCCACTTTGTT
Source organism: Agriotes lineatus (assembly GCA_940337035.1). Taxonomy (NCBI): domain Eukaryota; kingdom Metazoa; phylum Arthropoda; class Insecta; order Coleoptera; family Elateridae; genus Agriotes; species Agriotes lineatus. The sequence goes on along the minus strand of CALNHX010001215.1, from coordinate 219,263 downwards.
TCTCCATGTTCTGTACTTTTTTTCTAGTCTGCTTTTTATAATACTACCGTACAGTCTACTCATCGAGCTAGTGATACTGATTCCTCTATAATTATTTCTCTTTTTAAATATTGGTCGTACTTTTGCCAATTTCCATTCCTCGGGAATGTTTTCTTAGAACTTACCCATTTGGGGATAATATTCCGAATTATTGAAGTCACTGTTTACTTAGAATAATTTGTCGATATCAAAGTTAGATTTGAATTGGACATTTTGGATGCGTCTCACGTATGTACCATCAACGTTATTATTATTTTATGTAATAGTAGATTATGTTATTAGGAGTAAAAGTGATACTTTATGTGGCGAAGCTGAAGTTTATTTAGCCGAACGTTAGTGAGGCAAATAATTCAGCTAAGCCACATAAAGTCACTTTTACTCCGAATAACATATACTATTTTATAAGCAAACGTATTCAGATAAATAAAAAATTGATAAAGAGTAACACTAATTAATAGCAAGTAAATGAATAAAATAATCTAATACCTAATACAATTTTTCCGTGGTTACGATGTAAACATTTCGCTGAAATATTTGAGTTTTGTATTTTGTGTGATTAGGCACATAAAGTACTGAAAAGTTGCTATTTTATTTGCTTAATCCGATAAAGTGACACTTTTACCTTGTCAATAAAGACACATAAGTTGTCACCTTTATGACGTTTGCGGATAAAACATTTTTATTCAGCGATCCGCAAGCATTAGCTTCCTTTTTTGAAATTCAATGTTTGAGCTTTTACCTTAAGTTTGTGACCGATCAGCTCGATTAAATTAAGCTTGATTATTCCCCTATTTGCATGATATTGCGTTAATAATTCTCTTAACTACTAAGCGTATTCCGGTGTTTGTTAACAGACCTAATCCAAACCAAGTACTTGGTGTCTGTAATGCCTAACCTTTGATTATTAATATCTTGAGAATATTCTTGCATTTGCGGGTTTTAGGTCAAATTCAATCCGAACACAAAATTTAAACTTTGGTAAATAACTCTATTGTTGTGTAAGCTTTTGGTAATGCGAAATGCACATTCTAACATCAATTTTGAAAACATTTATTTTTCCTTAGATTTCCATAAGATTTAATTATTATATACTTAGATGATTTTTTAAAACCACTATCTCTTACTTTTGTAAATGGTTTATGTTGCATTATCATATTAGTTGTGATACTTAAATCAGGTATTATTGTGATTTGTGTATGTATTGCCGAGCACTCTTTGGTTGACATAATTATACTGCCCATAATCTATGCATGAGAATATTATTTATGTGCCCCTACCGTCCTCTCTCTTTTACAGGAATTGGTTTAGTAGCGCCTATCGACATATACCCTTTTATTGTTTAGCAAAGTGCCTGGGTTAGTTGCTACTTGATGTCCATACTTTTTAACAGTCTTAATATTAGAGTATCTCGTTTAACCCACGGCTAGCTCTGGCTGAGATGTCGGCTACCTTTGCTATTCTTCTAATCATCTCTTAGAGTGACGTAACAAGAGGCAATCTTAAAAGGTAAACCAATTACGAGCGGACACATTTATGTGAAATAGATAAGAAGTGTTGTTTATTGCATTTTTGAGATTACCTTTTCATAAACTATCATAATTTACTTAGTTAGAGAAAGACACTCACTCGATTTTAAATTTGATCATGAAATAATATTTAAAGTAAACCAAACTAAAGTATTATAAAAAATGATTTTCATCAAGTATAGCTAGCAGCTAGCAAGCAGGGGACTGATGAAAAACCCTCACTTTTTATTTCGGTACTGCTTGATTTATTTGACCGATTACTTATCAAACCTTCTGAATCGGTTCAACTTCAGCATATCATGAAAAACTTGCAACCATTTTACGCTACTCAATTATCTCTAACAGTAGTTCACGATATTGAACATCTTTTACTTTTGTGTAAAAAGCTTGAAGATGTTAAATTACAAAATGCTAAATATCGCAATCCTGCTGCTGCTTCATCTTTGCAACTGGAACCTGATTTGGGTTACCAGCCTACAACAAAAAAAACTTGTGACACAGACTGCTCAAATAACTTCTACACATCCTGGTCCCAAACCTAACCGTGCGAAAGGTACGACTACTTGTTGGAACTGCCATAAATTAGACCATAGGTTTCATACTGGCTTAGCAGATAAAGCAATTTTCTGTTATGTTTGCGGACATTCAAACAGTTATTTTGCAACCTGTCCTAGATGCCATCCAAAAAACGTAAAATAAAGGGTAGATGTCCCAGCCGCTCTATTCCTTATCCCTATTACACTAATAGTCTAAGAGCTGGTGACATTTTTTAGTGATCATTTAGTTAAGGCCTATTTTTTGAGAAAATGTTGCTGGAGGCATGTAAAAGTGTCATCTGTAAGGATTCTCCTTGATAGCGGTATCGGAGGGAGGCAGAACATCCCCAATTTTCACTGTCAGTATATGTCAAATCCGAGGTTAGCAGGTTAGCTTTTGCGTCAGTCTGTGTCAAAAATGACGGAAAACCTAACCTGCTAACTTCGAATTTGACATAGACTTACAGTGCCACCAACATATTATTCATACATTTTAATTTCCACAGCCGCCCTTTATGGACAAATTCGAGGTTTGCAGGTTAGGTTTTCCGTCATTTTTGACACAGACTGACGCAAAAGCTAACCTGCTAACTTCGAATTTGACATATACTGACAGTGAAAATTGGGGATGTTCTGCCTCCCTCCGATACCGCTATCAAGGAGAATCCTTACAGGTGACACTTATACATGCCTCCACCAACATTCTCTCAAAAAATAGACCTTAACTAAATGATCACTAAAAAATGTCACCAGGTCTGCTACTATAAGGCTGATACTTTATCTTGGGAATCTTGGTTACGGACTGTGAATGAATTTTGCCGTATGACTTGTAACACTTCAGCTACATTTACTAAACAACTTTCTGACAACCGTCCTTATTTAACTATTTATATTAATGGCGAACCTATTCACGCTCTCTGCGTTACGGGAGCCAATCAAACTTTAATTGGACGCAACGGTTTATATTTACGCCAAAAACATGACCTTAGGTTATTTTTTATTTTTTTGTTTTATTTTTTATTTTATTTAATTCCATCTAACATTACCTACACTTTTACAGAAGTATTTAATTGGTTTATTAAATGCTTTTGGACCCAAAGTGCATTTTGGTAATAATTAGGAGTAATATTAACTTATTGCTAAGTATATATAACTATGTATTCTTAAGACTAAAGGTAACATTTTTGTGCTTAATTGTTTATTATTTATCACTAGGTAACTTATTCCGTTATTCTAACCACTTAACTATTACATCCTATATTTACATATGCTACTCCTATATATTAAGGTACTTATTATATGTGCTGATTTATTAACAGGAACAGTTTTAGCTCTTTTTTGAATTTCCGTTCTAATTTTATCTCTTTTAATGTTTCTGGTATCTTATTGTACAGCTTGGTGCCTATGTACGTTATTCTATTTTTGCCTGTGTTGGTTCTTTGACATCGGAGGTGAAGATTTTTTCTGTTTTTTGTTTGGTGATTATGTACTTGCTTGTTTGTGTCAATTTTTATATTTGATTTCTTGGTTTTGTTGACTATTGCGTGCATTATGGTTATTAGATCAAATTCTAGTCTTGTTTTTACAAGCATCTCTTTCTGATGTATAGTTGCTGTCGGTGTTCTAGGGTGTAACTTGTTAAGTGTTTTTAGTTCTTTACTCTGCATTCTTTATATTCTTGTTTTGTTGTTTTCTGTAGTATTACCCCATATTCCCAGTAGGTAGCTAATATTAGACACTATGAATGAATAATAAATGCTTTTTCGGGTGTTTAAAGGAAGGTAATTTGCCACTCTTCTCAAGGCACCTATTAGTGGATTTAGCTTTTTACACAGTTTTTCTACATGAACGTTCCAAGTCAAATGTTTATCTATCCATAGTCCCAAATACTTGTAGTTGTCGGTTAATTCGATTTTTGAATTATTTAATTTTATGTCCAATTTGGTGTATTTTTTATTTTTATTTGTTATTACCATGTATTTTGTTTTCTTTGTGTTAATTGTTAGTAGGTTTGACTTGAACCAGTCCTCTAGTATCACAACATCTTCGGTAATTTTCTCCTGTATTTCCTTCATAGTTTTCCCACTATATAATATACACGTGTCATCTGCAAATAGATATGTTTTTCCATGTATGTTTATATCTTCTATGTCGTTAATATATATTAAATAGAGAAGGGGTCCTAGCACGCTTCCCTGTGGTACCCCATAATTTGAGTAATTAGTTTTGCTGAAGGTTTCATCAATTTTTGTCACTTGTGGTCTGTTGTTTAAGTATGAGTTAATTAGCTGAAGTTGCTTACCCCTAAATCCGATTCGCTCAAGTTTGTCCGCTAATATTTCTTTCGATATTGTGTCAAAAGCTTTTTTCAGATCTAAAAATACTATGACTGTGTATCTTCTATTTTCTATTTCGTTTTCGACTTCGGTTATTAAATCTAGTACTGCCGAGTGAGTGTTAACATTTTCCTGGAACGCATACTGTTGATTAGAAATGAATTTAATTTTTTTTAGATACGACATTATTCTTTCTTTAATATTTTTTCCAATATCTTTGAAAATACGGACGTTAACGCAATTGGTCGATAGTTTTCTGGTTTCTCTTTGTCGCCATCTTTGTGTATTGTGATGATTGTCGCTGTTTTTAGTTCCTCCGGATATTCGCCTGTTGTAAATGCTTTGTTTGCTAGTTGGGTGATTACTGGAGTTATTATATTACTAATTATTTTGATTGTGCTTGTAGTTATGCCATCTGGTCCAGGTGCCTTGTTTTTCTTTAGATTATTTATTATCTCGGCAACTTCATTTTTTTGACATTCTTGTAGATAGAATGAATGTTGGTATGATTTTTGCAAGGTAATTTTTAACTGTCCAGTTTCTTCTTCCTTTATTGTGTCCGCTAATTTTTCCCCAATCTCAGCAAAGTAATTATTTAAAGCATTTGCTAAGTCCTCTTTGGTGTGGTACCTTGCCTTATGGTTTATAAGTACATCCCACTTGTTATTCTTTTTTTTATTTCTGCTTAATAGAGTGTTTATTTCAGCCCACGTTTTTCGTGAATTTCCTTTGGCATTTTCAAATCTATGATGTATGCTCTGTTGTTTTGTGTTCTTTACTAGTTCTTCAGTTTCCTTTTTTAGTTTTTTATATTTTTGTTTCATTTTCTCATTGTTTTGTTGTTTAGATAGTTTTCTATATAAAGTGTCTCTTTCTTTAGTTTCTTTAATTACTTCTTCTGTTATCCAACAATTTCCGTTCCTTACTTTGATAGTTCTACATTTTGTAGTGCTGCTAACAGCCTTATTTATTATGTCTGTGATTTCCTTGAAATTTTCAATTTCTGTTACACCTTTTTGAGTTATACTAGTTTGCACTATTTGTCTTAGTTTTTTGTGGTCCACGTTAGTTACCGTTTTTCTTATCTTTCCTTTGTATTTTTCTCTTGTGAAATCCCATATGCTCTTGATCATGTTGTGATCTGATAAATCCATATGTAGGATTTCTACAAATTTTAATTTTCCATCTATGTTACTTACTATATGATCGATTATCGTACCTCCATTTATGTTTTCTGTATTTAGTCTAGTTATGTAATAATAATTCTCCGCTTACTTTGACTACTGCTGAAGGCCAGCAACAAAACATTTTAGGCACTGTTGCATTACCTATTACCGTTGATGGTATTACTAGGTCATTCGAAGCGGTTATTTGTGACTCAATTCCGTCTACACTAATTTTAGGTGTTGACTTTTGCTACGCTTTTGGAGCGAAGACTGATTTTGTCGCTAGGCGCTTCGTTGTGGCTAAAACTTTTTCGCTGCAGACTATTTGTGGTGTTGTTGATTTGTCAGTACAACAAAAGCTTCTTTTAGACCAAGTTGTTAGGAAGTTCGCTGAAATTTTTGGTCCTACTTTAGGATTAACTAATTTAGTCGTACACACTATCGATACGGGTGACGCAACTCCTATTAAGCAGAGATATTACCTTTTGCCTCCTGCTATACAAGTTCATGCCGATCGCGAACTTGATCTCTTATTAGAGCTCCCCGATGGTGTTAGTTAAAAAGAAAGATGCTTCTTATCGACTTTGTTTTGATGGTCGAAAATTGAATTCAGTTACTAAGAAGGATGCTTACCACTTACCTTATTTGAATAGCATTCTTGACAAATTACGCGATGCACGTAATCTTACGTCCATCAATCTTAAGCAAGCTTTTCACCAAATTCCTTTACATCCTGATTCGTGCGAGAAAACAGCTGTTACAGTTCCTCGTCGTGGATTATTCGAGTTTACCGTCGTCCCGTTTGGTATCTCGAATGCTGTGCTAGTCAACAACGACTTATGGATAACATTTTTGGTCCGCTACTGGTTGAAAATATCTTCGTGTATTTGCACGATATTGTTATCGTGTCTGGAACCTTTAAAGAACACCTGGACACCTTAGAGCAAGTTTACACTCGTCTTAAAGCCGCAAATTTAACTGTCAATATTGACAAATGTCAATTTTGCCGTACCAGTCTTACGTACCTTGGCTTTGTCGTTGATAAAAATTGTTTATCTACTCTAGTACAGTAAAACTGTCGTTTTACCTTTAAAAAATTGGCCGCGGCGATTCCTCTTGCCCAGTGGTTTAGGGTCATTAGACAAGTGTAAAACCAAAAAGGCGTCACCCCACCCCTTACCAAACAGCCGCCATCTTGATAACAATTGAATTTGTTTTTTCTCGCGATCCATTGGTCGCACAGAAAAAGTTATTGAACAAAAAATATTGGAAATAAAATTCTACACATTTTTTATCCTTGTCGTGATACCGAGAAGTTGGTATTTAAAATGGTAGAAAGAGACAAAGTTACAAAAAATCTGTTTCCGCCATTCCAGAGCTGTGGGGGTGATTTTTTCCGAAAATTGGGAATGTGAAAGTTGTAGTGCTTGAAAAATATACAGGAATATTTTTTAATAATGTGATTAATTTAAATAGTCTCCGAGTGACAGCCCTTTAAAGTCGGCGCAGCGCGGAGAAGTGGAGAAATGTAAATTATTTATATCCCGCACTTATTATAACTAACGAGATGCCATGTCTGCCATTTGGTTAACATAAAGAAAACCATTATCCCTCGTACTATTATCAATTTTTAATCAGAATACAATTACGAAACAGCACTCGCAATCGTATTCACAGATTTTTTACTTCCTTTTACGATAAAGGAAGTATTGGATTCACCCCAAAAATTCAAAATTGAGTTTTCAACAGATCTTCACGTTTTAGAGTCCCCTGATTCCAAAAAACATATTTTTTTTCATTGGTCTGTGTGTCTGTCTGTCTGTGTGTCTGCCTGTGTGTCTGTCTGTCTGTGAACAGAATATCTCAAAAACGAAAAGCGGTATGGCGTTGAAACTTCATATATAAGTTTTGTGTACTATGCATATGAGACAGCAAGCTTTTGAAAAAAATCGCATAACCGGAAGTAGGTGTTTACTCTTGTGATTTTTCAGTTTTTTTCGATTTTTTCAAAAACGGCTCTAACGATTTTTTTTAAACTTTACATTTTTATTACATTTTGAATGTGTATTGATGTGAGATAGGTGATTTTCCAGTTGAATACTTCTAAAATGGGTTTCTTTTTTTTTTTGTCTATTTTTTTTATTAACTCTTATTTTAAATAGAACACCCGGTATATTATTACATTTTTGAATTCAGCTTAAAATTCTAGAGAAAATTTGTCTTTTCAACTAACGCTCTATTTTGAACCGTTTTTGCAGAATTTGTAATTTTTGAAAATTTTTGACAAATGCTTAAAACATTTTAATAGTAATTTATTATACAAGACGATAAAGTTTAATTTTATCCACGAGTGAATCGTTTAACGTCGAGACGAAGTCGAGACGTTAATGATTCAAGAGTGGATAGAAATAACTTTATCGTCGTGTATAATACAATATTTTTTTCTATAGCAAGAACTTTAACAATTTCAAAAGAAAATAATGACAGTCAATCACATTTCAAAATGTCAGTGCCTAGATTGGGTTGCTACGATAATACGAAGCCGTCAGATTTAATTTAAACAAAAGTTAGAAAATTAAATTACTTTATCTATCCTTGATGTTAAAGTGCTACTTTATCTACCCTTGCTGTTAAAGTAAAACTTGACCTTTTGTTTTGAGTTGATAAAAGCACACTTTAACATGTGCTATAGAAAAAATAAAATTTTTGGCTAATTATAAGATCACTGTAAAAGGAAGTTGTGTGCGTGTATCACACCAGATTTTTCCAAGAATTTTTCACATTTTTTTTCTTTTCTCAATAAAAGCAACATGTCTATCATGGTCGATAATAACTCGGTTGTGTCGGAGGCTCCGAACCAAGACGAAGAAACAGCTCCAAAGAAAGAAAACGTGTCTGCGTAGACTACAATATATCTTAGGGTTTATGCAAAAAGAAATTACTTTCAATATACGAGCCCAGAATCAAATCATTTAGCACAGTTAAGATTTTTCGGGTATCTTCATTTTGTACCCACAAAAGAAAATCTGCTTGGTCAATATTCTTACATCGTAGTTGTAGACGTTTTTAGCAGTATTATAACAACTTTAACAATAACAAGTTACAAAAAGTAGTCGGGAAACACTAACTTTAATAAATATTATACACCAAGTGAATTAAACATATGTTTATTCACGAAAAGATGTTGAGCTCACGAGCACGTAGTGCGAGTGAGATCATATCTTTGAGTTAATAAATGTTTAATTCACGTGGCGTATATATGTTTTTATTCAATTTTGACAAAATTTTGAATAAAAAGTTAAAAAATATTCAAACTAAGATATACATTTGCCCATTTATCGTCGATTTGATCTAAATTTTAGTAATTATATATTACACACTACAAAGAGAAAGAACAATTGAATGTCAATATTTGTAGATAATAAAAATATGTTGTTGTTCAAACTATTTTTGAACATGAATTTAGGGAATAAAGTGAAATAGAGTGAAAACGGAAGTGCACGCATTTAGCCTACAAAAGAACTGCATAAGTTGCGCCAGTTGAAATATGGGTCAGGTTTCTGTGTCGCGATACCAACTAAGTGTAAACTACACACGCAAAAAACGCCAGTTCCTTATATTTCAAAACAGACGTTGCAGTTTTTAATTGTGTATTACCGCATGTCAAAGGCACAGCGCAGCAATTTTGTAACTAGTACGTCGGAGATAACAAACTTAGCGTTTAATATTACGCACATATGATTGTAATTATTTATAGTAGGAGGAAAATATGGCATACATTTATTGTATAAAAGCTATGTGATATGTACTAGAATTCAATATACCTTTAACTACGAATGTGTATATTCATTGATGGGGTTGAACACGGGCTAAAAATTGTTCATAACGGGGTAGCCAGGCCTAGCTACTCTTCCCTATCTCTTAACAACAAAATAGACTCCATCTCCTGCAAATAAAACTAAACTGGTTTTACAACAAAACATAAAAGGTGTTAAGTTCCAATTAATTTTGGGACACATCTTTTAACATTGGTCCTTCGAGCCAACAACTCCCCGATCAACGAAGAAGCCGGAATTTGGAGAAGACATTGGTCCTACAAGCCAACTACTCCCCGGACAAGAGGAAACTGGATTTTTTGGGTAAAAATCCTCAAGCCAACCAATTGGAGGCTGAAAAGAAGTTAGTGCAACAATCAAGAGTCTTGGGTACGCGGAACAGATTCGAAGCTCTGGGCAAGTAAGCAACTGGACCGGATCTGCCATATCCGTTGGAAAATTTGGAGGACTCGCAACAAGATTGGTATGTACTCTTCTGTGTAAAGATTAGGGAGAAGTTCAAATTGAGCCGTCGCTAAGGAGAAAACGTCCTACGACTCAATCAAAGGAATTCCGCCAAAGGAAAAGGCGAGAATTAGTGATAGCAGCATAAGTTCTGCTAGTAACTTCCAAGGGCTTCCGCCGTGCAGCGAGAAGAATCTTCAGCGGCAATCGATCCGCTAAGAACTTGGAAAATACGTAAAGTGTTATGTACTGTTTGAGGCTTTCGCGGTTACTCGAATTATTCTCCTTAGCATAGAATTTCGGCTTAGACCGCGTAGTATTTGTATATGAACACCCAGCATTTTCTGGCTTAATGTGCTTTGCACCTTGTGAAGTCGAGCAAAAACCCGCGCGATGGCCATGCTCTCTGGTGGCTCGTGTTGTTTGAGTATCTTGAGAACGAGGATACTTAGGCAGATTTGGCCGTTTTGCTGTTTGTGCATCCATATTCACTAACGTTTCGCAAGACCTTGCAGCTTGCATCATCAGAGTGAAAGTCGCACTAAGAACCGAAGGTCGGTGTGGAGCTATTTATAGTCCTCTGTGCCAAGCGCACGGAGTGGCGTAACGCTGGTTGGTCATCCGAGTGCAACGTAATCCGTGGGGCGTGGCCGTATGACGCACAGTGGTTGTAATGCTTTAGATCGTGTATCACAGGGGTCCACGTTTTACTAAGTTTAAAGCCATCGTCTCTGTTGATATTATTTGGATGTTTTTCTATTTCTATGGCTTCACGTATCACTCGCGGGAAGTAATAAGGTATTCTGGCAAGTACTCTGGCATGCTCAAATTCTAAAGTGTGCCCATTTGTAAATGTATGCTCAGCTACGGCTGATTTTGTGATGCGTTTGTGTTTGCAATCGCCTTTATGTTCTTGGAGTCTTAGATCAACGGAACGACCAGTCTGTCCAATGTAACTCGAGCCGCAGGAACAAGGAATGCGATATACGCCAGCGGTTTTGAAACTTGGAATCTTGTCTTTTACCGATCTGAAGCCGTTGCCCAAAGTTTCCTTGCTCGTGAACACAGTTTTGATGTTGCATCGTTGCAGGACACGTCCTATCTTATCAGTTGAGCCTTTAACGTAAGGTAGAAATGCTAAGCCTTCCAGAGGTGGAGATTCTTCTTTAGCCTTCTTTGTCATAGTCTTGTCTAGTGCTTTTCGTATGGCGGTAGTTGTGTATCCGTTCCTTTGTAAAGAGTCAAACAGATGTAGCTTTTCTCTCTCTAGATTTTCTTCGTCTGAGATACGAACGGCTCTTGTCGCCAGAGTCTGGAGAACTGTTGCTTTCTGCATTGGATGATGGTGTGAGTCAGCATTTAGATATCTGTCCGTGTGTGTTTTCTTTCTATAGACTGCATGTCCTAAACTGCCATCTGATTTACGTTTCACCAGGACGTCTAGAAACGGAATACTGCAATTTTCCTGTACTTCCATTGTGAATTGTATGTTGGGATGTACAGAATTCAGGTGCTTTAGAAACAGATTCAATGTCTGGCGTCCATGTGACCAGATGACAAAGGTATCATCTACATATCTCAACCAGCAAGTCGGTTTTAGCTGCGCTTGTTCGAGAGCCTTGGTTTCAAAAGCTTCCATGTAGATATTAGCGATAACAGGTGATAGTGGTGAACCCATGGCCGCTCCTTCGACTTGCTCGTATATTTTATTGTTCCAACTGAAGTAAGTGTTTTTCAGGCAAATTTCGACAAGTTCAACTTGGTCTGTAGGCAAGAGATCTTTGAGCATTACTAGCACCTCATCAACCGGCACTTTCGTGAAGAGTGATACTACGTCGAAACTGACTAAGAGATCATCTTTGTTTAACTTTATGTTCTTTAGTTTCTGGACAAAATCTGCTGAATCCTTGACAAAGGAGTCTGTTTTACCAGTTAGAGGCTGTAGTATACTGGTTAAATGTCTTGCCAAAGCATGTGTAGGAGAATTGATAGCGCTGACAATTGGTCTCAACGGCACGCCCTCCTTATGTATCTTAGGTAGGCCATACATGCGAGGAGTTATTGCATTTCTAGGAATCAATCAGTGCTTTAAAGTGGGATCGATACTATCGGAGCATTTTATGGCAGAGGTTATCTTTGTTTTGAGAGAGGTAGTGGGGTTGCGGTTTAGCCTTTTGTAAGTTGTATCAGATAGTAAGACTTCCATCTTCGCATTATAATCTTCAGTGTTCATTACCACAGTAGCATTTCCCTTGTCAGCTTTGAGAACGACAATTTCTTTGTTCTTCTTTAATGCTTTAGTTGCCTCTCTCTCTGCTTTACTGATGTTGGAGCGGGGCGGTTTCGCTCTTCTTAAAATACAAGACACATCTTGTCGGATGATTTCTGCATCTTTTCTGGGAAGTTTTTGGATTGCTGCTTCCACTCCACATATTATCTCCTCCACAGGTATTTGCTTAGGGGCTACGGCGAAGTTAAAACCTTTCTTTAGTAAGGATGTGGTCTGTTTATCCAGTTGTATGTTGCTAAGGTTTACGATTACTTTGTCCGTAGCCAATTGTTTCGAAGACTGCTTAGGCGCTAGCTTATCATATTTGGCTGATTGTTTAGCAGTTGCTTGTTCCAGTGTATTGTGTGCTTGTCTCGTAGTGATAGCGTCGATTTTCTCCCACAATGTTGGCTCCAGCGTGTTCGCCAGTTTTATGTGTATGGTGTACAGCCTTGATCCTGTGCAATCCAAAAACTTCCCAGAAAAGATGCAGAAATCATCCGACAAGATGTGTCTTGTATTTTAAGAAGAGCGAAACCGCCCCGCTCCAACATCAGTAAAGCAGAGAGAGAGGCAACTAGAGCATTAAAGAAGAACAAAGAAATTGTCGTTCTCAAAGCTGACAAGGGAAATGCTACTGTGGTAATGAACACTGAAGATTATAATGCGAAGATGGAAGTCTTACTATCTGATACAACTTACAAAAGGCTAAACCGCAACCCCACTACCTCTCTCAAAACAAAGATAACCTCTGCCATAAAATGCTCCGATAGTATCGATCCCACTTTAAAGCACCGATTGATTCCTAGAAATGCAATAACTCCTCGCATGTATGGCCTACCTAAGATACATACAATTGTCAGCGCGATCAATTCTCCTACACATGCTTTGGCAAGACATTTAACCAGTATACTACAGCCTCTAACTGGTAAAACAGACTCCTTTGTCAAGGATTCAGCAGATTTTGTCCAGAAACTAAAAAACATAAAGTTAAACAAAGATGATCTCTTAGTCAGTTTCGACGTAGTATCACTCTTCACGAAAGTGCCGGTTGATGAGGTGCTAGTAATGCTCAAAGATCTCTTGCCTACAGACCAAGTTGAACTTGTCGAAATTTGCCTGAAAAACACTTACTTCAGTTGGAACAATAAAATATACGAGCAAGTCGAAGGAGCGGCCATGGGTTCACCACTATCACTTGTTATTGCTAATATCTACATGGAAGCTTTTGAAACCAAGGCTCTCGAACAAGCGCAGCTAAAACCGACTTGCTGGTTGAGATATGTAGATGATACCTTTGTCATCTGGTCACATGGACGCCAGACATTGAATCTGTTTCTAAAGCACCTGAATTCTGTACATCCCAACATACAATTCACAATGGAAGTACAGGAAAATTGCAGTATTCCGTTTCTAGACGTCCTGGTGAAACGTAAATCAGATGGCAGTTTAGGACATGCAGTCTATAGAAAGAAAACACACACGGACAGATATCTAAATGCTGACTCACACCATCATCCAATGCAGAAAGCAACAGTTCTCCAGACTCTGGCGACAAGAGCCGTTCGTATCTCAGACGAAGAAAATCTAGAGAGAGAAAAGCTACATCTGTTTGACTCTTTACAAAGGAACGGATACACAACTACCGCCATACGAAAAGCACTAGACAAGACTATGACAAAGAAGGCTAAAGAAGAATCTCCACCTCTGGAAGGCTTAGCATTTCTACCTTACGTTAAAGGCTCAACTGATAAGATAGGACGTGTCCTGCAACGATGCAACATCAAAACTGTGTTCACAAGCAAGAAAACTTTGGGCAACGGCTTCAGATTGGTAAAAGACAAGATTCCAAGTTTAAAAACCGCTGGCGTATATCGCATTCCTTGTTCCTGCGGCTCGAGTTACATTGGACAGACTGGTCGTTCCGTTGATCTAAGACTCCAAGAACATAAAGGCGATTGCAAACACAAACGCATCACAAAATCAGCCGTAGCTGAGCATACATTTACAAATGGGCACACTTTAGAATTTGAGCATGCCAGAGTACTTGCCAGAATACCTTATTACTTCCCGCGAGTGATACGTGAAGCCATAGAAATAGAAAAACATCCAAATAATATCAACAGAGAAGATGGCTTTAAACTTAGTAAAACGTGGACCCCTGTGATACACGATCTAAAGCATTACAACCACTGTGCGTCATACGGCCACGCCCCACGGATTACGTTGCACTCGGATGACCAACCAGCGTTACGCCACTCCGCGCGCTTGGCACAGAGGACTATAAATAGCTCCACACCGACCTTCGGTTCTTAGTGCGACTTTTACTCTGATGATGCAAGCTGCAAGGTCTTGCGAAACGTTAGTGAATATGGATGCACAAACAGCAAAACGGCCAAATCTGCCTAAGTATCCTCGTTCTCAAGATACTCAAACAACACGAGCCACCAGAGAGCATGGCCATCGCGCGGGTTTTTGCTCGACTTCACAAGGTGCAAAGCACATTAAGCCAGAAAATGCTGGGTGTTCATATACAAATACTACGCGGTCTAAGCCGAAATTCTATGCTAAGGAGAATAATACGTAAAGTGGTAAGATACTACTTATTAAGCCAGTTTTAGTACCAAAATCATTAAAAAAGCCGCATCGACATGGAGTCAATTATATAGGAGCAGAAACAGCTGGCGGACAAAATGTGCCAACTGTTCACAAATATGAAGAAGGATTCCGGAAGCAGAAAGAATCAGATGTACCTAGCCAAGAAAGAGGATGAATTAGAAGAATTGTGGAAGGCATTCGAAAACGGTGACATGGAACTACGGAAGCGACTTCCAGCGGATCATGAATACATAAAAAAGGATTTCTACAGCCAGGTGAAGGACAGATTTCAAATAACTACAGATTACATACACGAGTGGCAGGAGAAGCTAAATCCAGCTAATGAAGAGAGCAACGGCTTAGAAACCGAGAAAAAGGAAAACCCCATCGAACAAGAAGGCAGACTTAAGAAGCAAGAAATTAAAATGCGGTTATTTAACGAAGTATTGGATGAAGCAGTATCGACATTAGAACAACCCCAGGCGAAAATGGTCTACGAACATAAGGCGAGCAAAATATGCGAAACTTGTTGAAGTTTTTGGAAAAAACATTCCAATCTCTGGAGGCAATTCAAGATTCCAAAAGGAAGCTGGAAATCGCAAAACCAATTAAAATGTCAGAATCAACAAGAAAACCATGGCCAGTAAGGAGTTATCAAACAAGCATCAGTAAATGTCGGATCTGCAACAACAGCCACAAGATCACACAATGCCCGAAATTCATTTCCATGAGCAGTGACGATCGATACCAAACCATCAGGCGTCATCGGCTGTGTGTGAGATGTTTAGTCCACAAGGAAAATGAAAAATGTTATAATTCAAACAAATGTCAAAACTGCGACAAATGGCACCATACTATGCTGCATAAGGAATGGAGCAGAACTCCGGTAAGATGTCCTCAACAGGTAATTGCAAAACCTCAGCAGGAGCCAATTAGGAAAGCCCAAATGGCCTCCACCTTCGGACAAACAGTGGAAGAAGTAAGCAGCCTAGTTAGCAGAAAATCGAAAAATCCCAACCAGAAGGAAGTTCTGCTAGCCACGGCATTTTTAAAAATAAAGGCATCCGGAGGACATTATGAACTATTAAGAGCCTTGGTCGATCCAGGATCACAGGCATCTTTTATAACTGAAGAAGCAGCACAACTGTTGGCATTACCAAGAATTAAAATCCAAGCAGACATCAGAGGGCTAGGAAAAAGCGAAGCAGGGAAATCCAAAAGAAAAATTGAAGTAGAAATGAGACCACGATTTTCCAGCAACTTCCGAATGTATGGGGATCTGCTTATAATGGCAAGATTGACAGGAACGTTGCCAAGGAATACGATCGTGGAAAAGGAGAAGGACGCATGGGAACACTGCCTACTGGCCGATCCTACCTACAACATGCCAGGTCTAGTAGATATCCTGATAGGAGCCGATCTATACAAGGACATACTCCTAGAAGGGGTCAAGAAGACACGACAAGGGATGATGGCACAAAAAACAGAATTAGGATAGATCTTATCTGGGTCAGTAGAGGCAGCCAAACAACCCAACATGAGAGTGGTGAGCATGGTATCTAACCTAGAAGAAGATCACCAACTCAGAAAATTCTGGGAAATAGAAGAGGTCTCAAGGGAGAAACCCATCTCGCAGGAAGATCAAGACTGTGAACAGCAGTTCGAGGAATCCCATTTTCGGAAGCAAGATGGGACTTATATGGTAAAAATACCATTCAAGGAGGATCCCAGTCATTTGGGCGAATCAAGAAGAAGAGCAGTTGCCAGAATGCTGCAAATGGAAAAACGATTCGAGACTAACAAACAATTGGAGTCCGAATATAAAGAATTCATGAGGGAATACATTTCCTTGGGTCACATGAGGAAAATTGATCAAGATGAGGTTCAGACAGGAGGATACTATATTCTTCACCAAGCTGTCATAAAGGAGGACAGTGATACAACCAAGTTAAGATTAGTCTTTGACGCTTCATCCAAATCATCAAATGGGAAAAAACTGAACCAAATGATGTACACTGGGCCAAGGCTACAGCAAGATTTAACAGATATCCTTCTGAGATGGAGGAAATATGAGTTTGCATTAACAGCAGACATTGAGAAGATGTATAGACAAATACAGGTAGCTGAGGATGATCAGCACTTCCGGAAAATTGTGTGGAGGTTCTCCCAAACAGAACCACTCCAAGAGTATCAGCTGACCACAGTGAGTTATGGCACAACCGCAGCTCCTTACCTGGCAGTTCGGACTTTGCAGCAGTTGGCCAAGGATGAACAATTCCGATTCCGAAGAGGTTCTCAGATTGCCATGAGGGACTTCTATGTAGACGATCTTCTAACAGGAGCCAGTTCCAAAGAAGACGCAAGGAGCATCCAAAACGAACTAACCAAGATGTTGAAAACTGGAGGGTTTAATCTCAGGAAGTGGACTAGTAACCTTCCAGAAGCTGAAGGAAGCACCAACATCATATTAGGAGACAAGGAAGATGCTACGAGGAAGACACTGGGAGTACATTGGTCACCAACACTTGACGTACTACAATACAAAGTCAAGCAGCGACCAGAAGGCGAAATAACGAAAAGGAAGATCCTATCAGAGATAGCACAAATCTTTGACCCATTAGGACTACTAGCACCAGTTATAATAACTGCTAAGTTATTAATACAAGAGTTATGGGTCGGACAGTATTCATGGGATGAAGAATTACCCAAGGATATACAAGACAGATGGTCAAGATTCAGGCAAGAATTGCCGAAGGTAGAGGAAGTGCACATCCCAAGATGGATAAATTATGGAGAGGATGGCCACACAGAGATGCATGGTTTCTGTGATTCCTCAGAGCAAGCTTATGGGGCGGCGATTTACATAAAAAGGTCTTCATCATTAGGGACCACCACAGTGACGTTACTCACAGCCAAGTCAAAAGTGGCACCTCTCAAGATGAAGAAGACACTGCCAAAACTAGAATTATGTTCGGCTGAATTATTAGCCAAAATAATAAAGAAGACCATTTCATCCATGGAGTTAGACAACATTGAAATCTATGCCTGGACAGATTCAATGATAACTCTAGCCTGAATAAAAGGAAGTCCAGAGAGATGGAAGAATTTTGTAGCAAATCGGGTTGCTACAATTCACGAGTGCGTCGGCAAGCAGTGCTGGAATCACGTCAGGTCAGAAGATAACCCAGCTGACCTGGTCACAAGAGGAGTACAACCATCCAGATTAGGTGACCAAGAGTTATGGTTCCACGGCCCTGAATGGTTATCAAAGGAAGATACCCAGGAACGAATAAAAGCCCAAACAACAGTAGAGAGTACTACTGAAGAAGAAAGGAAAAAACCTCGGCAGGTAGCAGTTCATGCGGCAATCAGTGAGGCAGCAGATGACATGGAAAGATTCTCATCATACAACAAAATGCTAAGAGTAATCGCTTACTGTAAGCGGTTTATGAAGAAATGTAGGAAGGAAGTAGTAGCGGTCCAACAATTAACCACCAACGAGCTACGTGATAGCCTAAAGTGCATAATCAAATCAGCACAAAGGCATGACTTCCCAAGAGAACATCACCTATTACAGCAAGGCAAAACGGTAGACAGCAAAAGTTCCTTGTTCAACGTGTTCCCATTCCTAGATGGAGATGGAATTCTTCGAGTGGGAGGAAGGATACAGCACTCGCTGTTACCGTACGATGAGAAACACCCCATCATCATAGCCAGCAACAGTCATATAGCCAAGCTGATTATCGGAAACGCGCATCACCAAACGTTACATGGAGGTAATCAAACTACGTTAGCCTTCATCAGAAGAAAGTACTGGATAGTACGAGCCAAGCAGGCGATTGCCAAAATCATCAACAGATGCATGACATGCGCAAGGGTTAAGGCAGCACCTATGCATCAGCTAATGGGACAACTACCCCCTGCACGAGTGATACCGTCCATTCCATTTACACACACTGGACTGGACTACGCTGGACCAATCCAAATTAGAATATCCAAAGGAAGAGGCAACAAGTCCTACAAAGGATACATCGCCATTTTTATTTGTTTGGCCACGAAGGCCATACACATTGAAGCAGTGAGCGACATGACTGCTAATGCCTTCATAGCAGCATTCAGAAGGTTCACTGCAAGGAGAGGAAAATGCGCCCACATTTACAGTGACAACGGTACCAACTTTGTGGGAGCTAGTAAGCTATTGGACACCCAAATACAGGACAAATTAAGCACCGAAGCAGTCCAGTGGCATTTCATCCCCCCGGCAAGCCCCCACATGGGTGGAATCTGGGAGGCAGGGGTGAAGTCGATCAAGTACCATATCAAAAGGGTCATCGGAGACAACACACTCACCTTCGAAGAGATGACAACCCTGTTGTATCAAATTGAGGCTTGTTTGAACTCAAGACCACTGACACCAATGAATAACGATCCAAACGACATGTCAGCAATCACCCCAGGACACTTCCTGATCGGACAAACACTCATCACACCAGCCGATCCAGATGACACTATAGTCACTGACAATCATTTAAGCAGATGGAAATTGCTACAGAAAATGAAAAAAGATTTCTGGAAAGCATGGTCAACAGAATACCTATCCAGGTTACAGCAACGTAGGAAATGGAAAGCTCCGAGACAGAACATAGAAATAGGGGATTTGGTACTCCTCAAGGAAGACAACATATCGGCAAACAAGTGGCCGTTAGCACGAATAATTAATACACATCCAGGAAAAGATGGATTAATAAGAGTAGTGACAATCCAGGGCAAAGATAGAAGTTAAATCAAACGACCCATAACAAAGGTTTGTCAGCTACCTATAAACAACGAGGGCAATCCAGTGCACACAAGGATCAGCAGTTCCAGACCTACCACAAGGTCAGCACGGAGTCAAGATATGAAAACACACGCAGCAGTATTTTTATGCATGCTCATGATGTGTCACGTAATTCCCGGCAGTGTAGCGAACTATACGTTGCAAAGGTTACAACCCGGTATATACGTGGAACACGTGGGTAATTCGAAGCTCGATAGAGGGATAATTCGAATAGGGATGGAATATTCGATATCTGCCTTTATCACGGACGAGCATGGGATTAACGCCACCACTGAACAATTTAAACAATTATGCGACAACAGCAACGAGATGACGGAAGACCAATTTTGCAAAGAACTCATGCACCACATAATGGAACAACAAATCAATATCCTGTGGGACATGAGAAGCATCCGGACGATAGCTTCACACCGAACACGAAGAGGATTACTAGGGAAGTTTCTGACATCAGTGTTTGGAGTAAACGAAGAAGTGTACAAGGACATCGCTGAGCTAGACAAGAATCAGCAGGTACTAATCGACGCTTCCGGTCACCAAGCGAAGTTGATGTTAGCAGCAATAACTACGGTGAACAATACAGAGAGCAGGGTCACAACAAAGTTAGAAAACTTTCGGGTAAAATTCAACCAAGGAATTCACCTTATTAACGAAATGAAGGCCTGGTACAGATCCATTGACGCCAATAAATTAAATGTTCACGTGTTGTCAACATATCAAGTTGCCAGCAACTATTTGCAGGAAGTGGCAGAAAAATACAAGAAGTTGCTTGACGCAGTGTTCAAGCGGAGCCATTTATTCGAGTTCGTATCACCAGCTGAAATAGCAACAATAATAAGTCAACTGTCCTTGAAGTTACCACCAAACTTACGAATATTGCCATCGCCAGTGTACAAGATGGAGGTGGGACAAACCAAGGAAGCCATCAAGATATTTGGATATTTTCATATCACCGAAGTAACCGAATACGAAGTCATCAAGGTCACCGCCATCCCTAGAAAAATAAGAAATGGAGAGTATGCAACAATCGCAGTCAACCCGTATTTCTTAGCTGTGGACTACAAACATCAGCAGTACTTCAGCATACCACCATCCAAGTTCGAGGTCAGCATTCCAATAAAGGAACACACTTATTTATGTACACCCACTGTCATAAATAGTGTAGAGAAAAACCCCAACTGCATCATCGACGAGATGTATCAACGCTTGGACAAGGTGCCATGTAAAATACAACGCTACAATGTCACCACAATAAAATGGAAGGAGCTGTACAAAGCAAACACATGGATGTTTGTAGCCAACAAGGCCACCAGTGCAGCAATCATCTGTAACGACGTACGAGAGGAAGTGACTCTTGAGGATACCGGAGTCATCCAAATCGCTCCAGAGTGTTACATCCACACAGGACAACACATTCTGTACGCACGATCATTCAGTACGATCCCGGTCATTACAACATTCAATAAAATTCCGCAAGTCAACATTACATCACATGCAGGATCAATGGGGATCGAGTATCCAAGCTTAGCCGAAGAACCGAGCCTGGAAACATCAGGTCACGTAAGCATGCTGCTAACTCAACAGCAGCAAATAATACATGACCTATCCACTACACACTGGAGGCACCTATCCATTACGACAGGGTCTGTCAGCAGTATAGTAACAATACTGGTCATTGGCCTACTGTGCGGCATCAGCTATTGTGTATGGAAACACAACTGCCAGATCAAGGGACAACAGAAGCCCAACGCCGGCCAAGACGACTTCAGTTTGGAACCCTTATACGCAACACCTCACGCCAAGGGAAATGTCCATGAAGCAGCCCCTGCAACAGACATCTAACCCACACCAACCCCGATTGCTCTACAAGGAACCCGCCCAGAATGTTCAAACTATTTTTGAACATGAATTTAGGAAATAAAGTGAAATAGAGTGAAAACGGAAGTGCACGCATTTAGCCTACAAAAATAAATATTACACCAGCAAATTTACGAGCTTTACGGATCTGAGCCAAATGAAATCATTCTGAGCTCATATACTCCTTTCCCATCATTTTCACTTCTTTTACCTATACCAATTTCTCGGTATCGCGGCAATGACCAAAAATGTGTAGAATTTCTGTGGGTTGTGAAAACCTATTCAAATTGAAACTACTTGAGTGATGTGGCGATTTTATCTTGCAAAAAAGAAATGGTTACTTCGCTGCGCCGGAATATATCGTATATTTCCCACTCTCGCGGACTTTGAAGGGCTGTCACTCAGAGACGATTTAAATCAATCCTATTATTAAAAGAGATTCGTGCATATTTTTTCAAGCACTACAACTTTCATATTCGCAATTTTCGGAAAAAACACCCCCACAGAGATAGAATGGCGGAAACAGATTTTTGGTAACTTTGTTGCCCTCTACCTTTTGAAATACCAACTTCTCGGTATCGCGGCAAGGATTAAAAATGTGTAGAATTTTATTTCCAACATTGTTTGTTCAATAACTTTTTCTGTGCGACCAATGGATCGCGAGAAAAAACAAATTCAGTTGTTATCAAGATGGCGGCTGTTTGGCAAGGGGTGGGGTGACGCCTTTTTGGTTTTACACTTGTCTAATGACCCTAAAGCACTGGGCAAGAGGAATCGCCGCGGCCAATTTTTTTAAGGTGACGGGGTATTTTCCGACAATTTTACTGTACTACTCCTACTGCACAATGGCCATGAATTATGATTCATAATTCACGGTTTGCAGTCAATCATAAAAATCTATTTTAATTATTCAATAGTTTGCAAATTGCAACCAATTAGAAAATTCTATTTTCATTATTCAACAGGTCGTAGCCAATCACAAAATTCATTCTTATTATTAAATGACTTTTGAAGTTAACAGCTGTCACAGATGTCATAATTCTGAAATATGAACACAAGGCTCCTATTGCATAGGAGTAGATAAAATATCGTATTATATTCGCGATTATGGCCATTATTCACTCAGATGACTTGCGCCACGCGCCTTCGGCTTGTGGCGCAAATGTCATCTTCGTGAATAATGGCTGTCAGAATCGCTCATATAATAATATACTATTAAGCACCGACCCTGATAAAATCTTGGCTATCACCAAATATCCTCAACCAAATACGGTGACCGAAGTCAAACGCTTTATTGGCTTAGCTTCTTGGTATCGTCGCTTTGTCCCAAATTTTGCCAATATTACTGCTCCTATTTCCGACTTAATTAAAAGTCGCATTAAAAAGCAGCGTGTGCGTTGGACTGATGATGCTCTTAAGTCCTTTAAGCAAATTAAATCTTGTTTGACCTCTGCTCCTGTTTTGTGTAGTCCTAATTTTTCACTACCTTTCACCTTACAGTGTGAAGCCTCTAATTTTGGCCTGGGTTGTGTTCTTACCCAGAATATTGACAATGAGGAGAAGGTTATTGCTTATGCTTCTCGCACCCTTAACAAGGCCGAACGCAACTATTCTGTTGCTGAGAGAGAGTGTTTAGCTGTCATCTTTGGCATTGAGAAATTTAGACCGTATATTAAAGGCACGCATTTCACTGTATTAACTGATCATTATTCCTTATTGTGGCTTACCAATATGAAAGACCCCACGGTCCGCTTAGCTCGTTGGAGTGTTCGTCTGTCGCAATACGATTTTACAATTCAACATCGACAGGGCAAGCATAATGTAGTTCCCGATGCTTTCTCTCGAGCTCCTATTCAGGTTTCCGCTCTAGAACTTGTTGATGGTGACTTAGACTCTTGGTACTTAAAAATGCTTGAACGTGTTAGCCAGAGTCCTAATCACCGTGAAAATCACCGACTTTTTAAGTATGTTCCCAACCGTCACGCCATCGTTAGCAATTTAGTGGAATGGAAACAAGTTATACCTCGTTCTCGAAGACCTGAAATTTATAAACTCTTTCATGACAGCCCTGCATCTGCTCACTTGGGTGGTTATAATAGTATATTATTATATGAGCGATTATGACAGCCATTATTCACGAAGATGACATTTGCGCCACAAGCCGAAGGCGCGTGGCGCAAGTCATCTGAGTGAATAATGGCCATAATCGCGAATATAATACGATATTTTATCTACTCCTGTGCAATAGGAGTTGTGGGTTCATATTTCCCAATTATGACATTTGTGACAGCTGTTAACTTCAAAAGTCATTTAATAATAAGAATGGATTTTGTGATTGGCTACAACCTATTGAGTAATGAAAATAGAATTTTCTGATTGGTTGCAACTTGCAAACTATTGAATAATGAAAATAGAATTTTATGATTGGCTGCAAACTGTGAATTATGAATCATAATTAATGGCTATTGTACAGTAGGAGTAGATAAAACCTTTTGTAAGATTGCAGAACAATATTACTGGCTGATGTCATCCGTTACATACGCCATTGTGAAACATGTGCGGCGAGTAAAGTTAGTCAGCTTGCTAGACCTGGTTTAATGGGAAAAAATAAGAAGATTTTATACCCTTTTCAATGATTGTCAATTGACATAATGGGTCCTTCGCCTCGTACGAAAAACGGCAATACTTCTATCTTAGTCGTATTTGATTAGTTTACTATAGTTAAAACTGTTCGCGCTGCCACTGCTAAAACAGTAGCCAAGTTTTTGGAAAATAAAATCTTTCTCATTTTTGGCCTCCCTCAAATTTGTATGTTAACGGACCACAATTTATAAGTGCCCAATTTAAGGCTTTGATGAAACAAGTTTGGTATAATGCTTCTTACCATCCCCAAGTTAATTTTGTTGAGAGAGTTAACCGAGTTATCGGTACTGCTCTTCGTTCCTATGTTTCGGATAATCATCGTTCGTGGGACGAACATCTTTACCAAGTTGCGCACGCATTGCGTAACGCCGTTTATGAGGTAAAGGGTCACACCCCTTCTTTCTTAAATTTCGGGAGGACGTACCAGCTTCTGTTACTTATTAAGGTCGTCTTAAGAACTTCCAAGAAGAAGAGTTGTCTTTAGAAACTCGCGAAGATCTGGTTTCAGATGTTAACCAACTTTCTGAACTTTATCAAGACGTTAAACGCCTCAATAATTCATATCAACGCAATTCCAAGCGTCCATTTAATATAAAATTTAATGCCAATGATTTATTTGGAAAAGGAACTACGTTTTGTCTGATGCTTCTAAGTCTTTCAATCAGAAATTGGCTCCTGAATATGTCAAATGCAGAGTAATAAAAGTTACTGGTGCTCTTACTTATCAGCTAGTGACCGTCCCTGACAATAAGAACGTTGGAGTTTGGCATATTAAAGATTTAAAACCTTACTTTGGAGAAGGGCAAGTCGAGGAGTGAATTTTGGTGTGCCTAATTGTGTGTATGGTCGTATGTATGATGATGTATGTGCATTTTTAGCTTATTTCGCCTATTCACCCTAAGGATAGAATTGTACTATTAACATTATTCTCACCATTTTCGACATAACCAATTTCTATTATTATTATTATTGTTTTATTGAGTGCTTATTTAAGCCGTATAATTTTTGCTTCTGAGTGCTAGTTAAACACCTTTAGCGATCCCCAATTACCGATTTGATGGTACTTTTTACTATCATTTGATTATAGTAGGTGAAACCCTTATGAGTGACGGATTTCCTCGCTTCTTTATAGATAGCGATTGTACCTTTTGTCGAACTCTTTTTGAGGGTACTGTTGATATTGAAACAAGTGTTTAGGTGAATTGCTTTCATGATGAGTGTGTGAGCCTTCTTTACTTTTTCAAGGTATGTCTTTCTGACGATGGAATTAGCAGTATATTTTAACTTTGAGTTTCTACCTGCACGATTTATTTAGGGTGGTTGATTGGGAATGCAGGGTCGGTCCCTTTTTGGGAACACTTTCATTAAATATTTTTATATTTCCTCTCCCCATCTCGCTTCACGAGATATCTTTAGAGCGTCGGGTCAACACTACCGATTCCCTTAGTGGCCTTTATGACTTGTGGAATGCATGAATTCATGCTTGGATTTCATCTTTAATAGTATTGGGGGAGGGTTTCTTTCGGTCTTGTGGAGATTTCTGGGGGTCGGGGCGAGCGATTGTGTTGCCATCCGACTCGGTGAGGGAGTCACATTTAGTCTGTCACCGGCGTGCCTTTTCCACCCAGCTGCGACGACTGGCTGAATGCCCGAGCGGGGTTTGGTGGTTATGCGGTCGTTCCCTCCGGCTTCTGGGTTCTCTACCCAAATTCGGGGCGGGTATGGTTTTTGGGTCTTTGTCCTGGGTTTTCACCCGAACCTTTTGTCGTAGTACTTCCAATTCTGCGATGTATCATACAGGAGTAAGTTTTTGTGACTTATCTCCGGTGTTTCGTTGTGTGTTACTTCAAACAGTGTTTCAGTGTGCAGTCGTTCCTGGACTGTTCACTTTTTCTCGACCAGCAAGGTTTAGGGTTTTTTTTGTTGGCGTTCTTGTTCACAGTCGCTTACATTCGCGGTGATCACTACGGTGGCCCGCGCTGAGTGGTTGTGATCAACAGCGTCCTCACCTTTTGTTTATTTCCCATTTCACTACAATAGCTTTTTTTCACACAGCCCTGCGTTGACTGACTGACTGACGGACATCGAACTCATTCTTTCCAAATCCTTCTTCATTAAACTATCTTCTTTTACTATATTCTTTTAATACCTAGGTATCCCTTTTTCGATTTCTTTTCTTTTCTACCTTATTGGCCGATTCCAAATCCCATTTTTTAGTTCGGTTACAATTTATCTGAGTAATTTTTCAGTACGCTGATTAGGTCCAATGCGTGTGTGTTCTGCCAGTACACGTTTAAGGTTAGTTCGTTTACCGTTGGCTATGGTACGGAGCTAAGCGTCTAACTTATCCATCGACGCGCCTTTTTCATCTAACGCGACGAATAGGTCTAGCGCTTTGCTCACGGCTATCTCCTCGGTAGAAACTTTCTATCTCTTCTTCTTTTCTTAACTTCACTATTATATTCCCACACTTATCTCCCTATTTTCCTTTCGCCCTCCTCTGACTGACGATGACTTTATTGTAATCACTTCATTATAATTATATTTCAGGTATTTCTGTACATTTTTCCCAGGTTGTTACTCTGTTAAAAATCTGGCCGTGGGGAGTGAAACAATTCTTTGGCTCCGCTTATTTGTTTCGCCATTTACCCATCTATTTTAGGGCCTAAAATGACTTTTATGACCCTAGGGCCTATAAAGTTGCTAAGCAGTATAACAAGCACCAACAATGTAGTACTTATAGTAACACCAACAATTTGCATAGCACACCAAAAATTCACAGCGCCAGCAATTTGTCCATTTTCACAACCAAAATGAAATAAAACATTGTATGTACCACGTGTCTAATGACAATTATAGATAGCTCTCGCGAAATTTAAAGCTTTCCGCTTCGCGTCGAGCATTAAACATTCTTTCGTGTTATAATCTATTGATTATGCTCTTAATACTTAAATAACTATTAACATACCTCTTAAAAATCCTTGATGGGCAACGATTATAATGAAATAGATTAGAGTAGTTCGTTTCAGTTCCAGTCGCTCTAATTACACTTCGCCTATTTAGAGTGTTAAACACTGATTACTTATTTGCTGCTGATCTATTCTCTTAATTTGCTGCTAAATTAGATTTCACGTAAGTCAAACGTGTGTTATAAGACGTTTATTACTCACTTTTAAGTAAACGTAACTAATTTAACCTAACTGAATTTCATATTCTTCCTTGTTTATAGATACTGAATTTAATCAATCCAAACTCTTCGTTTTTATTAGAATAATGGATATAAAGCTTGAATTGGTCGATGACAATTCGTGTAACACAATGGTCAACGGGTTACGCAAACCACTGACAGTGAATGAGAATGTAATAGTTGAAAGATCACATATACATCACGATGGCACATTCGACAACATGGCCGATCACCCGGTGAACATTAAACAAGAGACAGTTTATATAAAAGAAGAATTCTTTGTTACACCTGCAACAAACCAAAGCTTTCTAGAGAAATCATCTGTGAGCAGGGCTCGTGAATACGAAGCAGAAGAAAAGAATATTTTTTTGGAACAAGTGACGACTGAAACGAAGCAATTTTCCTCATGTTCTATTTCAGCAGATAATAATAGCTTATTGGCAGATACAAAGACACTTACCGAAGAAAGACCTTATTCTTGTGCTATTTGTAACTATGGTACAGCACGGCCAACTCATCTAGTCAAACACATGAGGATACATACGGGAGAAAAACCTTATGCATGTTCCATTTGTGAATATAAAGCAGCACAGAAAGGTTGTTTAACTACACATATGAAAATACATACAGGAGAAAAGCCTTATTCTTGTTCCGTTTGTGAATACAGAACAGCACATAAATGTAGCTTGGTTGTACATATGAAGATGCATACTGGAGAACAACTGTTTTCATGTTCTGTTTGTGAATATACAGCACCACGTAAAAACAGGTTATTTGAACATACAAAGATACATACAGGAGAAAAGCCTTATTCTTGTGGTATTTGTCAGTACAAAGCATCGCAAAAAAATCATATTAAAAAACACATGAAGATACATTCAGGAAAAAAACTTTATTCATGTTCAATTTGCAATTATCAAACAGTCGAGAAACATGTTTTAGTTGCACATATGAAGACTCATGGAGAAGAGAAACCTTATCCTTGTGCTCTTTGCAACTATAGCGCAGCACGAAAAACTCATTTAGTTGCACATATGACGAGGCACACTGGAGAAAAACCTTATTCATGTTCCATTTGTGAATATAAAGCAGCACTGAAAAGCAGTCTAATTACACATATGAAGTCGCACACAGAAGAAAAACCTTATTCATGCACCATGTGCCAATATAAAACTGCATATAAATCTCACTTAATTAGACATACAAAGATGCATATAGAAAAAAATGTTTAGCTTGCATTTTCGAGAACTGTGTTATACAAGAATGAAATCTACAAATTGAATTTCTTACTTTTCAGCATCCTGATTAGTTTATTACACTGTCTGTCGACCAATTTATCAGATCCAGACGGAGAATGTACTGCACACAGAATATTTCTCACGATTGTCCCAACACTTCCATTGCGAAATTGCTTCAAAGAAACAATTATACCAGTGCAACCAGCTAAGCTTTGGGTATTGAGTATTAGTAAGGGATATTCAATGTTCAACTGAGTTTATAGCGTACCATAAATAATTAATGATTTTTTGTTTGTAGAAATAAAAATTTATATCTAATAAGATTTAATAATGGTGTCAAAATAATACTTCAAGTGTGGAAATAGTTTAAGCTATTAATTGATGTATTTTAAAATGCTTTTGAGGAGTAAAAGCCTCATCATTACAACTTGTTAAACGTAAAATTCAATAAAAATTGTTTTATATTACTCAGATGCAGCTTGTTTGATGTAGTCTGAAGTGAACATTGCTGGCTGATTAAATGAAGAAGTGCCATATGCATAACCGTGGTTTCCAACACAAATTTTAGAATTTATTTTCTGCATAATTCTTGGCCATGTAAAATTTCCTCCGTTTGAACGCAGCTTTACCGGCAGACTTCTGCAGCTGTTTCAAGCATTTTTTTGTTCTTTTCGGTTGTTTTTATCAAAAGGTGGGCAGCTTTCTGGTGATTGTGCTCCAAGTTTAGCTCTTAGCTGCGATTATTTTGAAGAGGTTATTTGTGGAAGCTTTGCTTGTATGCGGATACAGGTCCCTTGGGCACTTATGTTGGACAAATAGGTACGTCCGCGTCCTTGAGACGGTTTATTTATCACAAGATTGCTAGCCGTCCAGGCCAATTGCCTGTATTACTGGGTGAGTAAATGTAATACATTTAGCTGCACTCCATCCGGCATTTCCAACGTCACCTGGGAGTTGCAAGAACATCAGCGATTCCGCGGGCTTGAGAATTTCCTCCAGGTGTCACCCGGGGGCTGTGGAACTTGAATGATTTCGGATGACCCCTCTGCTTCTAGGAGCCTAGTTCAAGTTTGGGCCTCATCACCTGAGTGCTTTGCTATGGCGTTTGCTGGCGTCCTCCACCTGCAGAAGCAGCTTCGAGCACGTTTGAGGGCTATTTGATTCAACTCCTGCAGAAGCGTGCGCCTCTCAGATAAGTAGCGTGCGATCTAATAATCTGTGTTAATGATATTTGTATCGCATGCAATTTTTTTTTTTTTTTTTTTTTTTTTAATTTTCTATGGGTATCTACAATCTGCCCTTAGGCAATAAGTGGATGTTGTAACTTACAAAAAAAAAATAAAATAAACTAATCTAATGCACTAAATAAACTAAATAAATAAATAAATCGTAATTAAATAAATAAGTCGTAAATAAATAAGTAAGTAGATCATAAATAACTAAAAAAAATCAGAAAGTAAATAAAAAGTAAAGTAAATAAATAAATAACTAAATAAGTAGATAATAAATAAATAAATTAAACTAAATTAAATCGTGAAGTTGGTAACTTACATTAAAGTTCCAACGTTCTCCTAACTTAATCAATGATTATTGGTATGAACATAGGATTCAAATTAACACTGATTTATTATCTACTGCTTATGTCTAATGTGTGACAACGTTTTAGTCTGTATATTGTTTTGCTATTGTCTAATAAATTTATGGCTAGCGGATTTGGATGGCGCTCGAGTCGTAACATGTATTTAGCACTCGCGCACTTTGCTTCTTGTAGTACTGTGGGTATGTGTAGGTCACGATGTATGTTTTCATTGTTAACAAACCACGGTGCGTCTGTTATTGTCCTTAGGGTTTTTGACTGAAATCGTTGCAGTATTTCAATGTTCGATTTACTCGCGGTGCCCCACAGTTCTATACCGTATGACCACACTGATTTAAGTATCACCTTGTACACAGTTAGTTTAGATTCAAGTGAAAGTTTAGATTTGCGTCCTATCAGCCAATGAAGTTTGGAGAATTTGAGTCCTAGCTGCTTTCGTTTGCTAAAAATGTGTTTCTTCCAGCTAAGTTTTCTGTCAAGGTGCAGCCCCAGGTATTTCGCATCATTAGCCTGTGGTAGTGGTCGTCCGTTCAGTGAGACGCCAGGACATGTTTCTGTTCGCAGTGTAAAAGTGACCTGTGTTGATTTAGTTTCATTGGTCTTGACACGCCAGGTCTTGAGCCAGTCTTCGATGTTATTCAATGCGGTTTGCAATTTTTCCGATGCATAAGCTGCTACATCGCTTGAAGCCAGTATTGCTGTGTCATCAGCAAATGTAGCAGTTAAAGTATGTAGTGTATTTGGTATGTCAGCTGTGTAGATTTGATAAAGCACTGGTCCAAGCACGCTGCCTTGAGGAACACCAGATTGTATTGGACATAAATCAGTGATTTCTTGTTGATATCTGATTTGAAAGTATCTTGCAGTAAGGTATGATTGAATTACTTGATAGTATGTTGAAGGTAGCCTAAGTTTAATCTTGTTTAATAGACCTTGATGCCACACCTTATCGAATGCCTGTGTTATATCCAAAAAAGCTGCAGAACAATATTGCTTCTTTTCTAAGGCTTCACGTATTTTTTCTACAATCCTATGTATTTGCTCTATTGTTGCGTGTTGTTCACGAAATCCAAATTGGTGTTCTGGGATTATGTCTCTTAATAGTGGTTTCATTCTTTTTAGAAACAGTTTTTCGAAGAGCTTTGACAGAACTGGTAGCAGGCTTATAGGTCGATAAGATGTGACTGCTTCTGCGGGTTTTCCAGGTTTTAGGATGAGTATCACTTGCGCTACCTTCCACTGCGATGGGAAGAAGCCCATTCTTAATATTGCATTAAATATATGCATAAGTGATATTAGGGCTTTATCCGGGAGCTGTTTTATAACCGTTCCTGTAATTAGGTCATACCCCGGTGCCTTCTTAGAGTTCAAATTCCTTTTTATGATATCTTTAATTTCAGGTAACTTTATAGCTTTTATAGGCAGAGATAGTTGCAATGGATAATCTAGTATACTGATAATTTCGTTATTTTCCTCTTGGCTTACTTCCTGGGGAAATGGTTG
The DNA here is from genome assembly GCA_940337035.1 of Agriotes lineatus. Classification (NCBI taxonomy): domain Eukaryota; kingdom Metazoa; phylum Arthropoda; class Insecta; order Coleoptera; family Elateridae; genus Agriotes; species Agriotes lineatus. The sequence continues at coordinate 187,654 of CALNHX010001215.1, read as the reverse complement.
AAACACTTTTTCTAGATGTTCCGCGAAAGTTTCGGCTTTTTCTTTGTCCGTTCTTGCCCATGAGCCATCTCTTTTCCTGATTGGTGGAATATTTTCCTGGGTTTTTTTAATTCTTGCTGTAGCTTTCCATAGGGAATAATCAGTTGCCTCGGTTGGTGTTAGGTTTTCCAGATATTCTTTTAGTGCTTCGTTTTTCTCGTTAGACAGCAGTTCTTTTAACTCTCTGACAGCTTTATTAAATTTTTCTTTATCTTGTGGAGCCCTAGTAATCATCCACGTTTTCCTAAGTTTTCGTTTTTCGCGAATGGCTTCTTTTACTTGATAGGAGCAGTTTGGCTGTTTTGTTGGAGTTTCTGCTTCCGGTGTTGAGTCCCATGCAGCTTGTTGTATTGTTGTAGTTAGGTGTTCTACAGCTTCGTCCAGTTCTTTTGCAGTTTTCAGGGAGATGTTTTGATTTAATCTTGCCTCAATAAGTTCTCTGAACAGTTCCCAGTCAGTTCTTTTGTTTGATAGAGTCGCTGGTCTTTGTTTGTTTATTATTTTTGAGTGTAGTGTTATTATTATGGGCGAATGATCTGAGGATAGCTCAAAACTTTGTTCTGCCTGTAGATTATTTGCTGGAAATCCTTTAGTAACACAGAAATCTATCACATCGGGGATTTTGTTTAAGTCCGACGGCCAGTAGGTGGGATTTCCAGTAGATACAGTTTTTAAATTATTTTTGTTTATACATTTTGCTAGCTCACGCCCTTTGGAAGTTGTCAGCCGAGATCCCCAGTTCAAGTATATTTTTTCTCTTTGATCATGTGTCTTGGAGGGCTATAAATTGCCGAGATAGTTATCGGACCCCTCATCTCTTCTATCACGACGGTTGTTGCCTGAATATGTTCAGTTTGGAATTTCCGGGTTTCATAATGTTTTATGGAATTTTTTATGATAACTGCAGTGCCGCCGTGCGCTGTACCATCCGGGTGCTTCGTGTCATATATGGTGTAATTGCGTATACGCAGGTAACTTCGGTTGGTGTAGTGTGTTTCGGAGATAAGCATAATATCAATGTTGTGCTCCTTTAGAAACGTAGTTACTTCTGGCCCGTGGTTAACAAGACCATTTGCATTCCAAACGGCTAGTTTAATCATTTGAGCCATTAATTAAGCTTAGCTAGTAGCTTTGTGATGATATTCATCATGGTATCCATCCTTTCGGACATTTTTTCTACTAGTTTTTCTAGCCTACTTAATCTATCTTCGGACTGCACTCTTGGTTTGCTTGTTTGTGCTTCCATGTTTCTGGAGTCATTTCTCTCTTTCACTGTTGCGGCGTATGTCATTCCTTCGGTGACCATTGTTGAGGATTTTCTGTCTTGCGCGTGTATGGCTTGTCCCTTTTGCCTTAGTGGCGGAAATTTAATCTTTAGCGTTTGTTGGTAGACTTGGCATCCTTTGTAATTTGCGGGATGATTTCCATCACACAACGCACACTTTAGATCTGTTCGTTTCGAGATTTTACATATCTTGTTGCTATGGTATCCTCCGCATTTGATGCATCTCTCTTTGCGCATACAGTATTTTTTGGTATGGCCCAACCTAAGGCAACGTGCGCACTGTGGAATTTGCCGGGTTTGTCGAACAGGTTCTACTGATATTTTGCAGTACTGCAGATACTTTATATCGTATATACACTTATTATTTTCGTTTGGCTCTAGGTCTAGAAAAAACATTGGGAGTGGCTGATTATCTTTTCTGCTTTTCGCATTATAGATGTTTCTAACAGTGTGACCTAATTTAGTGATCTCATCTTTCATGTCTGCAATGTTTGTTGTGTGATGCATGTTTTTAATAACTACACGGAAAGACCTTTCCTGTTTTCTTTGGAATGTGTAGTAATTTACATCGTTTTCTTGAAGTACGTGAACTGCTGCGCGGTATGCGTCGTCATCAGTTGTCGTAAGCTTTATTTCTGATTTATTGGTCACTTTGATGATATATTTATTTTTAATTTTGGTCTTGCTATTCAACATGCGTATTAAAAGATTTACGTCCGCTATTCCTGCAACGAACAGCGGGGGAGTTTTCGGGATCGATTCTTTTTTATTTGCATTTAGGTTTGCTATTTCGCTTATATTTTCAGGTGCTGCTTCCAGGTACTGGAATTTATTTTTTGGATTTATAATTAACTTATTATAATCTGTAATAAGCTTTTGCCTGATGTTACGCGACGTCAGTTCTGGAGAGGATCTTTTAGTTTTGCGGTTATTATTGACGACAGTCCATTTAATTTCTTGTTTGTAGCGTTCGGTTTCTTGTTGAGCCATTTCTAATGCCAGCACGTCTGCTTTTTCCTTAATTTCGGCTTGCATTGTTTGTTTTTCTGTTTCTGTTACTTCCACTTCATCAGCAGGAGTGAGGTCAGTAAGCAATACATTTTGTTCCGTCATGATCGGTTTTGTTAGATTATTTAGCGAATTGCCATTTTTTGCTTGTAACTGGCGTGATACCATGTGTTAGCGGCTGAGCCGCCCAGCCCGTAAAGTAAAAACTACTTACAGTTGGGTTTGCTGTGATAAAAGCCGGCCCTGAGGTGTTGGTGATTGGCTATCAGTTGCTGCTTATCAGGTTGAACTAGAAATTTTCGCACTCTGTGAGATAACTGGCACAACCTTGTGCGACGATTGCTCAAAGCAAACTGTATCGCATGCAATGTAAAAGAAACTATAGCTGTTCTTATTATGTAATTATAGATTTTATTAGTTTAATCTTAAATTGCGTAGTATTGAATTGTGCTAAGCACTGCTATGTTAGCGTTAATTGGAGGTGCACCTCTCGAGTAAGTAACGCCTATTCAAATATTATAGAATTTCTGTACTGGTTACTATATGCAGCGTTGTTTAATAAATCTAATGCACTGTTTATATCATTAACTGTCTGATTTTGTTACTATTATCCTCTGTAATTCAGATATTGTGTTATTGCCTGCTGCGATTAAACTGAGTTTATAGGTACTTGACATATCTGAATATTTTTGCTGTAATTAAAAACTTGTTGGCGCTCATTTTATTTGATAATTACATCATTTAAAGAACTGCACTCCGTCTCCACTGAGTCTAGCTGGCGAGCCCTCAAATGTATTCTCGTAGCGTTGCGATATTTGAAAATATTTATGAAAACTATAGTTAACAAGAAATGGTGTTAACACATTTTAACCTAGAAACTACTGATAATAAGTCATTCTAACCTAAAAACTACTGACAATATGTCAATTTTACGATTGACAATCTACTGTCAATGTCAGTTGTCACAATGAAGCAGTCACTCATTAAATTGCAAAAACGTGTTTTTTGGGTTGTGGGAAAATAGCATGCGTAACTTGATCGAAGTGTATCATACGCTGTATTTTAAATCACTTGGGTTTGCTACGCTTCGTCTCGTTTCTCAAAGATCCTGCAATTCTATCGAACAAATATATGGTGCATGGAAGTGAATTACCGCACGGTAATGTATCAAACTTTAGACAATGCCAGTTAATTGTAGCTTAGTTTTAGTTTTCATACTATTATATACATTCTCCTCGTTTAATTCACTTTCATCTCACTCTTTTGCAACGTTCAACATCTTACCTTTACTATCTCTAGCATTAAAGTTCACCTCTCTTCGTTTTCCTGTTACTGTTCAGGTTGAAAAAGTAACATTTTGCGTATTGTAGTGTAACATTGTGAGAGACTTTGCAGTAGTGTGGAAGAGAAGAAATGCGCACATCTTATAAAAACATATGGTAATCTCCCAGATACACAAACTTTCCTTAGATCTGGCCCGCTACCTTATAAGTATAACTATCAAACGAATATTTAATTTTTGTTACTTACTCATATGTTTTTCTTTTATGTTTGTACGATTTTTTTGAATTAATTTGAATTGATTTTGAAATGTTTTATATTCAAGAAATATACACCCAATACCTACGTTATTTATACTTATATGTTTATACAGAAGAAGCCGAGTGGCGCAGTTGGGTAAGCGCTAGGCTTGCATTAAGCAAGTCCTCGGTTCGAATCCCGTGGGGGTCGACATTTTTCCGTAGCCTTGGCGATTGAAATCGGGCTTGGTGAGACCATTCACAGTTGGGCACCAAATTCAGAATCACAGACGTAAGAGATAGAGTAACAAGGTCAACACATCACCAAGACACACATCTCACACAATGGTTGCTGCGTAAGCAGCAAAGGCGCGCTCCAACTTTGTATCCCGAATCCAGGGCAAGTTGAACATTCTACCGCCAGATGCCAGCGCACAAAGCACCAGCCTCTCCACTGCAAGGTAAAATGACGTTACAGATTATACATACATACATGTTTATACAGTTATTAGGTAGGTGTAGGAAAATGTGAATGTATGCATTTTCATTAATAAAATAACTAATACATTTTTCCCGCTGCTGATCATGTAAGTCAGTGATACAGCCTTAGTAACAAAACGTGTAAGTCGGTGATTATATTTGTTTGCTGCTTTCCCTTGACAACGGAACTTAATATTATTATTAAGTTCCTAGGATAATAAAATTAACAACGCAAGATGCAGACTTAGACGTTTTGTTTATAATTGCAAGTGTTTATGTGACATGTGACGTTCACAGGTAACACGACTCATAAAAATTAATCCTGGTGACAGGTGATAAACCAAACGATTTTTTTTTAAATCTAGAAAAATTTCCATAAGCAGCGGGAAAAATATAATAAGATAACTCGGAATGTATCGCCTATTAACATTTTCGCAGGCAACAAGCCGCGGCTTCGGCTTGACGTGTACTTTCCTACCTCAAATGTTAACAGGTCCTTACATTCATTGGTACTTAAATAGCTATTGTACAATTCAAAATCTTAACATACCTCTGAGACAATTTTATTTTAGTCAAATTGTTTCGGGTAGTTGTTTTGAATTGTAGTTGGTCAAATCAACTTCAGTCACATTACCTGTTGTTTGGTTAGAATGCTTTCTAATTAATCTATAAAACACTACGTTTGCTACTCAATCTGTTGATCGAATTTGTTACTAAATTATTTATTACGTAAGTCAAACTTTAGTTAGAGTTCGAGGACGTTTGTTATTTCCTTTTAAATAACTATAACCAGCGTAACCTAACTCATTTTCATATTCTGCCTTGTTTACAGTTTTTTAATTAAATAAATTGGAACCCATCCTTCGTTTTTATTGCAATAATGGACATAAAACTTGAATTAATTGACAATAATTCGTGTAGCACAATGGTCAGCGAGTTGCATGAACCACTGAAAGTGGAAGAAAATGAAGTACTAGCCACAAAATCAAATATTATACAGCTTGAGATTATTGAAAGCACTTTCGACAACATGGATCATCGCCCAACACATATTAAACCGGAGGAAGTTAATGTAAAAGAAGAATGGTTTGTTACATATGCAACAGGCGGAAGTCTCGTAGACAAACCATCTGTCAGTAAAGCCTGTGAAAACGAAGTAGAAGAAATGAATATTTACTTGGAACATACGACGACTGAAACAAAGCAATTTTCCTCATGTTCTATTTCTAAATGTAAAATAGCAGATCAAAGTGGCTCAGTTACAAATATGAAGACACATACAGAACATAATTCTTACTCATTTGCAGTTTGTGAGTATAAAGCTGCGCAAGAAAGTGAATATGAAAAACCTTATTCTTGTTTTATTTGTAAGTATAGAGCTGCACAAAAATATAATTTAGTTGCGCATATGAAGACACATACACAAGAAAAACCTTATCCCTGTACTATTTGTAACTACAGGGCAGCACGAAAATCACATTTACTTACTCATATGAAGACGCATACTGGCGAAAAGCCGTATTTATGTTCCATTTGTGACTATAAAGCGGCACAAAAAAGTACGTTAGCTTCACATATGAAGACACATTCAGGAGAAAAAGAAAGACCTTTTGCATGTCCTGTTTGTGATTACAAAGCATCACAGAACAGTCATTTAGTTAAACATATGAGCACTCATACAGGAGAAAAACCTTATTCATGTACCATTTGCCACTATAAAACCGCATATAAATATCACATAATTCGACATACAAAGATGCACACCCATGAAAAACCTTATTTATGTTCTGTTTGTGATTATAGTGCTGCGCAAAAGAGTGAATTAGTTAAACATACGAAGATTCATACGGGAGAAAAACCTTACGCTTGTTCTATTTGTGATTATAAAGCTGCACAAAAACATAATTTAGTTGTACATATGAAGACACATACAGGAGAAAAGCCTTATTCGTGTTCTCTTTGTGAATACAGAGCAACACATAAATGTAGTTTGGTTGTACATATGAAGATGCATACGGGGGAAAAACTGTTTTCATGTTCGGTTTGCGAATATAAAACACCACGTAAAAACAGGCTACTTGAACATACCAGAATACATACAGGAGAAAAACCTTATTCTTGTGGAATTTGTAAGTACAAAGCATCGCAAAAAACTCATATAGTTAAACATATGAAAACTCATACAGGAGAAAAACCGTAATGCCCTTGATTCAACTTCATTGTACATATAGAGCAAATACTGAAGAAAAGCTTTATTGTTATTGTATTTACAAATATAAAAGGCATCAGTGACTATAAAAATATATATTATATAAGCCTGATTTTCTTTTTGGTTGATGTGTAGTCAGATTTGCTTGGATATTTGGAAATTTAAATGTCGATTCTAGTGCTCTAAAATCAAACTTAAGCAAAGAAAGCTACTCCAACAGAGGCATTACAAAGAAACTACAGCGTGCAGGAAACTAGCTTAATATTAATTGAAAATTCATCACACAAAGCGGAAACTGCAACGGCATGGGAACGTGGATGGATGCATTTTAAAAATGGTATGTATTTAACAATCTATCAGCATTGTAACCATAGGCAGAACTATGGGGTGCTTAGCACCTCCTCAATTTAAGTTAGAACTGCCTGAACTTGAGCTCAATGTACAATATGTAAAATGTGATATTGATTTTACAGAAAATGGAGTCTGAAATAGAGAAGTCGTCACTTGTTCGAGTAGAACGAAATAGTTATAATTATGATGGAGCATTAGGACCTCCAAATTTTGCACTGTAGTTCCGCTTATGATTGTTACAAAGAACTTTTTCAATTTGTAATTAAGCAAATTGTAGTTCGTACTTTTCAACTTTTGCATGCTTTGTCCTAATTACTATTCTCTCTGTTACAGTATTTGACGAGTTCCATTAAAGGCATAATTATAAACCAAACAATCTAACCAGGTGAAAATCAGGTATCAAGTAAAGGACAGTCAACCTTCATTAGTGGTACCTAATGTTAGTTTATTTAATTTATGGCATACCAAAAGAATAAACATTTTTATGTTATTGCGTTGGTAAATATAATTGTATATAAAAATAGTCGCAAAATAATATTTCAAAAATGAAAATAGATGAGCTATCAATAGGTGCTATGTCTTCATTTTAAAATGATTTTGAGGAGTAAAAACTCATCATTGTAAAAGAGGAAAAATTCAATAAAAATAATTTTACAGTGCCATTGCGATTTTCTTTATTTCTTAAACTTAAACTCTATCATTGATAACAACTCATGGGCACTTTAATTAGTTTAGAAAATGTGTGCAAGTAAGTATAGCAGATCCACTCAACTAAGGCGCATGCAATATGAAGAGTGTGTGGCCTTGGAGTGTAGGTACATCATGATCTAAACGAAGTAGATTTAATTACTAATACACCTAGTGACAATAAATATTTAAGTACATAAACGCAACTAAGTAGGTGTATGTGTATGAGACTCGTATAAAATTTGCTTTCGCACTTGGCAGATATCCTGCTAGCCTATTTGGCGCTATTACTTATATTATTTTCAGGTGTTTTTACTCTAAACAATTTGTAACAGGGGAAACTCCGTTTACGACATGCAAGAGGCATGATAAGGAGTCAGAGTAGCGTAAGATGGGAGGGGTTGTAGGCGTAAAGAACGATAGGGAGTGGACAGTAAAGATAATAGTAGCTAGAAAGGTATGGGAATGAAGGCTTGTTAAGTTATGGATGCCGTCTGGTGTATATGTCGGTGATTAATGGGGAAAATCAATAGGAAATTTTCCTCGGCGATCGCAAATACGTGCTCAGCTCCGAGATTTGAACCTACCATGTTTAGCAAACGAAAATCATATAGTAAATTTAAAAACTCTCGTAATACTTATAACATTCATAAAAATACATTTGAGCAATTGAACAATGATAGCAAACAATCCCTAAGAATTCTACTTGCTGCTCATGACGTAACGTCGTACGATAAGCAAAACCTTCGCACGTGTTCTCCTGAGCAACACTTCCACAGGCGAAAACACTTGTTACACTGGTAAAAAGCGCTGAAGACGTTACTATACTTCTAACAGGGATATGCCCCAAAACGTATTTCGCAACATGCAACTTACTTTTCCATGTATAAAATTTGCGGTAATTTACGCATCCCGAATGCCCAAGTTACAAATATCAGCAGTAGGTTGAATGCCAATATGATTGCGTTGAAATTTAAATCATAGGATAATATACATACGTAGCGATTAGGTATTGTCAAATTTGACAGTTGGTTTTGCAAAGCTTGAAATTGTAAAATTGTGCTATGTCTAGCTCAAATTACTTTGCTGATTCTGATATGAGAATACGCTTTCCCTCTAAAAACATGAGAAGATGCGCCTCTTATTTGTTATTATTCATATTATAAACATGACACATTGATTATGACATTCATAAAGACAAAAAAAGGCCATGTCTCCTGCAAAACACTTTTCAAAATGTTTGTCATTTATTTCTTCTTTGTAATTGCTGCTCTTTTTATACTCAAGTGTCCATAATCATCCATTAACAATACCAGCATCATTGTCTATGTTGGTAGGTAAAAATTAAGCGTTTACCTTTATCGCATGGATTTCTTTATCCAGTCGACAGTCCTAACAAAACCGCTGTTAGGATGACCGAACAATTTCATCATTCCACACTTTTTTTGTCCAGCATTTAGCCACATTTTGTCTAAGAAATACATTTTTCGATTTGCTTGCCTGACTTGTTTCATAATTCTCAAGTATTTGCGCCGCCATACCGGGTGCTGACTTTCGCGACGCACCATAGGAATTTGCATAGTAACATGAAGGAATGCAAAAAATCAAACTAGAATTTTTACAAAAATCAGTGATGCCACGGAATTATTTAAACAAGCCAATGCCAACGCAAGTGCGTGCGGAAAGATCATCCAGTCAATGGCGTCAAAAGATTGAACGTATTGTCGTTTTTCTCGTTTTGGTGTAAGTTCTGAACCTCATTATCGCACCTACAATTATTTAATAACCTGCCTGTAGTCATAAACTTAAAATGAATCAGTCATTTCAATGGTTGTACTGTTTGGAATTTGCCGGTACGGATATTTTACAATAAACAAGGAGCTTACTTAACGAACGTCCACCATACTCGTAAAACCATTTTTGTTATGGACAAGGTCTAGGTACCTTAGAGACATTAAGCAAATAATTGAACATAAAGAATTTACTATGCAAATTCCTATGGTGCGTCGCGCAAGTCAGCACCCGGTATAAGAATTTCTTCTTTATTGCATAGCGAATTGCATCAGTAGATTGACTTATTAACCCTTCTTGGCTAAGTTGCAACTTCTTAGAAGTGAAAGTGCTAACTGCCATAGTCTCAGGGTGTTGCGTCAGCGATAGAATTTTATTGACCCTCTCGACTGGTTTGAAACTTCTTGCAAGTGAAAGCGCTGCCATTGTCCCAGATTTGTGCGCCAGCGAGATCATTTATACAACCTCTGTTTATCTGGTCGGGTAGTCCCGGGGTTTTCTGGACCACGACTGGCCGACGGCTACTGCACCTAAGAGCGTCTATTACCACGACCACGACTCATAAGATAATTGCCTGTCTGGCCCTAGTGATACCATTTCAGTTTTTTTCAATTTAAAACGACTCTAATGTGTATTGATGTGAGGTAAGTAATTTTCATTTCAATGCCTTTAAATTGTTTCTAATATCCCCAACACAATATTACAGCTTACAGATTCTAGATTCAAGGGCGATGAAAATCGGAACTAATGTTAGAATCTAGTAATTTCCAAGTTTCGTATTGGTAACATTTTTATATCTATCATATTGACATTAAATTGTTAACCTTATTTAAGCCAAATGACACAATAAATCAGAGGCGTACTAAACATTGTGGTATGGCGCATTTCAAAACAGAATTAACAACACACACAAAAGTAGCAACCATAACAATAGCAATAACAAAATAACAGAATTAACAAAATCAACAACAATAGCAATTTTCACACATTAAAACACAAAGAATCTGTCATATGACGTTAGTCACTGCGCAAACGAAATCCTTCTACCCACCGCTACTGATCACTTGTTATTAAAAATATAACCAAACTTTGTATGTTTGACAATTACTTCTTTCCCCATATTGTCATTTCAGTGAAATCAAATATAATCACAGCGCCTTTCATGGCCTAGCTTGAGAGTCAATAACGCAGTTTAATTATATCACATTGCAGGTGCTGTGTTGTAAAATAAAACCGAATGGGGGATACAAAAAATTTCGATTCTGTAAGCTGTGTTTGGAGTACTTACGGCTTTTTTCCAATTTTCTCATAGATTTTTCTAAAAAATTCAAAACTTGAGTAAAATTAGTTCAGAACTGGAAGCGAGTTGTAAATTTATTTTACACGTATTTTTTTATTTTTTGATCCGACGAAAAATAAGGACAAAAACCTGTAAAAGCTATACAAATTTTGACGATCGCGGGAGTTTCCCTTCCGACCCTACCCCACGCAGTTTTAAAGTTTCCGAGAATTCGTGCCAACTGGTCCCAGCGGTCTGCATCTGTAGAGGTAGCAACAGCAACCTTGCCTCATTTTGTGGTGATGCGTCTTGTCTGGAATATAAATTTGGATCTTGAAAACAAATCTGTGTTGTTAATCGTGCAAATGAAGCGTGCTAGGAATACAAGAAAGGACGGGAATGCCTATAGAAAAACTAGCGTTAGACAACGTTTGAAACGGCAGGTAGAAAAACAAGTGCGCAGTCGTTGAAACATTCTTTTATTTATATTTTTTATAGTAAATAAAGTGGTCGTAGTAATTTATTAATATTACCATTATAATAGGAAATCTGCAGTTTCATCTAGCAATAAAATTAAAACGTTATTGCTACCGGCCTTTTCACTGTAAAAAAAACAATTAAAAGAACATTTGATAATGTGGTGTCAACACCTTCCTACTTTGCTAGCACTCTAGCAGTTTTTGAAATAATAAGATGAAGATGGTAATAAAATTTACATTTTTAGAGCAAAGGCTAGGAGCATTGGTCTTCCTCAAAATAACAATCCCTCGATCGTTTCTAGTGATGACGATGATGATTTGTAAGTATTTTATTTCTTCCAGTGCAATATACCAAATAAGTAAATTGATGTTTTTAGACCTTTTTTGTCAGTTGAAGTAGAATCGCATAGGTATCCATAACTGGGCGTCGGATGGTAGAGATTAATTATTTATTTAATCACATGAAAGGTCTAAACGATCACCATCCTTTCAGTTGCAATTTCTGCCACATGGAAATAATTGATGAAAAAAAGGTCTCATATTAATTTTTTCAATAAAATGTGAAATGTGTAACCTTGAAAAAATATTAGGACCGAGGATACTACCGGACCCAATATCGATTTAAATTGTGCAGCGGTTTTAGCTGCGACTTCGACGGGCGCTGGACATTCGCAATTACAACAACAACATGCTATTTTAAACATTCATTCGCAATCTCATCGTCAATATCAGAAAGGTCAAGATATATAGTTTCCTCAAAAATGTTGGGTTTAGCTTGGGAGTGTATGGAGAAAGCCGGAAAGGAAGAGGCTCTACTTGCACGTGAGGTTGGAGATGTTGACAGTGACGGTTTTCCTCTAATTACTGTAATTGCGGACGGGGCATGGTCGAAACGTTCTTATAAAACCAATTATTCTGCTCTATCTGGTGTAGTAAGGACAACTATCGTTGGAAAATGAGAACATTTTTTTGTCATTCATTATTATTTTAGGATTGTAGTGTAGGTGTTAAAACCGGAAAACTTTGCCGTTCGAAAGAAATTTTGTCCTATTTGCGCTAAAGCTGCAGCTGAAAATAATATAAAAATTGGACTGTTACGTCAACATCGATGGAGGCAGATATAATTTTAGAAAGTTTCCGAAAAAGTGTGGAAATGCATGGTCTTAAATACACAAAACTAGTGGGCAATGGCGATAGTAGCGTGTATAAAAAATCACTAATGATAAACTTTACGGTTCTAAAGTTTTGGTTTGTAAGGTAGAATGCACCAATCATCTCCTTCGAAATTATTGCTCAAAACTTGTAAAAGTTGGTAAAAAATAGAATGAACTCTAGGAGTAAAGTAGTTTCAGTAAAATTAAAAAAGAGTTCCAGGTACGCATCGAACGTTTGAGATGGGGAATTAAAAAAAACTCAGTATCGGAGTAAAGAAGGAATCGCTGTAGAGGATCAGAAGAAACTGCTTACGAAGTACATTACTAACTGTCCTAGGCATGTTTTTGGTGATCATCGAGAATGCGAACAGTATTTTTGTAACGGACGTAGAGAAGGGGAAATCCATTTTTCTGCTGAAATGGAAATGTGTGGACTTATGGAGGATTTGGTAGCTTGTGGCAATGGACTTATACAAAATGCGTATAGATTGCTACTAAATATGAATGATAACGCTGCAGAATGCTACAATGCAGTAGTAAATAAATTCGTGGGTGGCAAGAAAATACATTTTTCCATTAGAGGTGGATATTCAGTTACACCGCTGCCTTAGCATTCAATTGTAAGGAGGGCTATTATACAAGAATCCACAAAAAAATTGGTTACGGAGCCCGGGGAAACACAAAAAAACGTTTCTAATCCAAATTAAAAGAAGACCTCTACAACGATTAGCAAGAAAATAACTATTCCCATCTCGCAAGAAAAAGCAGCCTGCCCTTGGACCTGACGAGGACTACGGCAATGTCGATTGTGAGATTGAACTTGATGCTGAAACTGTGGCGCTTCGAACTGCAGAGCTATTTTCCTATTTCGATGAACCTAAAAGCGATCTTGTTGCTATTGAAAGATCAACAGTTGGCCAAAGGATAGAAGAGCGTGTCAATAGACTGACAACCTAAAATTTTGGTCCAATCGTTACGCGAAGGGATGAAAATATTTATGAATTGTTGGCCAAAAGAATGTTTTCCTCGAGTTTCCAAAGCAATGAATCTACAAGCTGGAGATGTGATAAAGAATCTCTGGCTAAGAAGGAATTTTGTAATTACTTTAATTTTAAAACTTCGGAATGTGGATTATTCATTCTTTATGAACATCAGTTTTTGGGAGCAAGTCCAGACAGTATAATCGGAGACGACAGTTTAGTTGAAATTAAATGTCCTAAAAGCATAGCTAATATGAGTCCCGAGGAAGCCATCGATAACAAGAAACTGTCTTATATGTTATTATATTATTATCAGGTACAGGGCCAACTGGCAGTAGCTGACAGACAGCTCTGCTATTTTGTTGTGTGGATGCCTCACGGTTTGCTTGTGGAAAAGGTTTGTTGCTAACGTATTTTTTTCTACGATCGTGTCAAAATGATAACCTTTTGCACTGGTTCTAGTGTCAAAAGCGACGTTTGTAGCACTCTTAATATTAGCGCCCGAAATACGTCTTATTTGCACGTTGCCATTGGAGGCGTGTTTTAATACTAAATTAAAACCCGCTTAGTCGTAAGTTTGAATGTCAACGTAACCTATAATATCTAACACAATGTGACGGAAAAAGCGACACCGAACTAAGTTTTTATATTTCTGTTCCGATTGCAGAAAAAATAGAGTATGATACTGAAATGGAATTAAGCCCACAACTTGGCTCTGTTTGCAGTACAAAATATTCAACCAAATCAATAAAGCGTAGAGTTAGGATATTTTATATAATTGCAATTTTAAACAAAAATAAAAATATTAAATACATTGATTATGGGATGCGAGAAGCAGTAACTAGTCGGATAAAGGCACGCAAGAGCGAAGCATATTTCAGAGGGTTTGAATTTGACTTGTAAATAAAGTAATATAATTAATATGATAGGTTTGAGCACAGACCAAACGAAAGTAATTGACACAAAAAGGTTGTTACGTCCATAAAAGGAGCGTAGTTATAAATAAAAGTAAAATTCTGTGAAAATTGTGAGCAAGCTGAAGGGTAAAGCAAGATGAAGGAAAATATAGAAAATTACAAAGAGCAATTCCTGAATGTAGGCAACAGAAAAGAAGCAAGCGACGTGAAAAGTGCGGAACTCAAAAATCAGTGCTTTAATAATTAAAAACATAGTGCAAAAGCGGAGCAGTGAAATTAAGAACGTTTGTGAGTGGAACGCTATAGAACAATATTAGTTATAAGCAAAAAGACAATATTTTAGATTAAGAAAATGTTATATTGTAAGCTATGTAATCCAACTTTACTACATTTTTGGTAAATATTATCAAACCTAGTTTCCAATTAATAGTAGAATAACACCGTATCTTAGCAACATGATGCTTTTTTGTCATTAACAAGAAAAAAAATTGAAAAAAAATTATTTGAAAGGTTGTCGAATGTGTGCTCCACATTTAAGTAATGTTTATAATAATAAATGAGCATTTTATAATATAAAAATTTACATTTTTACAAATCTCATCTCTGAGGATTCGGGAGCCGTCCAACTGAAAATTACGATCTTCCACTACGACGGAAATTACCATCGGAAGCCAGACGTTAGCAGTCCAGGACACCAGTCGAGTCTGCAAGAACGTTCGAATCAACATTGGCGGGCGGGGAAGCAGCTACAACCTGAAATATTTCAACAGCGTCACTACGACCAGCTCCGAAGCCAGCAACGAAGCGAACTTCACGAGGTAGGATAGATTTAAAAATTGAGTGTCAGCGTTCGAGAAAACGATTTAAGTCAAAGACTAAACCTTGCCGAAGAGGCCTAGCGTTTTTCCAAAAGTCCAATTACTTCGTTTTCGAAAATCGAACGGTAACACCAGGTTTTGGCAAAATCGGCCAGAATGGAACTTTATAAACAAATGAAAGATCGGAGTGCATTCTACGTTATCCTGAGAATAACAATTAAGGCGAGTTTGACGTCATCCTGAGAAACAATAAAGGCGATGTTTTAAAGTTGCCAAGCGGAAATATTCAAATAATTTACCTGGCGCGTTTTCACTGTATTTCACGATTTTAAACGTTCAATTTCACCCTGTACGCAAAAACCATTTTTGTGTTCATCTGTCAATTTACGATATTATGAATTTTATCTACTAATAACGAGCAAACGAGCTACATTGAGTCAACTAACCTAAAATTTGAGAATATAGTCCGTTTATAAACCCAACCCATGAGATAAGAAGTTTTATGTTTGCTGAGAGCTAGCGTAATTGGTATTGCAGTTAAATAAAATAGAAAGGGGGGCATTCAACCATTATATTTGTGCAGTTAAGTATTACAGTTTATTTTAACCAGCCTTAATTTACTGACAGGCAAAGGTTGAGCACAGTATAAAAATATAAACCGAGATTTGTGTGTACTGGGATCTTTGCCCGTAATTTTAACTTATATAATTTTTATACCAAAATAAATAAATAATTACAAACAGGCACCAGATAGGGGATCCTTTTGCAATACACGTATATAAGAGCTATTAAAGCACTTGCGACGTTAAAAGCACCCCGCTAGCGCGTCGTACTTTTAAACTCGTCGCATGTGCTTTAAAGGCGTATTTATACACTAGTATTACAATATACTATTATTTACTTTGCGTTCGTACTGAGGCTATTACAATACTCGTTTGAGTATCGTAATAGACAAAAAGCCATGCTATAATAAAAATACTGAAAACAGAGTAATTAATTTTTTTGACGTTGGCAACTATGGGTACTTCGCTCCGTGTACTTACATATCAAACTGTCAATGGCCGCCTCTATTGTACGCACAAATGTTGCCAACTGCCGCAAAATTCCCTAGAAAAGTGGCAAAGTAGATAAAATGCTGTATGATACCTCGTTTATAAAGCATTTTGTAGCACTTACTACTTTAAGCCATTCCTCGCTTCGCTCGTCGTACCCTACACCCCTGCGTACTACAAAATGCTTCTTATAAAACTCGTATCATAATATACTATTATCTACGATCATGTAAAAAGTGCCTACTTTCTACACCGATATTAGTGTAAAAAGTTAACTTTTAGTACACTAGTGTTATAAAAATTTTATTGCACGCTAATGTCAATAAGAAATCTATGATACACTAATTTTAGTGCAAAAAGTTAACTTTTATTACACTAGTGTTATAAAAATTTTATTGCACGTAAATTTAAAAAATACAAAGTGAAATACATACTTTCGTAAAAGATTATGATCGTAGATAAAACGTTGTAAGACACTCTTGCAAAAAGGCTCTTTATTGCACTCATAAATCTTAGAATGCTCGCTAACGCTCGCATTCTAATTTGACCTATTCGTGCAATAAAGAATGTCTTTTTGCACTTGTATCTTAAATAACTATTATATAGCTACACCTATAATAAATTTATTAACATCGCAATTTTAGATTTTTAGAGATGCTGATTTTTGGACGAATAAAATGCTACGAAGTTGATTAAATATTATAATGATAATATGGCACCTTTGATTTTGAAGTAATTTTGAAAAATAGATAATTATTTTCATTCTTGTTTTGATTATCCATACACGAAGGGGGGGGGGGTAACCCCCGAGTTAGTTCCTTTATTTTCTGTTATTTGTCATATCAATAAACGTTTCTTTTATTTTATGTACAACGATCCATTACGCCCTACCTGGTCCAGGTGAGATTGACGATTATAGCAGATCAGAATCCAAATATTGAAAAATGTATACCGTCCCGCTGGATCTACTGACTGTCTAAGTTAGGTCAGTAGAAAATTACGTCTTACAGCTTACAGTTATGCATTCGGGAATATGTAACCTTCGTGTTTTTGTACGTATAAATCAACTGCAACCAGGGGCGGACTAGCCATACAGTGCAATAAAATAATTAAGATTAGAAAAATACATAAAGTATGTATTTTCAAAATAAAAATTATTCAAACTACGTGCAGTTTTCTAAATAATACGTCCATACTATGCACACAGAAAAATTGAAATTTTACTGCGTAACCCAGAATTCAATTGAAAGATCATTAAATATAGTCGAATATCTTAGTCGCCATCACGGTGCATCGCGCCTATGGCATAAAGAAATTATTGCCAAATATTATTCGCAGCTGCGAATTCGGCAAATTAAAACGACACGCGTATAAATCAAAACATGCAGCGGAAAATAAATCGTATTTTTTACAGCAATAAATCAATGCAGATAATTTTTTACTGAAGATGTCTTTATTCTTTTTCACACAGTTCATACGCTGGAAGTATGCATTGATGTGCGATAGCTTTAAAAATCGGAGCCGGACATTTGGGCGCGGCCGTTTGGGCGCGGCCGTTCGGGCGCGGCAGTTTGGGCGCGAAGACACTTGGGCGCAGAGCCACTTGGGCGCGAGACATTTGGGCGCGAGGAAACTAATTAACGTATATTAGTATTAACTAGCTTTACTATTCATAGGTCTGAAAATTTATTTTAAATATCGAAAATTACCTAAAGCACGTCCAAGAAGGTGGCGGGCGGCAAAAATTTAGTATAGAAATATTAATTGTCAAAAATTAGAATATTATTAAAGCAAGTTAAAAATTTTAGCTTTCCGGTAAATACTAGTAAATCTTTTGCGGAGATTTATTACATTAAAATAATAAGTAACAAAGAATAAATGAATAGAGATTGGGTACAAACGGAGCTATTGATGAACCATCCAACCATTTGGAGATTCGTCGACAGCCTGAAAACTATTCAACGAAGGAGAGATGTTGCTTATGAACAGTTACTTGCGGGAAATGAGCCCACTGAAAAAAAGCAGTCTGATAGAAAATAAAAAATTTGATTAAAGATTATAATAATCAATATAATCATGTAGACGGCGTAAACAATAGGGACATTCTAGAATTTTTAAGAGGCATTTCGTACAATTATGAAATAAATGCGTGGATGCTTCTTGTTTATATTTTAAAAAATTGTATATATTTACTTTAAGAATAATATGTATTATAATGGTAAAAATGTCAAAAATATATTTTGATTATTAAAATTAATCTTTCTATATGATTTTTTACTATTATTCTTATTTCTGCTTTTATCTTCAGTTAGTCGGTTCATAACATAACGAAAATAATTAATTATTTTAAAATTTAAGGTTTATTGTTAAGTATTATCACTATAAACAAAACTCGAAGCCGACTAGTTTCGGTGAAAACAGAACACATATTAGAAACATATTAAACATTAGAACCATCAATCGATTAAATATAGCATAGCATTATTCATTTACCAGCACAATAAATGAATTTTTATTTAAAATTATTTTCAACACCTATATATAATCTATTTCCATCTTTATTTCAATTCAGAATTATTATTTCATATCTAACATAGGTACTGCCTTTTTTATGTATTCAGAATTATTTCAAAACTAATCTAATATTCTACCTTCTTTATTTTTATTCGGATTTATTGAAAAATTTATCTAATATAGGTACATACTACCACCTTATTTAAAATTAATCTCATAACGGTTTCAATAAATAATTGGATTATTCTTTTAATATTGTCTGATTAATTACATTAACTTCTCAGGATAAATAATGATTTAATAAATGTTTGTTTATTTATGCCAAATTGAAATTATTCACACTTAATGTGTTCCTGAATCCCAATGTTGACCCTTTCTCGCGCCCAAGTGTCTCGCGCCCAAGTGTCTCGCGCCCAAGTGTCCCCGCGCCCAAACGGCCGCGCCCAGACGGCCGCGCCTAAACGGCCGCGCCCAAATGTCCTAGACCGTTTAAAAATACCTCGATGCTGACATTTCTACTGCGCATTCCCTGTACGCTTTGTTTGAACAATGTCTGTCGCATTTGTTAAAAATAATTTCGAGACTAATTTGACATCACCTGAATTCAGAAAGAATAAGCTTTCCAGTAGTTTAAAAATATTGAAAACTAAGCTTGTAAATGCGATATTGTAAGCATAAAATTCATCAATTTACAGTAATAAAAAAAAATCGAAAAATATTTTTTTCTGCTGTTTTGCAATCGCAAAAAGCATGAGCCCTCCACACGTAGATCTGCAAGATAATTCCAGATACTTTACATCCATCAAATTTGTCGAAATAGGATGTAGTATTATCTAGTAGCAGACAGCTTCACCACGCTTCCTATACTCAGGGACCTTGCTAGAAAGTAGTCCACCTGGAGTTGACGAATGCCTGTCAGTGTGACAGTCGAACCATTTGGCAATGGTCTTTGGCAACAACAGGGCCATAAATTAGAAGGAAAACATTTGGATGACGAGTTCGCGCCTCTATTCTCTTGCCTTGCATGTAAAAATGCATCCAGATAGCTAAACGTATGTTTGCACTAAATTAGAATAACTAAAAGTGCAACGCCCATTTCAAATCAAACCGTTCCTTAAACGGGAGAGCAGTCTTAATTTAAAAAATGTTTCTTAACCCAATCTTAATTAGTTGATAGCAATCTTCAAAGAAAGGGCCCACGTTTATGGTGTACATTATATTAACAATAATAGCTCTTCTAAGTCTACTACGAAACGCAGATTTATAATCCTTCTAAATAACTCGAGATCCTATTGTATCGGGGTCTACAACAAACATCTTGTACACATAATTTATTGAAACAAAATTAAAACTTTTTCAGATGACAAATTTTATTCACGATTTTTCTTTTGTTGCCTATACTTTTACAATTTTGCAATTCAAGCTTCAGAAGTAACTCATTTGTTTTACAGAACTTAATCCAAATCTTGATTTGTTTATATTTGTGTTTGTGTAATTTTTAAATTAAATAGGCATTTTTAAAAGTTTTAAGAATTTTTTTAGATAAATTACTTGTCGCGTTAGAATCCACAGTTGAATTTATTTTAATCTAGTTTTCCGCAAATTTAGAAATATTTCAAATGAAGTTTTGATCTCTGATCTAATATTTCTACTAACTTTAAGAAAATGCTTGCAAATTTCTTTTAAATGCCATACAATTAGATGAGCTA
Source organism: Agriotes lineatus (assembly GCA_940337035.1). Classification (NCBI taxonomy): domain Eukaryota; kingdom Metazoa; phylum Arthropoda; class Insecta; order Coleoptera; family Elateridae; genus Agriotes; species Agriotes lineatus. The sequence goes on along the minus strand of CALNHX010001215.1, from coordinate 167,382 downwards.
ACTCGCTTTCTGTATAATTTGAATGAAGTTATTTCAATAAGAGAACGCGTTCCGTTGTTGCAGTAGCATGCAAATCAAATATAGCTTCCCGTGTGTTAAGAAATACAGAGAGGTAGAAAACGTATTAATCCACATGCCGCAGTTTTTAAACACGCGTTAAAAATAACAAATTTTTGTTCTAAAAAAGAGGTGCGCGGTTTCCTTTTCTTGGGGTTGGTGCATGTAAGATGAGATTGTTCGGCAGATTAAATTCAAAACTATTTTACTGGATCTGCATTAATGTAAAGTTAGCTACCTTTGCCATGCAAAAATAACTTCTAATTGTATTAATAATAAATAAAGCCGTTTTTACTCCGGTTTTCTGTTCCAATTTATTTCTCGCATTCCGCTGTAATACAATCGGAATACTCGCGACAATAAACGACATGAAATTCTTACGTATGCCGATAGAAAACATTACAAGATACAATATTCCTTCGAGATGTAATGACCACCTAAAATGGACGCCGCAAATCCGGACAATGACAAAATTCAGCGAGTAGGCTTGCAAAATTGCAACACGACCCCCACACCATCGTAAATCGGACCAATCGCAAAAGTCAATCGATAGAATTGCACCATCATCAGTAAATCGTTGCCAGGTGAAAGGGAATCTGCCGGCAGTGGGCTATGGGTCAATCGCAGCCCGGTCCAAGGGCTGGGGGAGGGGATATGCAAACGTGTCTTTGAACTCTTATAACTTAACTAACTAATGAGGCCATAGCCATGTTATTTTGGCACAAGCACGATCGCGATAGAGCAGTCCAAGATTTAGCTAACTATACTCCTTTACTCGATGAAGAGCTAGTGAAAGCTTGTTATTGTGGTATAAATACAACGTTTTGATATAATCCGCCGGTTGCGACTGAAAAATCGCTCTCCCTTTAACTCAGTGCAACCTGTGCCACCTTATTTGTTGTATTTTTAAAGATAGAAAATGGAAATTATCAACCCATGCGATTGGTCAAGACAGAACTACAAAGGAACACTATAAAAAAGCATAAACGTCTTGCAATTGTGAAAGAAGCCTCTTCTAAGTTCGGTTTCAAAAATGTGTTCACCAGCAATGGCATGGTTTTTGTTAAGTTTAAGGGCAAAGTGCATAAAGTACACTCTTTAGATGGCGTAAAATCTCTTTCTTAAGCAATTGTGCCGTAGTTAAGTCCAATAAAATTTATATTTTTCCTCTGTGTGTCTTATCACAGTAGAAATAATAATTAATTTTTTAGCATACATATTTTTTTTGTCAGTAGTAGTTAAGTTAGTATTATTTAATACTTATTATTATTTAGTTCATAAAATTTCCTCTCTATTTAAATATATTTGCCTGAAACGTAACTATTATCAAATATTTGCAGAACACGGTTTTATCGTTCTTGCTGGGACCGTAGCCTTGCAATAGAGATTTTGTTAAGTTTAATAGAAGCTAACGTCTGGTTATTTTGGAATATATTGCAATAAGCAATTTGAACTAATATGGTTGCCATTTAAATATGTTTAATAGGTTGAAAGTAGCACACTTAAACATACGCTCCCTACCAGCAAATTTTTTAGAACTTAAAAGTCATGTAATTGAGTTCAAGTGTGATATCTTTGGCTTGTCAGAAACTTGGTTGAATGTTACATATGATAATAAATTATTTCAAATAGATGGTTACACCTTAATACGTAAAGATAGAATGTCGCGAGGAGGGGGTGTGGCTTTATATATTTCAAACAATATTAAGTTTAATAAAATTCAAATTGGCGGGACTGTGGAGCAGTTGTGGGTTTCGATAGAGTATGGTTCAGAAAGTCTTGTTTTGGGAGTTGTATATCGACCTCCAAAACTAGACCTCAAAATATTTCTCGATGAGCTTGAAGACACTTTTTCTGAATTCATTTCAAAAACTGACAAAATTATCTGCTTGGGTGACTTCAATATCAATCTCCTAAATAACGACAACCCCGGAGTTGCTCTTTTTAATTCATTTCTGGACTCAATGGGGCTATCTCAAATGGTAAACGAACCTACCAGACTAACTGCAACTAGTAACACATTAATTGACCTTATAGTGACATCCGATAAAGATCTCATCTCATGCTCCGGAGTACGAAATTTTCATGCATCAGATCACGATGTAATCTTCTGTGATATTGGCATACTGAAACCTAAACCTAAAACATTATTTGTTAAAAAACGTAACTTAAATGATATCAATAAAACGGATTTTGATAGAGATTTACATTTATTGCCTTGGAACTCAATATATTTCAACCCCGATATTAATCAAAAAGTTAATATTTTAAACTCCTGCCTGAATGAAATTTGTAACTTACATGCCCCAGTCCAAGTGCGAAAAGTTTCTAAATCCTACTCACCATGGATAACTGATAATATAAGATTATTACAGTCTCTCAGAAATAAAGCTAAAAGTAAATATCGTAAAACCAAGCTTGCCCGCCATTGGGATTATTACAAACAGTTACGTAATTTTACCACTCTAGCTATACGCAACGAGAAGAAAGCATATCTTGATTATAAATTTCGTAACTTAAAATCTAGCAAGTCTCTCTGGAGAGAGTTAGAACGCTTTGATATTGGGGTCTCAAATCACACAGCGATACCCATACATTTGAGCGATGTTGACAAGATAAGTGACTTTTTTATTAATAGTATACCAAAAACTAATACAACTAGCACTGAATTAATTGATTATTATAAATTCAACACAAAAGATAACGTTAGCACTGAATTTGAATTCCATACTGTGAATGCAGACACTATAATATCTATTCTTAATAAAATACAGTCAAAATCCATCGGACCAGATGACATTAGTCTAGAAATGATAAAATTCTGCTGTCCTTTTATTATACAATTCTTAACTCACATAATCAATAGCTGCTTACTTCAAAACAAATTCCCAGATTGCTGGAAACAAGCGTATATTATCCCTATCGCAAAAATTAAACAGCCTACCGATCTGAAACACCTACGTCCGATTAGCATACTTCCTGTGTTGTCTAAAGTACTTGAAAATGTAATAAACGATCAGCTAAGAGGTTATTTATCTAGTCACAATATTTTACCTTCTCTCCAATCAGGCTTCAGACCTAAGCACAGTTGCACTACTGCTCTGCTAAAAGTTACAGATGACATATTACGTTCAACTGATCAAGGTAAGCTTTCTATCTTAGTCCTGTTAGACTTCACTAAGGCGTTTGACACAATCGACCATCGCATACTATGCGCTATACTGCATTTCATTGGACTTACACAAAATGCAATTGAGCTTCTGACCGATTATCTTTCGGGCAGGTTTCAGTGTGTTAAATTACAGGAGAAAAAATCTAATTTTTCCCCTTTATTATCTGGCGTTCCCCAAGGGTCTATCCTTGGACCTTTGCTATTTTGTATTTACACATCCAATTTCAGTAACTGTATTGAATTCTGCGACTATCATGCGTATGCTGATGACACACAAATATATTATTCTTTTTTTCCATCTGATGTCCTAAACAGCGTTACGAAGATAAATATGGATCTACAAAATATTTTCAATTTATCGCTGGAGCACAATTTATTTCTAAATCCATCAAAATCACAAATAATGGTGTTTGGCAGAAAGCACCTCTGCAATAATATACAAAACATCGAAATTATAATTAACAACACCATAGTTCCTCAAATAGACAGTGTAAAAAATTTAGGATTGCTGCTGGACAATTCTTTTAGGTTCTCCAGTCACATTTCCAAAAACATTCAAAAAGCTTACGCTAATTTAAGGAAATTATTTCCCCATAGGCATTACTTTTCTACTAAAACTAAAACTTTACTCTGTGAATCATTAGTCTTGTCTCAATTTACTTTTTGTAGTCCATTATATAGCCCATGTCTAAGTTTTATCGACAAGAACAGAATTCAAAAAGTTCAAAACTCCTGTCTAAGGTATGTGTATGGTATTCGCAGATTTCAACGTGTGTCTCACAAGCTTGCCCAGATTGGTTGGTTGAATATGCAAAATCGGTTCTACTTATGGTCTGCGTGTTTATTTCATAAAATTGTTCTATTTAAAACTCCTCCATATCTCATGGAAAAAATTTCATTTCGAACGGACGTTCATAATATCAACATCAGAAATAAAAGAACAATCACTCCGCCGGCGCACACAACTGCTCTGTATGAACGCTCGTTCTCGTATAATGTCTCGAAGATATATAATTCACTACCCAACTCATTGAAAACGTTAACTCCAATAGCTTTTAAACGTCATCTATTTGAAATTTTATTCTCGCGTCAAATTTAGTTAGTTATTACTGAAGCAGTATGCTACTTTGAACCCTACAGTGTTTTTCCTGTATAGTTTTTCAACCATAACCACTAATTTAAAATTTTTTCTTTTGTATATAAATAGTGAGTAATTATTATGATCAGCCTCACTGAATAATAATATAATATATTGTAATTTAATTTATAGGTTTAGGAACTTAATGTATAAATGAAATATATATTGGTAAGGTTTAAGTGGTAGAGCAGGGTGTACGGTAAAGTACCTACACTACTGAACTTCACCTTGTGATTTTTTTCTTTTCTCTTCTTTTTTTTCTCTTAGTTTATATTCATTATATTTATGTACAGGAAAGGAAAAGAATAAAGACGTTTATTATTATTATTATTATTATATCTCTGATACTCATAATTAACCGTTTCATTTCAACCAGTAATTAATTTCACCAATCAATAGCTCAGACATTTCTCTTTGAGTTGTTATAATATTTGGAATTAAGGTGCTTAATTAATTCATTATCGTCTGATTTGCGCTAATGTCCAGTTTCGTAAAAAATATTTTATTATAGCTAACGTATGATCAAAAATTACTTTCATTTAGTATGGCTATAGAATAGTTGCTAATTTATGAATCTAACAACGTTTATACTTAAATGTCAAACTTGATATTTGATTTTGAAGTGACTTATAGTTGCATTCATAAATTAGGAAGTCTTCCATAGCCATACTACCTACATGAAAATAGTGTTTACTATAGTACAAAATGCACTTATAGTACTCCTGTGATTGCGTTGCAAGACAAATATTTATTCAACGCATAGACTGGTACATGTAGCCAAAGATTGGAGTTATAATTATAAATATTAATTGTTAAATTGCAGATAATTAGTTTCCACTTTACTGTAGGTACTTCATCCCTCTTAGGGATGCAATGACACCATCATATTTTACTGATTCTGCTTCGTGAAGGCCTAAGTTGATAAAGCTCCGTGTTTGGTCGACCCATAGGTTGAGGAATCTTCGTGGCCGTATTTCTTCCACTTTGTATGAGACAAAAAGCTTCTCCGCTGCTCCCATTTTCTAGAAATATGTCCAAAGTAATAGTACATGGTTATCTTCTAATTCTTTTCTGCGGGGCTTAGTTTAAGTTAGAGTCTAAATCTGAGTTTGGCTCAAATACTTCCTACAATCCGAAGATGGAAGCCGTCTAAGTAGAAATCATTACTACCACCTCGTATTTTTTTTAACAATTACTCATAAATATTTGCATATTTTGAAACAGCCCTAGTCAGTCGTACCAAATTACACCAAACGATGTCTCTACCAAGTCCAACCTAAATTTGGAAAAGGCGGGGTTGAAATTTCTTGCATTATTACCAAATCGAAAGGTATCCAGTTTTCGGATCTCTTTGCAGCGCTTCCAAATTTCATGTTAATTGAGTAACACTTAATGATATCATCCAATCGCATGTTAGAAGATCTAGGGATACACCAAGAAGCTTCCTTCTTAACCAGACAAAATTAATTGTGTGGCGTGTGGCCGGCTGGTATAGTGTTTGTGCTTGTAGTCAGCAGGTAGTAAGTTCAAACTTCACACCCGGACGCGTGACCCCCTAAAAAAATTAGTTGTTTGGCAGACCACTAGCAAAGCGATTAGTCATCTTATTTTTATGTGAGATCTGCTAGATCTCCAATAAGTATTTCGTATTTCTCCAATAAAATAAGCTAAGTTCTTGTTGATTTTTAATTTAATTAGTTAATGCTGATAACGAAAGTAGATTTGTCTGCCAAAACCTTCATGTTTTAATATTTTTTATTTTGTAGCGTGGCGAAATACCCATAAAAATAAGAAGATTATTGAAGCGCCACAAAGAAGTTTCACAGATATCTCAAAGCGATTAGTGTTGTCCAGGAATAAGTCTTTAAGTCTATTAATTTATGAATATCGATCTATCAGGCTCATTGCGCAAGAAGTTAGATAATGAATTTACTTCATCCTTTAGATACACACTGTGCATTAAATGTTATTACAATACCACGTAGTTTGTAATTGCGTCATAATCACCGTTCTTGATTTAAGGTGAAGGTAAAGGTTCAGGATCATTTTAATTTTCCAACTGGGGCGGGCTGCTAAAGTGACCTTGCGTCCCTCTTCAGCCAATAACGGGAATTTCAGGATGGTTGAAAGAAAGGAGGGGTGGAGAATGGAAGAGAGGCCAGTAAAGGTGAAGAAATACTGCCCCGCCATTCGCCTCAGAGAAGGTACTCTGTTGGCTCAGAAAAACCACCTAAATCCTGAATCAGAGCAGACGACCACGGGAATCGAACCCACGACCTCCCGAATGCTAAGCAGACGTGGTAACCACTAGTCCACAGAGCTTGGTTCTTCTCTCTTGATTTAAAGTATCGGATTTGTATTTATACATTCTTCTAAGTGCATCTTAAGCCTACGTCACAACATCAGTTAGTTTGACAAACTAAACTGATCAGTCTGTTTTAATGACGTCACTAACAAAAAGTTCGAAAGAACTTTCAAGCTTGGTTGTCACACTAGACATCGGGTTTGATCAAAAATTGAGGTTAAGTGGGTCTTTTTGTATGTGTGTTCAATTGAGGTTACGTCAAGTTGTTTACATTTATCATGGACATTTATTCATCCGTAGTTTTAGTTCAAAAAAATTTTTTAATTTAAAAAATTAATAAGAAAAAGCAGTAGCATTGTTATCACTGGCAGTGTTAATTGTATTAACGCAAAAAATGCAAAAAGCGAAGTAGAAGGTAGTTATGGTTAAATCATTGGTTATTATAACGAAATAATGACCTTGGCCGCGGTGTACTAGCCTTGTTAAGAAATTCATTACTATTTTAATTAAATATAAGAACACGAAGTTACTACGTTGAACACACAGCTTAAAGTTTAAAAAAGCGAGTATTGAATATTCGAGGCTATATTTTACCAACAAGGTTCAAGGTTTCCGTATATTTTCCGCATTTTTGTTGCTTTATAATAGTACTGTTTATAGTATAACTAGCTGACCCGGCAAACGTTGTTCTGCACAAAAATAAATTGTTTTTGTACACACATCTTCTGAATATAAGCCAAATCAGACCATAAATACACATTTTCGTAAATATCTCGACTTCAGCACCACCTACCGGTTCCATTTTTTGTAGAAATATTTCTTTCCACGTAGCTACCATATATTCTAAATATGAGCTAAATCGGACCATCAATACAATTTATCGAAATATCTCGACCCCAACGCCACGCCACGTATTGTAAAATGGTTGATCAGAAACCTTCGCGGGCATGCGCACAAGAACTCACCAAAGTTTCATCGCAATCGGATGAATGTTATAGGAACGCATACGGGACAAATAAAGAAACACTCATTTTTGTAAAGTATGATTAAAAATTATTTTCATCTAGTATGGAATGGTTCCTAATTTATGAATGCAACTATGTTTATATTTAAATGTCAAACCTGGCATTTGATTTTTTAGTGAGTTATAGTTGCATTCATAAATTAGGAACCATTCCATAGCCATACTAGATGAAAATAATTTTTGATCAGACTATATATTGTCATGGATTGCATATAAGAACATTAAGTTAATTTAATAATAGAGTACAATGGTTTGATATTAGATTTTAAAAAACAAAGGTTTATTAAAATATTTCATTATTAACATTTACAAAGATGAATTTGGGTATAATAAAAGGATATCAGAAATATTAACATTTTTCTTTTAAAATATTGGAATAGAATTTGAACTCAGTTGAACAATGAAAAATAAGAAACAGAAGGGTTCTAATATGATTTTAAAGTTACCTGAAATATAGTGGCAGATTGATAGCAAATACTTATTTGAGAAATGTTATTCAATATAACGGGTATGTTGAGTAAATCATGAGCACTATTTTGGACTTCTTTATTTTACAATACCATTCGATACAAGTCCAACGTTTCGGCAATTCCTTGTTGCCTTCCTCAGGGCTAGTTATCAGTCAAGGTATGTATGTATGTATCTCACTGCAATTAATTGTAATTAAGATACATACATACATACCTTGACTGATAACTAGCTCTGAGAAAGGCAACAAAAAATTGCCGAAACGTTGGCCTTGTATCGAATGGTATTGTAAAATAAAGAAGTCCAAAATAGTGCTCATGATTTACTCAACATTAAGAAAGTTTTGGATGTAAAGAAAACATTTTATTATAACGGGTATTACTGAATGTGATAATAAATAATGTTGAAATGTAAAAAATATGCAAACACTAGATCACTATGGAGGTATTAATTTTATGTACACAAAATAAATTTTAATAGAAAATCTTGTTATAATTTTGTAAAAGGCTGAAATTTTGAAATAAACCCTTTTATAATATGATTTTATTAATCTATTTGGTATATGAAAAGGTATAATTATTATAAAATTGTCGAGAAGAGAAGTAGAGCAACTTTTAAAACAAGAAGATTATATAATGAAGATATGGAGAGCATGTTTATGGTAGGAAGAACATCATTTAGAATACTACAAGCTATTGAAGTAATTTCTGGAGTAGGATGTTGAACTTAGTTTTTTGTTAAATAATTACATCATGTGAATTGGATAGCGTAAGCTGCATTTACTGTAAATAGTACATAATCAAGTTTTTGGAGAGAAAGTCGTGAGAATTGGATTTATCTGATGGAGTTGTACTTTGCTGAGCTTTTATTGGAGTGACGTCTTGTGGCTATCACTTATTGGAGTGATGTCTTGTGACTTCTACTAGATTAAGGTTCACATTATTTGGGTTGTCGACGTATTATTTGGAAGGGACATTGTATTCACTGCTGGAAGATCTTGTCGAGATTCGTGTTGCAGAGTTGTATGCAGATTGAGAATTGGAAGAAGGCGTTCCAGAGGATGTTTGCAGTTCTTGGCAGTTAGTTAAGTTTATATTGAGGCTAATCTGTAATTGGTATACATTTGGATCATTGAAAAGGCGGATCAAGTTCTTTGGACAAGCTACAGTTGCAGGTATTTATTCAGAAAACTAAAATAAACAGTAAAAGAGTGAGTGAAGTAATTAAAAAAAGGACTACTTACTATTTCATGTTTATTGAATGACAGGTAGTGTGACGAAGAGGTACCTATTTGTGATAAAAATTCCATTTGTATTATATGAAGTGACATTCACGTTCATAGAAATTGTCAAAAACATTTGACATAAGTTATCATTAAAAAATTATTTTTTAGGAGTAATAACAGTCTTGATATTGCGTGAACTGACCTTGTTTTTTGAGAGTGATCATGTTCTGCTGAGCTAGAAATATTTAATAATTTAGTATTAGCGATTCATATTAAAAGGCATATGAAGTACTTGAATTCATCTTAAAATGAGAATTTGTCTAAACAGAAATATAATTCGTACAAAAAAACCTAATGTATAAAGAATATAAAATAATTGTGGTAATATAAAATAATTACATAAATACAACTCATATTGCAGTGTAATCAGTACAATATATAGATTTCGATATTCAAGGACCTTATGCTGAATGGAAAACAAATTCCACAAAAATATACGATCAAATATCTAGGGCTTAGTCTGGATAGAAGACTTACCTGGCGTACACAAATTTTTAATAAAAGAAAACAACTAGGAGCAAAATTTAGTCAGATGTACTGGTTACTAGGCAGAAAGTCAGAAGTTTCCATTGAAAATAAAATACTGTTATATAAAACCATTTTAAAACCTGTCTGGAGGTACGGACTAGCCCTCTGGGGTACTGCCAGTACTTCTAACATAGAAATTATACAAAGATTTCAAAATAAGATACTCAGAACGGTAGTTGACACGTAGTGGTATATACCAAATAAACAAATACACGGTGATCTAACAATACCCACAATACGTGAAGAAATCCTTGTACATCAGAATGAACTTGCAGCCACTTTGTTCGGTGAAGAAGAGGAACCCAGAAGACTTAAAAGGTTTAAGCCAAATGACTTAACAACTCGTTTCACATAAATATTGTATAGTAAAACTGCAAAACCAATGTATATAGTTAATAGAGAATACTCATTGGAGTATTACTCTTTATGACATGTTAATATATAGTATTAATCACTAGTGTAAGCATACATAAGATGTACTTATAGGCCGCAAACCGGACTGATTGTATATAACAAGGAGACAATAAAAAAATATATATATTCAAGGAATATTACCCATTGCATTATTTATACCGTGTGTTCAAAAAGAAATTACATAAGGGTTGACCATGGAAAATCATAAATATGTTGTTCTATTGTAAAAACCATTATAATTGTAGCTTAATTACATTTTCAATATAAACTTAAGGCAACAACAACAGTGATGACAGTTGACAGTAAATGTTAAAGCTTGCTGTTGTCATTATTTTTATACTCCACGGCCAACCCTTATGTAATTTCTTTTTGAACACATTGTACTTGTACATTTATATAGTTATTAGGTAGATGGAGATAAAATTTGAAGATTTCCATTTTTTTTAATAAAATAAATAATAAATTTTCTACAATTCAAAACTTTCTGATATGCCCATTTCGCTATACTAAACGCAAACTCAGTTTGACACTAAAAAAATATGTTTGTTGTATTGCCCTTGTTTTACAATACATACATACATACATAATCCGTAACACCTTATACCGTTTACACAGTGTCGATAATTTCATCCTATATCATTCAAATAAACGTTTAAGGTCATCCTTTTCTACCCACTCTTTATCGGATTTCCTTTTATAGTTTTAGGATTCATACCGAATGTCAAATAGACAATTTTGGAAAAATATTTGATTTTCAGATGGTTGTAATGATGACATTAGAGAGTTTGAGCACCTTGTACGTTATACGCTAACGCTATTTTAAGGCAACTGCGCAGGCGCAGAAAATACCGTAACGCTAAACACTTATCGGAACACGTTATTTCACTACGAATAGCGTAAAGGTTTACCGTAAACGCTAAATTGGTTTGTGAGGTTGCGTTACGATGCCTAATTTCTTGTAATAGTTATGTTATTTAAGTAATTACTGCTCCTTGTATTTACTTACCAATAATTAACAAACTGAGGAAGTATACAACAACCTTTCAATATTTGCCATATTGTGAGGTTATGTTCAAATACCGTTTGTTGTTGTTGTGCTCAAACTCTTTAAAATGATACCCTCCCGTAAAAGTTTATCGTTACTAGTCACGTGACTTTATCGTTAACGGGAAGTTTAACGTCGAAGTGCTCAAACTCTCTTTTGTTTCGACCAATCACGGCCATAGTTGTGATTACTGCTTAGTTCCAAGTACGGCATATTTATTTGGAATTTAGTATAGTAAAAATGATTGCGGTAGTTCTTTTGATTTCTACTGGGTCTAATCAACTTCAGTCTGATTACTGATTAACTGTTGTTTGGCTAGGATGGTTTCTACAACGCAGTGTGTTTACAGGTAGGTAATCTATTCATCGAATTTGTTAGGTACTAAATTATATATCACGCAAGTCAGACTTTAATTATAGTTCTAGGACGTGTTGTTTCTTTTTAAATAACTATAACTAGCTTAAACTAACAGATTTTTAACCTCTGCCTTGTTTACAGTTATTGAGTTGAATAATTCGGAACTCATCCTTACTTATTATTATAATAATGGATATAAAACTTGAATTAGTTGACAATAATTCTGGTAGCACAATGATCAGCGAGTTGCACGAACCACTAAAGGTGGAAGAAAATGAAGTAGCTGAAAAATCAAATATACGGCTTGAGACCATTGAAAGCACTTTCGGCAACATGGCTTACTACCCATCGCATGTTAAACCCGAGGAAGTTGATGTAAAAGATGAATGGTTACTTACATCTGCAGCAGATCTAAGCCTCGTAGTGAAACCATCTGTTAATAAACCTTGTGAATACGACGCAGAAGAAAATAATATTTTAATGGCAACTGAAACAAAGCAATTTGGCTCATGTTTCATTTCTAAATTTAAAATAGCAGATCAAAGTAGCTCAGTTACAAATATGAAAACAAATACAGAAGGTAACACTTATTCATTTGAAGAAGAACAAGAATATGAAAAACCTTATTCTTGTTTTATTTGTGAGTATAGAGCTGCACAAAAATGTAACTTAGCTGCACATCTGACGACACATACACAAGAAAACCCTTATCCCTGTACTATTTGTAACTACAGGACAGCACGAAAATCACATTTACTTACTCATATGAAGACGCATACTGGAGAAAAACCTTATTCATGTTCCATTTGTGAATATAAAGCAGCACAGAAAAGTGCTGTAACTGTACATATGAAGACACATTCAGAACAAAAATACACGCCTTTTGCATGTTCTGTTTGTGAGTACAGAGCATCCCAGAACAGTCAATTAAATAAACATATGAGGACTCACACGGGGGAAAAACCTTATTCATGTACACTTTGCAACTATAGAACTGCATATAAACATCAAATAGTTAGACATACAAAGATACACACTCAAGAAAAACCTTACTCATGTTCTATTTGTGAGTATAAAGCTGCACAAAAAAGTGAATTAATTAAACATACAAAGATTCATACGGGAGAAAAACCTTACACTTGTTCTGTTTGTGAGTATAAAGCTGCACGAAAACATAATGTAGTTGTACATATGAAAACACATTCAGGAGAAAAGCCTTATTCCTGTTCTGTTTGCGAATACAGAGCAGCACATAAACGTAGTTTGGTTGTACATATGAAGACGCATACACAAGAAAAACCTTATCCCTGTACTATTTGTAACTACAGGGCAACACTAAAATCCCATTTACTTACTCATATCAAGACGCATACAGGAGAAAAACCTTATTCTTGTGGAATTTGTAAGTACAAAGCATCACAAAAAAGTCAACTAGTTATACACATGAAAACACATACAGGAGAAAAACTTTAATCGCCCTTTATTTCCTGATGAGAATAAGCCAGTAGTTATTAAATTAAATCAAATACATAAGCCTCATTTTCTTTTTGGTTGATGTTTAAGCCAGATTTTGGAGATTTGGAAGTTTAAATGCCGATAATAGGGGCTCCGAGATCAAATTCAAGCAAAGATAGCAACTCCAATAGACACATAATAAAGAAACTGCAACTTGCATCAATCTAGCTGAATTTTTATTGAAAATTCATCACACAATATTTTGGAAACTGCAAAGGAATGGGAACCTGGATAGCTGGATCTTAAAAATGGTATGTTCAAACAGTCTCTGTTCGAGCTATTGGCATTGTAACGAAAAACTGTGTCAGTTTGTATTTAAGCTGTATTTTTGTGCTAAAATCAACAAATTACACACATTTATTGCAAGCTTGTGGAATCATACAGCTGTTGCAGACGAGTATCAAAGAAATTATAATTAAACGCTAGAATCCAATAACAGCCAGTTTCAAAGTTCTTGTTAAACCACTTAAACAAATTAATGATAATAAATTAACGAATAGTTAATTCTGTATTCTTAATACTTGCTGTATGGAGTTTGACTACAGAACAAACTGATACTGGTGCTAATTAACTATTAACATAGAAACTGCTATGTATGATGTATGTGCAGTATTTACTGTCCCAAGCGTAGATGGCTTGTGAATACTTATTTTTCTATTTTATTGACCTTTATGCTGCCGTCTGAGGATTGTCAACTTCACTTTTACTTTTCACAAGTATTAACTTTGCAATTTTGGCCCCCAATAACAAATAGTTACAGGTACGGGGAGGGGATTACTTCATGGATTTTGTTTCCCAAGCATTTTGAAAACCCTCTTATTCAAAATCCGATAACGGAAACCATTTTGTTAAAATAACTTCAGAATTAAAAGTTTTTATTGATGGTAGTAAGAGAATAGTGTCAAAAAAAGAATTATGTGATGCAAGAATGGAACCTACTAAATATAATTTAAGAAAGTTATAAGGGGAGTATGTAACTATTAATTGGAGTTCCTAATTTTTAGCCTTTACATACCTTTTCCCCATTAATATTCTCTATGTTACAGCATGTGCATCGGTAAAGCACTACCAGTTTGTGGGATCCAGCTGAAGAATCTTTTTGACGATGGCGCCAAACGATGTAACCAGGTGAAAATTGGGTGTCAAGTGAAGGACAATCGACCTTCATTCGTTCACTTAATTTATACCACATCAGAAAGAATAAGTATTATTATGTTATTGCATTTGTATGTGTAATTATATATAATTAGATATAAATTATGTCAAAAGTAATATCTCAAAAATGAAAGTAAGTAGGTTAAGTTTGTCAATGGTATTGTCTATGTCTCATTTTTACAATGTTTTAGTGGAGTGAAAAACTCACATCATAAAATTCAATAAAATTGTATAATTACAGCTCTATATTCCTTATTTTTTAATCTCAAGAATCGACTAAAACCAAAAACATGGACAGGGGCGTCTCTAGCTTACTCGCCGCCGGGGTGCAAAATCTCATTTGCCCCTCTCTCTGTCTATAGGTTGCAAGTTAAGTGGTTAGGGAAGGTGAATGATTGAGTTGTGTGCAACTAAAAAGAGAAATATTCTTAATATGAACCAAACATTTTCATTTATTATTAATCTCGCAATTTGATAACATCAAAATATCAATACAATATTGAAAGTAACGTTTGTTATCTTTCAACAACCACAATTAACTTTTCTTGATTTTCTTATTGCAAATTATTTTACAGTATCATTTATATCTACGTCAATGTCGTTTTCAATACTTATAGCTAAATTTGGTAGCCCTTCTTGTGTCATACTTGACCTTAAATATTTTCAACCAAACTTACAAAGTAAGTTGGTTACTATGATCGCTCTTTCTGTGTGTCTGTGTGTCTGTGTGTCTGTGCGTCTGTGTGTCTGTGCGTCTGTGTGTCTGTGTGTCTGTGTGTCTGTCGCACGGTTCCCGTTAAGGCAGAATACAACTGATGGTGGATTCCTATGTATTTTTGTCCCCTGAATCCGAATCCACCACTGGCTTTTCGATATCTCAACCCGTTTTCGAAATATTCGACTTTAAAGTTCGAATTTTCACATTTTAGGCTTTAATATCACTTTTATGTAGTTTTCTCTCCTGATTCCAAATATGTCACTCATTTCACGATATCTTGAATAGTTTTCGAGATATTTGATTTTTTAAAAATCCGAATTTTCTGATTCCGATTATGGAATTAATTTTTCCGGTGAAATTTTGTAAGTTTGGTTTTCAGCCGTACATGCGCGGCTAAGTTTTTTTTTTTATAATTTTTAACGAAAAATTATCTTTCACCTCCAACAGTGGTTCCCAAACATATTTGTCCCATCGCCCCCTTTTCAGAAAAAAAATTACTCAGCGCCCCCTGGAAATCTACATTCTTTAAGCGAACAAACAGAAAGATATTGTAGTGGTAGCTTCTTTAGGCTGCTAATTATTTATCTATAAGAGTATTTCTAGGTAGGAAATTATTTTCAAAGAATAAATTAATTAGCAATTAAAAAGTACAAGAGGGGATTTATACATTAAAAGTACAACATAAATATTTGAGAATTGTTTAATGAATGATACATTAGTTACAGTTACTGTTAAATTGTGAATAGTTTATTAAAAAGGTTCGAGCATGTAAGTTGATTTAGTTGGGATAGTTGTTTAGTAACATCAGAGCTTAGATTTTAATTTGTAGATATTAACTGACAATCGGAATAACTAAAGTGAAAGCCAAACTCAAATGATTATCTGACAAAGTCAATTATGAAATGTTATAATACCATATAGAAATTTTGTATAAATTATTATTGCTAGAGACAATGATATTTTTAAAATAAACAAATCTTTTCTGAATTTTTAACCTGTATTTTGAGTAAAAGCAAATGTGAATAATAAAAAAACATTTATTATAATGGTATTTACTTTCTGGATGGTGTTTAAAGGGTGTGATAAAGTAAAATTAAAGAAACGGGGAGTAAACAGACTGAATAAATAAAGTAACAAATGGTATGAAGAAGATTAAGAACATTTAATAATGGTAAATCGTATTCATGGAATGGTTTGTCTAAATCTTCTTATCTTCTCTTCCTTCTTTAAGCTTTCACCGCCCCCTTATTTTTATTCACCGCCCCCCAAATACACCCAAGGCTACTATCGCCCCCCTGGATCGTTCCAGCGCCCCGCAAGGGGCGGTATCGCCCACTTTGGGAATCACTGACCTACAGCAACAGTAACAGCTAATGTTAAGTGTGCCCACCTTCAAACAAAAGGCGTTCAAAACCCTAACTAGCTCAAATCTCTCCGAGGTTGGTTGTCATGAATCAGGCGACGGTTTTTACGGTTAATAATTGAATGAAAATATAGTACAAAAAAGTGCCAGTCGTTAACTAGAACAACAACAAAACCAGTCAGCTCACAATCTAAATAAAACGCACTTACCGTGTACAGCCTCCAGCTTACCCTATCCCAGCAAACACAGTTAAATAACATTTACATATACTTACTGCTGTGGTGTGACTCCACGTTGCGGCGCCATATGTTATGGTGTGTACCAACAACGTAGTTTTATTTATTTAATATTGCGCCCCACAATTAGCATTTTTTCCACGTTATGGCAATATTTGTTATGCTTTAGCTCTTTCGTTTGACTACTGATACTATTTAGCTTTTAACAAATTTTGTTTTAAGATGAATTTATGTAATTTATATGCCCTTTGATATGTTATTAATTATTAGTTTTATTAAATATTCCTAGCTCCAGCAGAAACAATTACTCTTAAATCAGGTCGGGTTCATGCATTATAACGATTACTAGCTGTAGCCCGCGACGCATGCCGCATTTAAAGTTCCGTGCGTTAGATAGCTAAAGATACTATACTTGTGCCATTACAAAAAAATTGTTTTACACACGTCTACTATGACAAATGCCACACCATATACATACAATGTATACAATTCACATTTAAATACATATACATATTTATTCCTAATTCAGTACGTAAAACATGCTTAGAGCCAGTCATTAAAATTAAAGGTTAAAAATTCATTCATGTTGAAAACAGCATTTATTAAAAAAGCTTTTAGTGTAACTTTAAACTTTGGCAGTGGAAGTTTCCTCACGTGGCCAGGCAGACAGTTCCATAATAGATAAGACTATTGCGATCCGCATTCACTGTAAAAATTTGGTCTAATTTTGACATTATTCCTAGTATTATAAGAATGAACATTGTGGTAGATAGCAAAAAGATGTATGTTACCTTTAAAATAGAGTAAACAGTAATAAATGTAGATACACGGGAAAGTTAAAATACGCAATTTAATAAATTTTGCTTTTATATAATAATAATAATTGCATTTATTGGTAACCAATTCAATATATAATAAAACATATAGACATATATATATATATATATATTAAAAATTTATTACAATTCCTTTCTAATGATGATAAGGGGTTTTTGGTGTTATTTTGAATTTTTAGAAAATCTGTAAGATGAAAAGCTACTAAAGAACGATAATTATTTCTTTCCTTGTTGTCTAGAGTACTGATAATATCTTCGATTTGGGAAAGATATTTATAAAGGGTTGATTTGTTATTTAAGCGAACAGGCAAACTGTTATATATGATATTTAGATGTTATGAGAATTGTTATATATGACATGATACTTTAGATGTAATAAGATTGTATATAATAATAAACTTAGATACATAACATGGTGACAGCTAAAAAAGCGAATCCAAGAAATTAATAAAACGTTCATATTAAACGACAAACAGAATAAGGGAAACATAATCCAATATATTAAAATGGATCTGAAGCCACCCAAGGAGCTAGAGCTTACTGGAAATGTCAGCGAGAACTGGAAAAAGTGGAAAGCTAGGTTCGTAACCTATATGGTAGCTACGGAGAAACACCAAAAGGATGATGAAGTTAAAATTGCACTGCTACTCAGCATAATGGGAGAAGCGGGACAAGACATATTTTCCACATTAGGTATGTCTAAAGCTGAAGCAAAAAATTATAACACAGTTTTGCAGAAATACGATGCCTACTTTGAGCCCATGAAAAATATAGTTTTTGAAAGATTCAAATTCTTCACACGGACGCAGAATCCGGAAGAGAGTATCGACAACTATGTAACGGAGTTGAAAAAATTAGCAGATACCTGCGAATTCAAAAGTGATAAGGACAGCCTCATACGAGACCGAATTGTTCTAGGGGTGCATGATAAAAAGCTGCTGGAAGCACTACTGAGGGAAACTAAACTTGATCTAAAAAAGGCAGTTGAGGTTTGTAAAGCAAGGGAGACCTGCAATCAACACATTAAGATTGTAGCAGAAGGACAAGTCCACGAAATAAACGCTATCATAAAACAAAAGCACAGGAAGCATACTGGTGATGTGGCAAAATCACACAAACAAAATATCCCAAAAGGTAAATGCAGTCGCTGTGGTACAGAACATCAACCAAGAAATTGTCCAGCTTGGGGAAGCAAATGTAGAAGATGCGGTCTACCCAATCACTACGCTAAAGTGTGCAAAGCTAAATTTGTACGCGAATTACAGTTTAAAGCAGCCAGCAACAGTGTAACAGCAGAACAAGCACCAACACAGGAAATTGAGGATGAATCACTCTATCTAAATGCTTTATTTGAAGTAGTAGAGGAAAAGGCAGTTGCAGCAATAACAGAAGGGAAACTTTCATTTAAAGAATACTTGTGGATTAACGGGAAGTAAGCAGAATTCAAGATCGATACAGGATCAGATGTAAACATATTACCCGACACAATTTACAATCAAATAACACCAAGACCACAGTTGAGCGAACCAGACTCAATAATAGCTTCCTACACAGGTCACAAACTTCCTATATTAGGTTATTGCATGTTAGAATGTAAAGCAAAGAAAACAGGGACCGAAGTATTAAAAGTTCCATGTGACAACGTCAAAAACAATACCAATAATAGGAGCCAATGCTTGTCTACAATTACAATTAATAGCAAGAACAAATTTCATCTGTGAGAAAGCAGTGGATATAATCCAGCAAAATAAGGATGTATTCGAAGGAATAGGTAAATTGAAAACAACTTACAAAATTAAACTAAAGCCAAATGCTGAACCCAAAGTGGCAGCAACTCGTAAGATGCCAATAGCACTTATGCCAAAAGTGAAAGAAGAGTTGGAAAGATTAGAAGGAAAAGGAATCATAGTGAAGCAAGAGGAACCAACAGAGTGGGTACATCCCGTAGTAATCGTCCATAAACCAAATGGAGCAGTACGTCTCTGCATTGACCCGAGAGAACTCAACAAGTATATTATAAGAGAAAGATATGAAATTCCTACTATAGATTACATACTTTCACAACTTGAGGGTGCAAAATACTTTACGGTCTTGGATGCATCATCAGCATTTATGCAAGTTCCACTAAGTGAAGAGAGCTCAAAACTCTGCACATTCACAACGCCATTTGGTAGATACAGTCTTCAGAGAATGGGATATGGCCTAAGCAGCGCACCAGAGGTATTGCAAAGAATTATGTCCGACATATTTAATGGCATAGAAGGAGTACAAGTATACTTCGATGACCTAATCATATACGCTAAAACAATCGAGAAGCACAATGAAAGATTGAAATTGGTAATATCAAGAGCAAGGCGAGAAAATCTAAAGTTGAGCAAAGACAAACTACAACTGTGTGCAACGAAAGTGAAATTCTTGGGACATACAATCTCAGAGGAAGGAGTACAGTTAGATAATGCTAAGACAGCAGCAATTCTAAACATGGAAGCACCTACAAACAAGACAGAATTACAAAGATTTTTAGGAATGATAACCTACGTTTCAAAATTTATTCCAAGAGCATCAGAAAGAACTGCAATACTGAGGCAACTGCTCAGTGAGAAAAATCAGTGGGTATGGACAGAAACTGAGCAGGAATGTTTCAAGAATCTAAAAGATCTAGTGACAAAAGCACCAATCTTAAGACACTTCAATCCTACAGAAGAGATAACATTAACTGTAGATGCTAGCCAGCTTGGTATGGGAGCAGCCATAATGCAAGGTAACCAGCCCATAGCATATGCATCATGTAAATTAACCAACACTCAGCAGAGATATAGCCAAATTGAGAAAGAATTGTTAGCGGTCCTTTTCGGTTGTCAACGATTTCAGTTTTATCTGTATGGAACAAGATTTAAGGTAGAAACTGACCACAAACCCTTGATATCTCTGGTGAAAAAACCACTAGACAGCCTATCTCCAAGACTGCAAAAGATGGTTTTGAAATTAATGAAGTATGACATGCAGCTTATACACGTGCCAGGAAAACAAATGTATATCGCAGATACATTATCACGGGCACCTGACAACAAAATACTAGAAGCAAAGTTCATCGATGAAGACAACATTAAGAGAATTAACTCTATAGTTATGACAGCGTTAGGGAGAGAAGATTACGCAAGATGCACTAAAGAAGATCCAATTCTACAGCAGGTTGAACAATACATCAAAGAAGGTTGGCCAAGAAAGAGGGTAGATGTAGATTAGATTAGATTAGGTTTCACGACTGCCTTTTGCTGGCATGCGCACGTCAGCCCTCTGGGCTTTTTGTACTGTCGGGAGTTTTCAAGTTAGCAAGCCGACATCCGTATCTTTTACTAGACTTGCAATGTCCCCTACTAGCTTGCGGTTGTCAATAGAGTTAAGGCTCCAATCGAGTTGGTGTCTTTTACGCTCTAGTGCTGGGCATTCAAAGAGGATATGATAGGCTGTTTCATCATCCTCTTGGCATAGTCTGCAAACAGGTTCATCTCTATAGATATTGATCCTGTGCATAAATTCTCTGAATGCTCCAGTGCCTGTTAGTAGACTGACTACTTGCTTGATTCGAGTTCTGTTCAGTCTCAACAGGGTTTTGGTGGTATGTGGATTCGGAGTTTTTAGCAATCTTTTGCAGTATGTTGCTTGATTGTAGTTTCTCCACCTTAGTTGGTGTGCGGTATTGACCCATTCATTAATGGCTGAGCGGGCTTGGTTTTTCTGAATGCTTAGACCAGGTTCTGGACCGGTCATTGCATTACGGGCTGCTTCTTTTGCGAGCTTGTCCGCCTTTTCGTTTCCTTCAATACCTTGGTGACCTGGGATCCAGCATAATTTTACTGTATTTCCCTGGCTTAAGGTTTGAAGTTTGGATTTGCATTCCTTGACCAGTCTCGATGAAGTACTGAATGCGTTTAGCGCTTTCAGTGCTGCCTGACTGTCTGAGAGAATGTGTATGTCTGGATTGAGCAGCTTCTTTTCTATGCTGATGTTTACGCATACGTTAATAGCTTGTACTTCAGCCTGAAAGATGTTACAAAACTTTCCTAGACTAACTTTTTCGTTGGTTCTAGGATTGGTACTGTACACACCGGAACCTGTACCCCCTTCAAACTTAGATCCATCAGTGTAAAAAATGATGTTCTTATTTGTTGGAGTTGGTAGTTGGTCCGGATTCCAACTTGTGTGTACAGTAAAGTTCTTTTCAAAGTCATAGGCTTTGATTATAAGATCAGAACCCATTTCTAATATTGGGTTGTTGATGTGTGACATGATCTTGCCATGTCCTAGATTATTAGCTGTGATCATCCAGTGACCAGTACTTTGTAATCTGTAGGCTGCCATTCTGGCTTCACCTTCCAAGAAGATGTGCAGAGGTGGCAGATTTAAAATAGCATTCAGTGCTTGTCCTGAGGTGCCTTTAAAGGCTCCAGTGATTCACCGATTAGCTAGATATTGTATTCTGCTGATTTTGTGGATCGCAGTTGCTTGTTTTATTTTGGGCCACCAGGCGATTATTCCATATGAAATTATTGGTCGAACCATGGTTTTGTACAGCCAGAGGGTCAGTTCCGGTTTGAGCCCCCACGTACTACCTATGGCTCTTTTTCCAATAACTAATGTTTGTATGCACCTGGTGATTGTTTTGTCTAAGTGGGAGTTCCAAGTTAGTTTGGAATCGATGGTTAGACCTAAGTACTTAACCTCGTTCTCCCAGTTGACATTTGTCTCAAACAGTTTTATGTTCATTCTGTTTGTGATGTTCTTTCTACGAGTGAAAGCGACGAGAGTAGCTTTGCTGGGATTAATTCTAAGATTATTCTCTAGACACCACTCTTCGGTTATCTTTAGTGCTGATTTCATTACATTGTCTACGGTTCTTTGGTATTTACCTTGAATCAGTATGACAATGTCATCAGCGTATCCTTGAGTGTAGTAGCCTTTGTTATTGAGTTGGATCAGCAGTTCATCAACTGTGAGGCACCACAGGAGTGGAGAAAGAACTCCTCCCTGTGGACATCCCCTTGTCGCCTGCACTGTCTTTTCCTTGTCAAATAACTTGACTTTTACAACTCTAGTGTTGAGCATTGCCATAGTCCATCTTATCGTGGTGTTATCGATCTGATGGTTTGTCATTGCTCTTTCAATAGAGTGGTAGGAGGTGTTGTCGAAGGCACCTTCTATGTCTAGAAATGCTCCGACTGCGTACTCCTTGTACTCCAAGGTTCTCTCAATTTTCCCCACTAGTTGGTGTAGGGCAGTTTCACATGACTTCCCTGTTTGGTAAGCATGTTGATATTTGTGAATCGGGAGTGAAGTTAGGGCTTCCTCCCTCCAGTATCTGTCTACTAATCTTTCCAACGTTTTAAGGAGGAATGACGTTAGGCTGATAGGTCTGTAAGATTTAGCTTCTGCATAGCTGCTCTTACCAGGCTTAGGGATAAATACTACTTTAGTCACTCTCCAGGCTTGGGGAATGTAGCCTAAGGCAAGACTTGCTTGGAACATGTCTTTGAGTGGGTTCAGCAGTATATCTATCTCTTTTTGCAGCATTACGGGTTGTATGCCGTCGTTTCCAGCAGATTTGAAAGGACTGAAGAGGCTAGTTGCCCATCTAATCCTTTCTTTGCTGACTATTCTCTTAGCTGTTTCCCAGTCTTCCCTTCTAGGGGTATGAATGGGTTCAGCCAGAGTAGGTTGTTCCACTGCTCCGGGTAGGTGAGTTTTTATCAAAAGAGATAAAGTCTCCTCTTCCGTTGTAGTGTATTCTCCGCTTTCTTTTTTAAGAGTGCCTACTGGGTTCATGGCTTGCTTTGAGATGATTTTGTGGAGTCTAGCTGTGGATCGCGTGGTCTCCACCTCCTGGCAAAACTTTTTCCAGGCTGCTATCTTAGCTGCCTTGATCTTTTTGCCATAGTCTGTGAGAGCCTTGTGATAGTTCTCCCAGTTATTTGTGCCTTTAGACCTGTTAAACAGACGTCTGACTTCTTGTCTGGTCTTTTCTAGGTCTTTATTCCACCAATTTGTGTGTTTTTTTGCTCTTTGCTGACTTGGGTCTATTAGAGGGCAGCTACTCTGAAAGGAGTCAATCATGGCCTCTTTTAACCGGTCAGCATTTGAGTCTAAAACTACTTTATTGGGAGATCTGAACTTTAGGTGTTCTATCTTCTCTTGTAGTTTTTGTTTATATAGGTCCCAGTCTGTCTTTCTTGGGTTGTAGTAAACTCTTTGGCTTACTTCCCGTTGAGACAGTTCAAAGGTTATATAATTGTGGTCAGATAGTGATGGTTCGTCTGAAACTTGCCATTTATTCACTGATTGACTAATTCTCATAGTGGTTATGGTAATATCTATAACTTCATGTCTATTAGTGTTATAAAAGGTTGGAGTGTTACCTTTATTGACTACTACTAGATTGTTAGTTAAGATAAATTCTAAAAGTGACTCACCTCTTATGTTACAGTTGGTGCTGCCCCAAATGGTGTGGTGTGAATTTGCGTCGCAGCCTAGGATGAGGTCTAGATCGTCTTGGGAGACAGATGATACTAGGTTCTCTATTTCCTCGCTAGGCGGTGGGTCCCTGGAATCGGATGGAAGGTAGACGGAGCTTATAATGGCTTGGTCACAACCTTCATCATTATTCCATTTTATTTTAATTGTGGTTATGTCTCTAGAACAGAATTCCATTAGTGGTAAACAGTCTAGGTTATTTCTTATAAGTATGCATGTTCTAGGACTTGCATGATTATAAATAAGCTTACCTTTAGCACCCCCTAATCCACGGAATTGTCCCTTAACTATCCATGGTTCTTGGATCAGTGCTAAATCGATGTCATCTGCTAGCAGCTTTCTGCTTAGACTTGCAGTGGCTGCTTTGCAGTGGTGGAGGTTAATTCGAACTACTTTCAGGTGCTTCTTTCCTATCCTTGGAGCGGATGAGGAGAGTGACCCTGTTGAGGCCTAGGTGCGGCCTTTTTCTGCTCGGAAGACTGTCCTTGACTGGAAGTCTGGACTGTCAACTCTGCAGTAGAAGCACACTGTTTCATTTTTGTCTCAGTCACCGAAGTCTTAGCATCAGTGATCAGAAACGGTGATGACTCCATCAGTGTGTCGTCTTCACCATGTGAAAGAGCAGTTGTTAAATCCATACAAGTGAGTATTTAATGCAACTGTAACAGGTTTGGCTAAATTCTTCTGGAGGGCGCCTGGTATCCAGAAGGCTCCGTTCATGACGCATATTATAAGCCCCTGCGCCTACACCTGCTGGTGCTCTGTTTTGCACGGGTTGCATAACACATTCGAAAAGGGGATTTTGGAACCAGAAAGGCTGATCTTCTAGACAGCCATGCATCTCTTGAGCCTGGTCCCCCGCCGTGAGATTTAGGATTTTTATTGAGGTTTTCTCCTCTTGGTCCAAGCAGTGAAGCCAAGACCCCCAGCACAGATATCTCCCGTAATACATGCCTACAGCAGAGATATCCATGTATGGCATCGTTATCCCAAGTGCAGACCCTTAGCCACGACACGACAGCTGGGCTTGGGGGATGTTTATCGACTTCCCAGTCTAGATCCACAGGGTTCAGTCTCAACAGGGCCACCACGAGAAGGATGCAATCGCTAGGATCGCATATCACTGATCGTTGCCAGTGATACCCTGCGGTCTTCCTTGTTGTCAGGCGGAGGGCGCAAGACCTGGACAACTTGGCTGCACTGCCTCGGCATGAATCTTCACAGCGTTTATAGCCATTCAGTTCAGCTGGCAATGCTCGGACCCCTGGGTAGATGTAGCCAAAGAGTTAAGAGTTTACTGGGATTTACAAAGAGAACTAAGCCTGGAGGATGGAATGATCTACAAAGGACATCGATTAGTGGTTCCACAAAAGAAGCGAGAAGAGGTAATTAAGAAAATTCATGTAGCGCATCAAGGCATAGTCGCATGTAAAAATAAAGCTAAGCAGTCAGTATACTGGCCAAAAATTAACAACGATATTGAAAGATTTATACAAAATTGTAACGTTTGCATGAGCTATTCCAGAAGCAATATCAAGCAACCGCTAATCCCTCATAGAATACCAGAGTTGCCATGGCAAAACGTAGCAACTGATTTTGCCTATATAAACAAAGCGGACTACTTAATATTAGTGGACTATCACTCAAAATATGTAGAAATAAGGAAACTACACTCAAAAACAGCACAGGCGGTAATTGGAGCTCTGAAAACCATATTTAGAACGCATGGAATACCACTGACTATTAACTCAGATGGGGGACCACCTTTTGACTCAGGTGATTATAAAGCGTTTTCAGACCTTTATGATTTTCAAATACAGTTGTCTAGTCCACGATACCCAAAATCAAACGGAATGATCGAGAGGACAGTGCAAACTGTAAAAGGATTATTAGAAAAAGCAAAAAGAAGTAACACTGATCCAAATCTGTGTATACTGGAACACAACAACAGTCCAAGAACTAACCTACCTGCACCAGCTGTTTTATTAATGGGTCGACAACTACGATCAACAAATATAATGGCAAAGGAGAATTTGAAACCAAAATTCAAAGTGGAGACAACATTGAAGAAGCTCGAGGCAAACCAAGAAAAATCAAAGGCTTACTACGATCAAACATCTCAAGAAAGAAAGCCATTATTAGCCAATCAACCCGTGTATCTCCAAACGGGAACTAGAGAATGGACACCAGCAAAGGTTATAGGCAGATATAATGATCGCTCCTATGTAGTTCAAACAAACAACAGAGAATATAGAAGAAATCAATCATATTTGAGACCAGTCTATCAGGAAGAGAAAGACAACTTTGAAGAGGCAGAAGGAAGATATGGAAATAGCGAAACAGAAGGTCAGACACAGGCTTCAGCCGAGGACGGAATTACTTGCGAGGACCTTTAAAAACACTTTTCGTTCGTGGTGAATAAACGGTTTATTTCATAATGCAAGTTTAATGGATGTTAAATAAAAATTTGCAAATCATTTCAAATTGCATGTCAACAACTGACGGTATAATTTTAAAGTACTTGAACTTTAAAATTTTACTTTAAAGTACTAGGACTTTAATGTTCAATTTTTTGTACAATAAATAAGTTTTTTTGTATTCGCTCCCCAAACTGGTTACTTTGGAAACTGTCTAGGATCCTCAAAATGGCCATTTAGAGGCCTTGTACTTAAAGTCGTCATGGCAACATTTTAGCGGACTCAGACATTAGTTGCCATGACGACTTTAAGTACAAGGCCTCTAAATGGCCATTTTGAGGATCCTAGACAGTTTCCAAAGTAACCAGTTTGGGGAGCAAAAAATACATTTTCGCGCGGCCTCCTAATATAATGCCGCGTTAATGGTAATTGAAACTGTTTGGAGAGCTAATACAAAAAAATGTTGTATGCAACACGTCCTCAAATGGCTTTAGAGGACTCATCTTCATATTACGGACTCGGCTGCGCTTCGCTCCGCCTCGTCCGGAAACATTACGACTCGTCCCCTAAAGCCTTCTTTGAGGACTAGTTACATAAAGTACTATTAAAGTACTTGAACTTTAAAATTTTACTTTAAAGTACTAGGATTTTAATGTTCCATTTTTTGTACCATAAATAATCCGAAAAATGTCATTTTTGACATCAGTATGAAATAAAAATTTAAAATGCATACAATCTGAAAACAACATTGGAGATTTTAACTTCCCAAGTATAACCTGGCCTAACCCTATTCTTCCACAAGGAAATTCTCCAGCTACTTTATTTTTAAATACGTACTACGACTGTAATCTATTTCAATTAGTAAACCAACCTACTAGATATAGAATCGGAAATAATCCATTGCTCCTCGATCTGATACTCACTAGGTACTGACAAAAACTTACTATCAGAAGTTCTTTTTGATTCACCTATCGGTTCCAGCGAACATTCAACTATAATTGCAACTATGCAACTGCATGCGAAATTAAGCAATAGGGAAAAACCTAAAATGCGAAGCTACTGGTCCGCAAACTACGATGATATAAATAACTTTTTAAGATCGCTTAAGGTGGAAACACCCTTAACTGATACGGACGTTGAAAGGAATTGGAACGTGATATCTGATGCATTAACCACGGCAGTAACTTTTTGTACCGTTTGTTAATCAAAAACGTAACATAAATAAACCTTGGATGTGTAGGCCGATTTTGAAACTAATTAAGACAAAACGAACATTGTGGGATCGCTACAAACGCACAAAATCGCAGCGTGATTATGTCTCGTATCGACGCGTTACTAATGCTACAACTGATAAAATTAGAGTTTCCCACTCTGCTTATGAGCACAAACTTGTTGAACCTGGTAACCAGAAAAACTTTTTTAAATATTTGAAGAGTAACCTAACTTCTCGAGTATCTTCCGTCTCCCTGAAAGATAGCGACGGATCTGTACAAACCAATCCTGAATTAGTAACCAACATATTCGCAGAGAGATTTCTTCAGTCCTTTGTCAAAGAACCTTCTGGAAACCTGCCAAGTCTCCGTCCTTCCATTCGAGTACAAAATCAAATAGCTGCATTTACAGTAACTTCAGAAGAAATGATCAAAATCACCGAATCATTGGATCTCCATTCATCTCCAGGGCCCGATGAAATCTCCCCTCATTTACTGAAACGGTGTTTCCATGCATTGGCTGATTCGCTAACTATATTATTTAATAGTTGTCTTCGAACCTCTTCTATTCCAGCTTCATGGAAGCACTCATTAATCGTCCCAGTATATAAAAAGGGGGACAAGCTGGAACCTGGTAACTACAGACTGATTAGTTTGACTTGTATTGTGTGTAAGTGTTTTGAAAAACTAGTGGTTAAATGGCTTATGGAATTTCTCAATGCCAATGGTGTAATCCCATCAAACCAGCACGGGTTTTCTCCTGGAAAGTCCGTAGTAACCAACCTTTTATCAAACTTAAACCTTTGGACCAACGCAATAAATCAGGGAAAATGCATTGATATCATATATTTGGACTACGAAAAAGCCTTTGACCGAGTACCTATTCGAAGACTAATCCTTAAATTAGAACATTTTGGGATACGCGGAGCTTTGCTTTTGCTACTAGAAGATTTTTTATCAAATCGAATGTTTTCAGTGCGTATACAGCAATCTACATCAAAGCCTCTTCCAGTACTCAGCGGAGTTCCTCAGGGCTCTGTCCAGGGTCCCATCCTGTTCTTAATATTTATCAGCGACATGAAATCATCCGTAAGCTTTTTTGCCGATGACACTAAAATGTTTTCTTCGCCCACCGATCTTCCAACCAATACTCTTGTTGAAGATCTGGTAACACTAGAAGAGTGGTGCAAAAGATGGCTACTTTCTTTAAACTCTGATAAGTGTACAGTACTGCATATAGGTCACAACAATCCCAAAGTGCAATATTTTCTAAATGGTACTGTTCTGCGCGAAGTGAGTGAGCAATTAGATCTGGGTGTAACAATATCGAATGACCTAAAATGGGAAAAACATATTACAAAAATTGTAAAAAAAGCGAACTCCATTCTGTACTTAATCCAGCGTTCATTTGGAAGTAGTATCTCACCTGAGCTGTTTAAAAAAGCTTATATCTCATACGTACGACTTATTATTGAGTATGCAGCTACAGTGTGGTGTCCTTACTTTAGAAAAGATATCGACCTATTAGAAGGCGTACAGCGTAGAGCCACAAAGATTCCTATCTGCTTAAGATCGATGCCATAGGAACAACGGCTGGAGAGACTCCAGATAACTACTCTTAGTGAACGTAGACAACGTATTGATATGATCGAGGTGTTTAAGATACTCCACAATTACTATTTGTTCCCGTTAGAAGATATACTAGTACCCAGTAGCAATAGCCACCTTCGAGGACATTCGTTTAAGCTTCAGACGGATTTTAGCAACATTCTTCCCAGAAAACATTTATTTACCAATCGAGTCGTGAATCGATGGAACAATTTGCCTTCCAGTGTTGTGCATGCAAGCAACACAAATAACATTAAGTCTTTGTACGACAGTAATAATTAACTTTTGTTGATTTTTTTAATTACCTTTTTTTCTTTTTATATATAACTTATTTAATTTTATTAATTGATTGTTAATTTTGTTGTTAACTTTTGTTTCTTTATAATTCTACTATTTTATTTTATAATATTTGTGTTAACTTTATTAATTGATTGTTGATTTTCTAGTTAACCTTTGTTTTTTTTATAATCAGGTATCCTATTTGATTAATTTTGTAAATTTTATTAACTGATTGTAGACTTTCTTCTTTTTATATATGATTATCTTTGGATTTTGTAAGTAACTTTGAAAATTTTATAAATTATGTTCGTTTTGTACTTAACAAATTAATTTTAATTTTGTTTTATACTTTATACTCCGCACACTATATGTATATATGAGGAAGGTTGTATCGGCACTGCCGCCTACTTTCAATAAATAATAATAATAATAACAATAAGACCTACAGTAATATACGCAGCGGAAACAATGCGGGTAACCAAAAAAGAAGAGGAACAACTGCGCATATTCGAAAGAAAGATTTTAAGGAAGATCCTAGGGCCACTGAAATTGGGGGAGAATGAATACAGAATAAAAACAAACAAAGAAATAGAAGACGAAATAAAAGGAGAAGACATAATCAGAGAAATAAAGGCACAACGAATACGTTGGTTAGAACACTTGGAAAGAACACAGGAAAATTGAATGATTAGGACAATAACGGAATGGAAACCAGATCTGACCAGACCACAAGGGAAACCTAGACATAGATGGAAAGACGAAGTTTTAAAAGACCTGAGAAGGATGAATGTTACGGACTGGAAGAAAAGGACCACCAACAGAAAAGAATGGAAAAACATTGTACTACAAACTAAATCAAACAAGAACATATGAAAGAAATTAAGGCACTAATCCAGCCGAAGAGGATTGAAGAGTCTACATAAGACGCCAATGATTCCTGTAAAGGAATTACGGTTTATGTATATATATATATATAATAACATATAATAGAATAATTCATTCACATAAATCAATGGCGTCATAAATTAAATATTTTATGCTATTTTGAGAATTAATACTCGTATACTATTTTTAGCCCTATTGCCACGACAAACTAAGCATACTCGACGTGATGCTAAAACTCAATAAACTATCAATTTTGAAGGTAAAAGGTCAATTGAATGACATTTATAAAAGAAATGCATGGCTATGCTACATTCGAATTTTTGTTTTTTTATATCGTTATTGTTATTCCTTTTTTTCTTTTTTACTTCTTGCTGATCTTATATGTTCAAGAAGATTTTATTTTATTTTATTATAATATTCTGCACTCACAACATTTATGTACATAAAGATGTTATTCTTATTTGATTAAGCTTTTTGTCTCGTCTAAAACTTTGAGTAATCAATATTATGGTATATTTTAATAAATATTGAACAATTTATTAAAAACTAATAAAAAATCTTCTGCGCCTTACATAAATAGATACGCTTTGGATTTAAATTCTTATTTACAGTATATGTTGGTTGTTAGCTACATGTAAAAACGTATATTTATTTCATTTTTAAATTCAAATGTAAAAAAAACTGAAATCCTCGTCATGACCAATCACTATAAAATGTGTTTCTTATTTCCAAAAAAATCACTGCGTAAAATAGTTTTGTTTTCCTGTGGCAATAATTTTTCTTGGAACCGTCGACTCCTGGACTCCTAAAGGTATCAATTTCTATTCAAGTTATATATAGAGATACAGTTTTCTAGAACAGCAGAATGATTTCGTGAGTTTTACTTGACGGCATTATTACCGGAACTTGTAGATTCGCGTAAAACACGGAGTATGCACATATGCAAATCTTTTATTAATCCTACAGTTTAATACACGTAATAATACGTATTTGTGCGATAGTGTTAGGTATTTTTGGTTTTTGTTCATTGGTCTGTGTGTCTGTCTATCTGTGTGTCTGTCTGTCTGTCTGTCTGTGAACAGAATATCTCAAAAACGAAAAGAGGTATGACGTTGAAACTTCATATATAAGTTTTGTGTACTATCTAGATGCAACAGCAAGCGTTTGAAGAGAATTGCATAACCCGAAGTATGTGTTTACTCTTGTGATTTTTCAGTTTTTTCGATTATTTCAAAAACAGCTCCAATGATTTTTTTCAAACTTTACATTTTTAACGTGTATTGATGTGAGATAAGCGATTTTCAAGTTGAATACCTTTAAAATGGGTTTCTTTTGTTTTTTTTTTGTTTTTATTAACTCCTATTTTAAATAGAACACCCGGTATATTATTACATTTTTGAATCCAGCTTAAAATTTTACAGAAAATTTGTCTCTTCAACCAACTCTCTTTTTTGTACGGTTTCAGTAGAAACTGCAATTTTTGAAAATTTTTGACATGCTTAAAAATTAAAAATCAAGTTTTTTACTAATTATAAAACTGTAAAAGGAAGTTGTGTGCACACCAGATTTTTTACTTAGCGATTGTTCTTTGTGAATCAATATGTTTTTTAATCAACTACGTGATTTAAAATATATGGTATCCGCCAAAATAAACAGTACCGAAATCTAGAGCGCTGCAGAATAAATTGCTCATGCAAATTGCATTTGACGTATTTGGCTTACTTGTCATTAGTTGTCACTTTGACCTTACATTACAGTTAAAATTTTCGCTATCATGTTTCTTTCAACTGAAGAAAAAGTTTTTTTAGTAGGTACAGCATTATTTCCGGTCATACGGAGTTGGAAGGAATGACGGCCCAAGTTTAAAACAGGCCTCAGAAAAATATCAGCAACAGTTTAACAAAGCAGCCCCCAGTAAAGCTGTAATGCTAGCGGTAGCGCGTAAAGGCTCTTCGGGTCGTCGCAGGACAGGTTTGTACCAACGATAATGAAGGACGTGTATTTGGCCAGGTCGTGCACTCTCCTCAAAGAAGCCTTGTACGAACTGCGTATAAACTGAATATCAGTGAGACATCCACACGTCGTATGTTCAAATCTATTGGCGGTTATCCCTAATAGCTAATAAATAAGTAAATATAATTTTTTATTTTCGGTACTGTTTTTTTGGCGAATACTGTGCATATCATAGTTTGAGTTTGTTTCAATTATCTAGACTGCATTCCCTAATTGTTTCTAATTTGTTTAATTAATTAATATTTATAAAAGGGTCATATTCCCAAAATGACAAAAACTAGGGAAAACAAGTCACAATTGCCAGTTTTTGTTTCAAATGTACAATGCTTAGCGTGACTGTTAGCTTGAAAGACTAGTGAAAGTGTAGAGCATAATGCTCATTACCGGATTTGTCATGTAATCTCTAACTGCATAATGATCACAGTAGAATGGGTTGCCTATACCGTCTGTTCTATAAAAAAGGCCCCGCCTTCTAGCTACTTTATTATTTATTTTAGACCCAATAAACCTTATATCAAATCAAATGACACATAAAAACCTACATTTTAACACAATCAACAAATTTTTATCTTCAATTGTTTCAGAGTGGTGACGTCACGTGCAATTTTTTTAAATGACACCGTATATATTTTTTTACATTTTCTGGTAGAGTTTTTTTTTCTCTTTTCAACAATATAAATATTTCATGCACTCGCATAAAAAAATTTTCGTGAAAAATTACAAAAACTTTTTCACAGTGGGAGGCCATGATACAAAACTGTAAACAAAAGTGTAACTCAGAACAACAAAACAAATAGTAGCCAAACGCTTTAACTGTCAGATTTCAGAATAATCTAAAGTGTTTATTGTTTTGTTTTTCTGAGTTACACTTTTGTTTATAGTTTTGTATGGTGGCCTCCCAATGATAAAACAGTTTTTTAATTTTTCTCGAAAATTTTCTTATGTAAGAGCATAAAATATTTATATTGTTGAAAAGAGAAAAAAAACCTCTACCAGAAAATGTAAAAAAATATATACAGTGTCATTTAAAAAAATTGCACGTGACGTCACCACTCTGAAACAATTGAAGATAAAAATTTTTTGATAGTGTTAAAATGTAGGTTTATCTACTCCTACTGCACAATGGCCATGAATTATGATTCATAATTCACGGTTTGCAGCCAATCATAAAATTCTATTTTCATTATTCAATAGTTTGCAAATTGCAACCAATCAGAAAATTCTATTTTCATTATTCAATAGGTTGTAGCCAATCACAAAATTCATTCTCATTATTAAATGACTTTTGAAGTTAACAGCTGTCACAAATGTCATAATTCTGAAATATGAACACAAGGCTCCTATTTCATAGGAGTAGATAAAATATCGTATTATATTCGCGATTATGGCCATTATTCACTCAGATGCCTTGCGCCACAAGCCGAAGGCGCGTGGCGCAAATGTCATCTTCGTGAATAATGGCTGTCATAATCGCTCATATAATAATATACTATTTTATGTGCCATTTGATTTGATATAAGGTATATTGGGTCTAAAATAAATAATAAAGTAGTTAGAAGGCCGGGCCTTTTTTATAGAACAGACGGTATACAACAACTTGTTTGAGTATTCAGTAATTCAGTTCTGTTAATTTCTGACTTATTTATAATGTTTTCCTACACTTTTAAAAGCTAGTAAATTTTTCGGAATTTCTAAATAGTTTAAATCATAACCTTAAGACGATTGCGCTCATCAAATTACTCAATTATATATAGAACACGATTTATTGCGTTTAGTGAGTTTTGCGTTTTCAATTAATTTATTAATTATTATTTACACTTACCCAAATTTAAAAGCGCAATTGTATTGCTACTATATTCTTCTATTTGCTCAAAAAGCGTAACTGTCTTCATATATTTTATTAACGAGAAACTTGACACAATGATTTGTGATATTTCGTAAATTTCTTCATGTTCAAAAGTTACTAAATACTCGCCTTACCTTAAGTCACAAAGTTTTTGGACTTAAAGATAAGTGCAACTTAAGAGACAAGGGCCGGTTGCAGAAAGCAATGTTAAGTCTGGTGTTAGCTAACGCGACGTCAAAGTGAACAAAAACGAATCAAATCTCAAATGCTTATGGTAACTAATACATTAGTAAACAAAATTTGATGCGATTTTGTTCACTTTGACGCGATTTTAGCTAACACCAGACTTAACATTGCTTTCTGCAACCGGCCCATAAGTCTATAGTCTGTTCAGTAAACATAAAAATCTGGTGTGATACACTCACACAACTTCCTTTTACAGTGTTCTTATAATTAGTCAAAAATTTCATTTTTAATTTGTTAACCATTTGTCAAAATTTTTCAAAAATTACAAATTCTACAAAAACCGGTACAAAATAGAGCGTTAGTTGAAGAGACAAATTTTCTCTAGCATTTTAAGGTGAATTCAAAACTGTAATAATATACCGGGTATTTTATTTAAAATAGGAGTTAATAAAAAACATAGAAAACAAAACAAAAGAAACCCACTTTAGAAGTATTCAACTGGAAAATCACCTAACTCACATCAATACACATTAAAAATGTAGTAAAAATTTAAAGTTAAAAAAAAATCGTTAGAGCCGTTTTTGAAAAAATCGAAAAAAACTGAAAAATCACAAGAGTAAACACCTACTTACGGTCATGCGATTTTCTTCAAAAGCTTGCTGTCTCATCTACATAGTACACAAAACTTATATCTGAAGTTTCAACGCCATACCTATTTTCGTTTTTGAGATATTCTGTTCACAGACAGACAGACACACACACAGACAGACAGACAGGCCGATAAAAAAAATATGTTTTTTGGGTTCAGGGGACTCTAAAACGTGAAGATCTGTTGAAAACTCAATTTCGAATTTTTGGGGTGAATCCAATACTTCCTTTATTGTAAAAGGAAGTAAAAACACAAAGTGGCCCTTGATTTCCAAAATTTCATGAGTGTACTTCCAAAAATCCTCTTGGTCTCGGAGTCTACTTACAAAAAATTACTAAAACAAATAGGTTAAGGATGTGACATTTACTTAGCATCTGTCGTAAATGTGAGAATTAACTACTTTTAAGGATATTATACAAATACTGTGTTGGATACTATTGCCGTAGCGTTTATTAATATGTGGTTTTATTAAATTTTATAAAAGTTCAAGCGAGAATTTCCAGAAAAATATCCACTGCGACACTAACATAATGAGAAATATTTTAATTGTCATTGATTGTCAAGACCTGTTTTTTACAGGTGTGGAAACCTTTGCAAAACAGAATACAGAATTCCTAGTACATACAAACATTGTATGCAATTCAAAAAAATTAATATGTTTTTGTGTTTACTGAATGGCATATATCTTAAAATCGTGTGCAACGAAATATCTGTCAACTTAGATTTTAAGGTTTACTTAAAAGTTAAGGGAGAGTGGTGCAAACGGAATCTTAAATTCTCCTCATTCCAGCACAATTTTTCCGAAACCATCCAATAGTAAACAACTTGTAAGTTTTGTCCTCGACGCTTTTTCTTAGCAGTTTGCCGACTGTTGCTATGATTTGCGTAGTTTGGGTTTTATTAGAAAGTAATAAGAAATTTCTGCATACAATTTACTAATTTCGAATGCGAGCCTCTCTCTGAACCATTCCAATATATCTTTTCCGAACTCTGGAATTATAAACAACTTACAGATTTCTTTCCGGGAGCTGTCATTTCCCAGCATTTTTTGCCAATCATAATTTAGTTTCCAGTTTCAAAAGCCGCAAATTTTTGTTGAACACAGCTGTAATGGACCTGCTAACGCCCCACTTGAGTAAGATCAAAACCCCGTCGGGGCACGACAAAGTGTACAAGGACGAATGCGTCTTTTCTTTCGACAACCCGGTAAGCGCTGTTGAGGTTAAGTCTTGTCATTTTCACGAAAATCCTCTTTAGGAAACCGACACCGGCTTGTACGTCAGTCTTGTGAGCTTCCTAGGCTTGGGGCGCGACCATGTGGAGAGGTACTTCAAGAAAACCGGCCACGCTGTGTTTCTGCACATACGGAGGGAACGGCACGAGGTAAGACCAGTCCTCGAGGCGGCAGGTGCTCGTTAACTGGTTACTCATGCGTAGGTACCTTCACCCACACAGGGCGACGGACCTGAGAAGAAGATCACACGGCTGGCGATCGGCGTGGAGGGCGGATTCGACCCAGACGTGGGCAGAAAGAGGTTCGAGTTCGAAGACTTCTACAGCATAGTCATCCTGCCTGGCTTCACGACAATCCCCTGGCCGAACTCAGACCTGCCAGATGCGGTAAGTATCACAAACACGTTCGTACAGTGGATTAAATCGTTGTCGCGCAGGTTTGCAAGTCCGTGCGAGGGATTCTAGAAGTCCAGTCTGCGAGTAAATTGGCAGAAATGGAGGCGCTTGCTGGCACTTGGGACGGGGAAGCTCGTGTCGTAAGCAAATTTGCCAACGACTTGGTGCAATTAGACAGCGGCAAGAAAATTCCACCCGCCGGTTGGAAGTGTGAAAAGTGCGACAAGACTGATAATCTGTGGTTGAACCTGACCGATGGATCCATTTTGTGTGGGCGCAAGTTTTACGATGGATCTGGCGGTAATAACCATGCCATGGAGCATTATAGTAGGACGAGTCATCCTCTAGCAGTTAAGCTGGGCACCATCACCAAAGAGGGCAAAGGTGATGTGTTCAGCTATGCCGAAGATGATATGGTAGAGGACCCAAAGCTGATCGAGCATTTGGCTCACTGGGGTGAGTGTTAGATAGTCCTTTGAATGAAAATGATGATTTTTCTATTAAGAACTTAACAAAATGTGATTACAAGATAATACATAGTTAAATATCACCTATTGGATTCACAAACACTTCTGTAATATACGGAGTGGAGCACATTTGCAGTCGGTGCAAGCGCAAAATTCCATTTTTTAGGATAGTTATTACGGCCGGACTTAAGACCACTAATCTGAGGTTAACTTTAAGTCGATGTTAAAATAAACAAAAGCCCATCAAAACATTAGTGCTTATGACAGTTTATTCATTCGTAAACAAATTTTGATGCGCTTTTGTTTATTTTAACAAGGAATTAAAGTTAATCTCAGATTATTTAGTGGTCTTTAGAAGACTGGCTGTTTTAAAGATTTCATAGGCAAATGCTGAAGATACTTGTAACTGTGTTTCTTTAGCCAGTGACTCGGGTATCATAGCACTAGGTAGAGTTAGGATCTTAATTTTTGGTAAAGTTCTGCATGGTTGTTAATGGAATTCAGAATTCCTGGTGTATAGGCCACCCGCATTACACCCCGTAATTTGTTTCGGATTCTGATTTTTGTGTTGGTGTCTCGATAAGATAATGTTTTTGTGGTTTGTTAAATATTTTTTTGTGGATGTTCTTGCATTGTTGTTTGTGGTGATTTGAATTCCAACTTTTGAAGAGGTAGAATTGCCCGATTTTTTCCTGCAGTTTGAATTTTTCTGGAATTATGTATTAAAATAAGGATTATTGTTTGGTTTACTGAAGATTATGGCTTCACCGTGAGCAAAGAATATATACCGATTGGGCCACAATTATATATAACAGCAATAAGATAACATGAACAAGAAGATGACATGTATTGCTTGAGTAAGAAAGAGATAAACGTAGTAGCAAATATTCGAGAAAGCTTGACGTTTAATTTAATTATGACATTTGTCAACTAAACATGCCTACTAAAATAATTTTTTCGTATGGCCATCTCTTTCTTACTCAAGCTTTTTATTTTGTTATTCATGTTATCTCATTGCTGTTATACAGTGAAAATTCATGAACTGCGAACACGAGTAAATCAAGGCGAATTTACGATTGCCTAAAAATACGCGAAGACCGATGGACAGTCGGTCTAAGGTACTCTGATCTTAATCCACGGGTCGTCTGCGTTGATTGTTTAAGTAATTGTTCAACGCAGACGCCTAGTGTAATTTTTTTTAAATTAATTATTATATCACGGATAGAATGTATGAGGTACTGTTATTCTGTGATTAATTCAGGTGATAAATTCAGAGTTGAAAAACAGGATTTTTAGAGATTAACAGTACAGTAAAAGAAGGTAGTTCTTAAAGTAAAACGCATTCTGAAGAAAGAAATAATTTCTTCCGAACAAACTAACTCAGTAAAAAAAGGATGCAAACAAAAATAAAACTATTTTTATTTCAAACAACAAAATTCAAGAAGTTTAAATTAGCTCTTGTTCAAAGAGCCTGCCTTAGTGCTAGTACTCTGAACAACCCTTTTAATTTTTAAACGCAGTTCTTCAAATCGTTAGTTGTAGTGAAAACGACTTTTCAGAGGAAGTTTTAGGCATATCTATCACAGTTTCACAAAATTCCATACTTCTGAAATGGCCAACGAGAAGAATATCGCAGCTAAATCTACTAGTTCTGCAATTTATTTAAATAAATAGTCTGGATAGTCATTAGCGGTAATACAAACCTCTTTTAAATACCTGTCTTCATGGAGAACATTACGGCTTTCGTGCTTTTGGGGAGAAACACATCCAAAGTTTCCAAAAATTGAAATAACTCCATGTAACGTTGATAACGATAAAGAACGCCTATTTTCAAATGTTGTGAAAGAATTTTGAATTTCCCGGACCGTTGGACCCTGATAATACCATTTTAAAATTTGCACTGATCCATTGCTTCGTAGTTATCGATTTTAAGATAGAAATGACAGCAGATATTATCTAATGACAAAATACGGGAACTGTCAAAGTTAAATTCTCGGCATTTGTAAATTCGACATATCGTCTGCCGTGTTCGTAGTAAGAAAAATCTCTCTGTATAACGGGTGTTCATAAACAGTCGTCATCCCAGTAGGTTTAGACTTCATAAACGTATGTCTATTATAATTCAGAAAAACTGCGCTATGACAGTACTCAATGACGTTTCATTGTGTTTCACGAATTAATCAAAGACATAACATTTTGTTTTTCAAAGCAACTGGGATGACGACTGTCCATATAAAGAGATACAGCATTAAGTAAACAGTGTTAGTTGGGTTGCATATCTATTTTGTCTGGAATAATTGTGCAATTAATACAATCTTTTTAACATGTCAGAAAATGGATCATACGTACAAATAACTTTAGTTAATATTGGAAATTGACAAAAAACAGCCTTACAGTGATATCTTTAACTGAACAATAGAGGCAATTAATATTTACAGCATACGTCTAAATTTTCATAAAAATCAATTCAGTTATTCTCTAGGAGGAATAAAAATCTAAATAGAGAAACAAATTAAAGAATGAAATTGAAATTATGTAAATGGTGGATTATATTATTAATTAATTGGTACGAAGCTGAGAAGTAATATATAATATCAAATATTTTCAAATCCTAAATATAAATGATACACGACAGACTAAAATAGAACCGAAAAGATTGTAGTATTTCTCATCCAGTCTTTGGGAGCAGATATTTTATATACACTATTTTAAATTATTCATTATTTAAAAACTAATACATGTTCTCCAGTATGACTGATATTTATTTAAAGCAAGCAAAACGGGAATCAAAACCCAGTAATATGGCTTGCGATTCGAGTTCACATTACAGAAAACAGCATAGGCAATATACAGTGCCTTCAGAAATGATCGAACGTTTTTGAATGGTCATTATTTTAACAATTTGATGTTGCTATACGTGCAGTGTTATATTTTGGCATTGAAATTTATCATTCGCGTTCGTTCGTTGTGCTTTAAGGTGTTGCACGAAGTTTACAGCCGGTTTCAGTTATTGTTCTGCTGTTTCAGTGTACTATTCTGTTGCAAAAATCACCACCAAATAACGTATTTGAGTTCGGTGTAAGTATACACACAACAAATTTAAAGTTTTGAGGTTATTTTCTTATTTTAGATTACAAATTATAAACATGCCGTTCACACCTGAACAAGATGTTTTTATTCTAATGGCTCACTTTCACAGTGGAACCCGTAATTAAGATGGTTCATATGCAACGCTTACTGGTGTATTTATAGTAGGTTAGCATTCATTAATTTTGCCCTTATAAATGGTAGCTTTTGACTGGGCCAGGTTCGCTTCATATTTATACCTTGACTGATTTAAAGAAAGTACTTCAATGTAAATAACATTTATTGTCGAGTATGCACAGTTGTGTTTCAGTTGGAAAATAACTAAATAGATAACTCATAACTGGGTCCCGAGTGGTGTAGCTTGAACAAGCGTCCACGTTCGATCAGCAGAGTTAAGCAACGCTGTCTCTGGTCAGAACTTGGATGGGAGTTCCACGGCTGCATCTCTCGGCTCCTCGTGGTACGGCTATCACGGAAAAAAGTTGGTCCCGGCGGTCATACAACATCATGACAGTCGTTAGTGGGGTTGGAAGTCCTCATAACTGCACATCGACGCCTGTAATTGGCTTAACGGCTGTTGGCTGAGTGCAAATAAAATAAAATAAAATAAAATAAAAATAAATATGTACAAAGTAAATTTTAATTTAACATAAATCTCTTCGGTCAGCCAGCGGGAAGGTAGGCAACCTCAATTGCCTGCGTGCTCGTCTGGGATCCACAGTTTGGATGGTCGCTGGAACCAACTAGCGTTGGTAGACCTGTAAAATTGTAATCGATTATTGACAGCTGGCGGTATTATAAACAAACTTTAATAATTATGGTTTGTTTTAATTACTAAGAACTAACTGAGGGATTGATATCGTTACCATATATATGTTCGTAGTGCAAGTGTACGTCCGTGTCGCGTGATAACCCCAGACCTCATGCCAGGGGTAAAATTCTTCCGCGCTGCTATCTATCGGTTCGCGCGTGGCAAGGTTAACTTCCAGGACGGGCGGATGAATTCTTACAGGCACGTAGCTCTCTTAGACCTGGGGGAACCGCATATTTTGCCGGTCGAACTTGAAATTATTTAAAATAGCGCAATCCGATTCTCAGATGTGCGTTATTTCAAACTTCATTTATCCACCGGACGGACAGTAACTTTCGACAGCAGGACAGGCTATTTAATAGCTGGTTCTTTGGGAATCTAACTCGAGGTGTACTCGAATATTTCTGGTGCTCTCGGCGGCTGAGGCCGCGGGATCGAGTCGGAAGGCCGGGATAATTTCTCGGATTAAATCCCGGATTAATGCCCCTCGAGTTGGGCTGAGCAATTTTGTTTTATACATGGTTGCTCTCCTTCTCGGGCATCAAGGCGGTAGGTGGAAATGCATGCGGGACGATCTGTCGTGTCGTTCGCGCTTAATGGCAACTGGAGCTTTTATAAAGTTGAGAATGCGAAATTTTAAATGCCCATAATATTGCATTATAATTAATTCACATTTAAAATCGGGGCAAAATGTTACACATCGTCATATTTCATTCAATTATGCATCAAACAATTTACTGAGGCGTTTCCAGGTGTGCAAATCAATTAGGAAGCTTTTGCTGGACATAAGCGGATTATTCACCATTTTGAAGACAAAACACTTCATCTGCAAAAGCAAATCAACAGACAGGCCTACTGTTTTAACCGAAAAAAAGGTAGCTCACATTAATAATCGAATACAACTAAGCCCGCACAAATCAGTTTCCACATTGGCTGCCCAATGTGGTATGTGAACAATAAATTGCTCTTTTAATGCGTAATTTACGCATATGTTCCTGTATACTTAGGTATTTCTGTTGAATCATGTCATAAGGCTTTAAGAAAAAATCTCCACATGATAACAGTGTAGTCCATTAATATTAGACCTATAATGGTCGAATACGAAAAACAAGTTATAAAGTTTTGCCGTTTGGAAATTATACCCACCAGTGCAAGAGCTTTCAAAAATAAAAGAGTTCCCAAGTCCTAAGTGGTTGCTTCACCCCCAAAAACCACCCCTAACACGCACTGCGGAGGTTTTTAGCGTTTTTCCCAG
This sequence comes from Agriotes lineatus, assembly GCA_940337035.1. Classification (NCBI taxonomy): domain Eukaryota; kingdom Metazoa; phylum Arthropoda; class Insecta; order Coleoptera; family Elateridae; genus Agriotes; species Agriotes lineatus. The sequence goes on along the minus strand of CALNHX010001215.1, from coordinate 124,895 downwards.
AAATCATTGGTCACACAGAAGATTTTATACTTACTAAAAATGTTCCTTACAAAATTTTCTACAAAAACGGTTTATTGCCAATTCTGTTTTCTCCAATGGATTTCGAGCAATAAGCTATTGGAAAAGGGGTTTGAAACGAAGACAGGTTGCATTTCGTATTTTACTTCCGAAAGGTGATTTATCGTTCAGAAATATACATGTAACAGATATAGTACCGCAAATTATAGACAAAAACATGTGTTTTGTTTTGTTTTTACAATATTTTGACTTTTAATATTACTTACGGATTTACTTTGCTGTTCTACCAATAAGGTATTGCAATCAAAAACTTTCCAAAGAGTCGTGCGTTGAAGCAATCGCCTTTTATGATACATTTTGTGTTTGCACTATTTTCAGAGTAACCGTCAAATAGTACAGCAAGTTTTTAACCATAGCGCTTGCGAATGAAGTTGGTATAAGCAGTATAAACATCCCCGAAGGCTTCTTTTGGCCGCACCATGCGCTGGATAAGACAACTGCCGTCGAGAACAAAATGATAACTCTCTGTGCTGATTTCTCGTTTTGTAATTACATTAAAGATATCATGAAATGCTGATTTTTTCGTTTTTGTTGTCATATCATTCTTGTCAAATAAACACAAAGGTGCAGAAGCAAGTTCATGCTTGAAACAAGAGCGCAAATCTGCTGGAGAATAGATAGTGCATATTATTTGTTGGAAAAGTTTTTTAGACTCGACTTAAATAATGTCATTGCCAACTGTTATTGTTCCAGCTGTTTGCGCAATATAGCGATTATTTGAACGTTTTAATAGTGAAAATAGGCGAGGAAACGTCAGGTAAATTGATTTGAATATTCTACTTAGCAACAAAACCTCCACTTCATTGTTATAGATAACGTAGACCCACGCTAACTCTCATTTGTTTATGCTGTCTTTGGAATCCTTGCAAAACTCGCAAAATTTACGGACGCCATGCAATTTGTGAAGCCCACGGAGTATTTGGACTCTTGGGAATACGATAGGCCTCTTCAGCAAGGTTTATTCTTGTATTTAAATAATTTTGCCGAACGCCAACACTCGAATTACAGTTGGTTCCTATCTCATAAAGGTTGTCGAAACCTGGCTCGGAGCTGGTAGTAGATGATGCCGTTGATTTTCTCTGCTGGGGACGCTCGTCTGGCTGCATATCTCAGGATGCTCCTGCACACTCTACTGATGTCCTGGATTGCTGACCTCTGGGTTCTGGTGCTTAAATTGGTCGTAGACGACGTTAGAAAATTTCAGGTGATCGGCTGCCGTTCCCACTCGAAGATCGGATTGGAAAAATCTTTAATTTTCGTCTTGGAACTCGCAACAAACACTAGTACCACTGCCTGAACACTTATGTAAATAAACTGTATACTTTTTATTTGGGTAAGAACACTTTTATTATGTAAAAACAGTAATTATTTTGGAGTACAAATTTTCAACAAGCTTCATTAATTTTATTTCGATTGTTCCCTTTTTTATTAACAACAAAAAGACATCACGTTGCTATGTTACCGTGATCTTCTGCTATTAATTAGAACTTAGTTTTGATAACAAATAACTATGAACTGAGTAAAGTTTGAACACATAAGACTTAAATCAACATTTTCTTAAATGTTAATGTTGTCTTTTGCTTATAACTAGTATTGTTCCTTCTCGTTACACACACAAACGTTTTTTTAAATCACTGCTCTGCTTTTTGCACTTTGTTTTTATTACACTGGTTATTGAGTTCACAATTTTTACACGTAACTTGCTTTTCTTCTCTTCCGTTGCCTAATTCTGGATTGCTCTTTGCAATTTTCTATTTTATTCTTATCTAGCTTTCATCTACCTTTTAGATTGCTCGCCTTTTCACTAGCCTTTGCTTTTATCAATAACTGCGCTCATTTAGTATGCACATAACAAACCTTTTGTGTCAATTACTTTTGTTTAGTCTGGCTTTAAATATGCACAAACCTATCATTTTAATTATATTATCTTACTCAAACTTCAAATTCAAACCCTCTGAAATATGCTTTGCTTTTGCGTGCCTATATCCGATTAATTACTGCTTCTCGCATCTCATTACCAATGCATTTAATACTTTTATTATTGTTTAAAATTGCAATCATAAAATATCTTAACTCTGTGCGTTATTGACTTGGTTAAATATTTCGCACTGCAAACAGAGCCAAATTGTGTGCTTAAAACCACTTCAATATAGCAATATTTTCACTTAAGTTTTACATTGAATAAACTCTTATTACAGTACAGCTTTGCTAATCTGGACATCCATTAATTCTGACACTCCACTAACTCGGACTTTACTACAATTGCGACAGTTTTGTGTAATTTACCTCTATAATCTGGACACATTTAAAATTGTGTAAATTACATGCCTCAACTGTCAATAAACTTCAGGGAATCCTCTAATTTTCTACTAAAACATCAAATGTCTTACGTTTACGCTTTTTTTGTGTCCCCATTCTCGGTTTGTTGACGCTAGTGAAACTACGTACTGAGATGGTATGCCACTTATGGCAATTCTGGCTCCTTTATTATTATTTAAATAAATCTTAATTAATTAAAAATCAAACATGAACAGAAGTGATACATTATTAATCGCTACAGATAGAAATATTATGAGAATTAAACATTGATAGATTTCTTCTTCTTGTTAGTGAAAAGGGTGACGAAGCATCACAGAGTCAACGTCAAGTTAGTTTGTATTCAGCATGACATGCTATGCTGTTATTAATGAAGTTACGGGTAATGATCATCATCATCATCATGCCGTTTAATCCTTGGGATTATGGCAAACACTGCGCCGCAGCGTTTTTTGAATCCTTTTCCTGAGGTGGATTAATCCTCTTTTTCTGTTGTTGTTACAGCTTGTGGTGGGTCCTGGCCATGTTTGTAATTTTCTTCCAGTTCTTTCTGTCTCTACATTGTGCTTTCCAGTCTCTTATTCCCATTGCTTTTATGTCTTCTTCTATTTCTTCTCGCCATCTTTTTCTAGGTCTTCCTTTAGCTCTGGGCCACATTGGGGTCCACTGTGTTATTCGCCTGACTATTTCTGTGGGTTTTTTCCTCATAATGTGTCCTGCCCACTGTAAGCGTTGGGCTTTTATATGTCTTACAATGTTTGCTTCACCTAGTTGTTCTTCTATTTCTTTATTCGTTTTCATTCTTCTTTCTCCTTCCCTTGTTATATTTGGCCCTAGTATCGTTCTCATTATTTTTCTTTCTATTATCTTCAAGTCTTCTTCTTCTTTTTTATTCATTATTGTAGTTTCCATGGCATATGTTATTATAGGTCTTATTAAGGTCTGGTAAATTTTTATTTTAGTTTTTTTACTAAGCTTTGTACTTTTGAGTAGTGCTCTGTTTATGCCGTACGCCTGATTTGCTTTTTGAATTCTTTCTTTTACACGTTCCTTTCCTGTTTGCCCCATGGTCACTCCCAAGTAATTGAATGATGAGACTGTTTCGAAATTAAATGTTTGCACTGTCAGGTATTTTGACGTTTCTTTGTTTTTCCTCCCCAGTTCCATATATTTCGTTTTGTCTTCGTTTATTTCCATATTAAATTCTTTTGCTTCTTTGACTATCTTTTCTATTTCTCTTATTAATGCTTCTCTAGAGTTTGCGACTATTGCTACATCGTCTGCGTAGGCTATTATTTGACTTTGGTTTATGATGATATTCTTCTGATTTAGCTTTGTCTTCCTGATAATGCTTTCTAACACCAAATTAAACAGAGTTGGGGAAATTGAGTCCCCCTGCTTTACCCCTTTACTTATCTCAAATTCATCCGTAGTTATTTCCTGAAATCTCACTCTTGCTTTTGTGTTTTCTAAGCTCATTTTTAGAAGGTTTATAAGTTTTTTTGGTATTTCCAGTTCTTCTAGTGCTTTCATCATTTTTTCCCTATTTATACCATCGAAGGCTCTCTTAAAGTCAATAAATACTACGTAAACTTGTCTGTTGTGTTCGTGCGATTTCTGAAGTATTTGTTCTAGGGTGTGTATTGCGTCAATGGTTGATCGGCCTGGTCTAAACCCATTCTGGTAGTCTCCCAGTATTTCTTCCGCGTAGGATTTCAGCTTTTTGTTAATTAGGTTTGCCAGGATTTTATAAGTTGTATTTAGTAACGTTATTGCTCTATAATTTTTGCAATCTTTTTTGTCCCCTTTTTTGTGTATGGGCGTGATTATTCCGATGTTCCATTCCTCGGGCATCCTGTTTTGCTTCCATATTTGTTCTATCAGTTGTTGTATCTGTGTGTGTAGTTGTTTGCCTCCATGTTTTATCAATTCTGCTTCAATTGTATCCTCTCCGGTGGCTTTGCCATTGCGCAGCCTTTTTATTTCTTCTTCTATTTCAGCCTTTGTTGGGGATTCTATTCCTTTATCTTCCTCTCCTATTACTGATGCGTTGTCTTCATCTTTGTCTTTATCTCTTCCTTCTTCCTTTAATAGATCTGTGTAATATTCTTTCCATATGTTCCCTATCACTTGGGATTCAATCTCGATTCTGCCGGTTTTATCTCTTATTCCTTTTACCTTTATACTTGGTTTGTAGTTTTGTGTCCTTAGTTTTTGGTAGAATTGTTTTGCTTTATGGTTTGAATTATAATTCTCTATCTCGTCTAACTTATTGTTTATCCATTCGTTCCTTTTTCTTTTATATATTGCATTTGCTGCGTTTCTTTTTATTTCATATTCTCTTCTGTCCTGTTCTCCTTTTGTAATTATCCATTTGTTTCTTGTGCTGTTTTTTTCCTTTCTGGCTTCTTCACACTCCTGGTCGTACCACTCTTTTCCTTCGTGTCTCCTCTTTTCCTTTCCTATCGCTTTCTCGGCTGCACTTGTTATATTTTGTTTTATTTCTTTCCACCTTGTTTCTATATCAGATGGGTTAGTGTATTGGTTTTGTGAATTTTTTATTAATGCTTCCTCGTATGTTTTCTTTGTCTCCTCTGTTCTGAGCTTTTCTATGTCCCATTTTTTCTGGTTTTTCTTAGTGCTGTATCGTCTAGTAAGTTTTAAGTTTTTTAATTTCGTTATCACAATGTAGTGGTCCGTATCCACCTGGGCTCCTCTATATGTTCTTGTATTTGTTACATTTTTGTGTATCGCTTTTGTTGCCATAATGTGATCAATTTGGTTTTCTATGTTTCCTGCTGGGTGTCCACACGTTACTTTGTGTTTTATCGGATGCTCAAATTTTGTTGACAGGAGCTTCATGTTAAAAGAAGCGGCTACTTGGCATAGTCTATGACCGTTATCGTTTGTCTTCTCGTGTATTGTCCCTCTTCCATTACCTACTACTTCGCTAAGGTACTCTTCCTTCCCTATTTGCGCATTTGCATCTCCTAACAATATTATTTCTTCGTTTTTTGGCACATCTTCGCAAATTTTATTTAAGTTGTCATAGAAGTTATCTTTTTCCTGTTGGTCTGCGGTTTCTGTGGGTGCGTATATATTGATGATTGTTATGTTGTTTTCTTACATTTTCAGTCTAAGTACAGCTATTCTTCCGTTCACAGGTACGAATTCTATTATGTTGTTCTCCAGATTTCTTTTTATGTAGAATCCTACTCCATTACTCCCTCGTTTTTGTTCTCCGCTATAAAGAAGCATAAAATCCCTTTTTGTTACGTCTCCTGAGCCTTTCCATCTTACTTCTTGCACTGCCGTTATGTCGATATTGTATCTGTCTATTTCTCTTCTTATTTCTTCCATTTTCCCTACCGTGAGCATCGTTTTAATATTCCATGTGGCTATGATAATTTGATCCCTTTTCTCTTTGTTTTTCCGATTTCTTTTTTTATATATTTTTTTGTCGTTTTTGATGCTTGTGTTAATTTTTGTATTTTCCTTCTCGTTTTCCTTTTTCCTAGCCTCTGTCGTTACCGTCATCCGTCCTTTATTGTTTTCTGTTACTTTTTTGGATTATTTCCTGTTTTTGTGATCTTGAGTAGTTTTTCTCTCAAGTCCACCCCTTCCGTGTTCTCTGGAGATCTTTGACTTATAGTTCTTCCTCTTTTATTACCTACCACCTTCTCTATTTGTGTTTCTTCCTCATTGTTGAAGGGTTTCATGTTTTCCATAGTACTAGCTTTTTCTTTGTTTCTTTCGTCGATCTCTCTCTCATCTCCTTCTGTGACTGGTATTTCTGTTGCTTTTAGCTGCTCTAGGGAGTATGCGTCTCCATCTACTACCAGTTTATTGTATCTCATCAGTACGTGATGTCCTCTCGACCTAATTGTTTTCACGTATTTTACTAGCTCTTTTCTTTGCTCTTGCACTTCTCTTGAGAAATCTTCTTCTATGTATATTCTGGTTCCTTTTAGTTTTTTAGTTTCTCTTAATATCTCCATTTTCTTTGACCAGTTTCGTAGTTCCATTAGAATTGGTCTGCACCTCCCCGTTCGTTGTTTTCCCAGTCTTCTTATTTCATTTACTTCTTCTTCCATTCCTGTTGGTATTTGCATATCTCGTAGGATTACTCTCACTATTTCCTTTAGTTGTAATTCGCTCTCTCCCTGGTGTTCTTCAGCACCGTGAATTATTATTTTCTTTTTCCTGAGTTCCCTTTCCATTTCTTCTATTCTTTTACCTTGTTGGAGTAATTTTTGTTTAAACTGCAGGTTATCTTCCCGTAATTGCTTGTTCTCATCTCTAACTTTGTTTAACTCTATTTGGAGTGTATCCATTTTCTTTTCCACACGCCGATCTCTTTCTTCCATTATATCCAGTTTGGAGTTGATTTTTTCTAATAGTTCCTGCATTTTGTAGTTTTCACTATTTGCTTGGGTCTCTTTCGTTTTGTTGTTCTCGTGCTTGATTTGTCGTTTTTACGTGTTTTAGTATTTAGATTATATTTACTTTTTGTATATTTGGTTAGGGTGTTGAAACTCAAATTTGCCAATTTTGGAGTACGAACCTATTCTTTATTTACTGTAGAACGTGAACGCGTCGCCACCTTTCCGTGTGTTTATATACGGCACGATAAGGAGCCGACCCGGATCAACTCCGCGAAGGTCGTCGCCCGCTTCTTGCCGTCAACTAAATTCGAAATTTCACTTTTATTTGAGCTCGTAAATCAGCTGTATTCCTTTCAATTAGACCAGGATGTATGACCTTTTATTGCAGTTATACTTTCCTTTCTTGTGGTTTTAATTTCTTTAGTACGGCTCTGCGCGTTGTTTATATTCGGGCAGCGTCTGTTGCTTGTTTATTTATTCCCGCGCGGTGCAGCTGCAGCCAGCCGGCCGACCCGTCAAGGCCAGCTGTTGTTGGCGCTTGCTTTCTAAAACCGTATTTTGCTACTTAATACTAATCCTACCTTATATCTGTTTATTGTAGGGTATTCTCTTTTACGTTGTTCACTTGATTACACTGACACTTTTATATTAATAGTCACTTTTTCGCCAAATTTCGCTTATTAACTCGGAGCGGCTTTCACACGTGCAACTTCTTGCCGAGCCAGGACCGGACCCTCTACGGGTAATGATACAGTGATAAAAAGGTCATGTAACATGCCTAAGTGCATAAAGCAACCTGTAAACTTCAGAAATTAACAGTGATAGCACTTAGAACCTGAAAAGTGGAAGTTGTTGTGAATCGAACAAATGTGAGGTTAGCGTGACAATATTTGGCAATTCAAGAAAACAAGCAATTAATTTGTAAGATCATAGTAGGTGTACTAACAAATTATAGAATGTAGTAGGTTACTTCGTTGGTTGACGTTTATCTGTTGCCTTGTCACCTACAAAAAGTCGTACAGCAGTGGATTACTTCACTGCCAATTTCTCGTATTTTAATGACGATTTCGAGGTACTTCACTGTCGATTTAAAAAAAAAATGTATTGTATAGGCGTCGTTAACTAGTGTTGCTAATGCTTTTATTGATTCAATATCTTGCTCTTTTAGGGATCAACATCGCCAATTTGGAGAAAACGGACAAGTCCATGGTGGAGCTGGAGCTGGAACTGAACCAAAAGTCCGGTGAGTGGGCAGCTCTGCAAGAGAGCGGCGGCCAACTGAAGCCCATCTACGGCCCAGGCTACACTGGGATGGTGAACTTGGGCAACTCGTGCTACCTCAACAGCGTCATGCAGATGCTCTTTGTCATTCCCGACTTCATTCGTCGGTACGTCAACGGAGCGCCTCCGATCTTCGAGCAGGCCAACTGCTCCGATCCCGCCGAGGATTTCAACATCCAGATGTGAGTAATCCATTAAAATCCGTATTGAATGCTCCGTCCTCAACTGCCCTTTACGTTCCGACGTTGATTTCAATAAGAGTACTTGGGAAATCCAAAATTTCACATTTGGCAGTTGGGAACGAATTTGTTTGATGTTTTGCTGTTTGTCCTAAATAAAATTACTCAAAGGGCAAAGCTTGGAGTTGGCCTGATATCCGGCAAGTACTCCTGCCCGCCTCCCAAGGGCTCGCCGCCCGATGCAGACCCTCCCGGAATCTCACCGCTCATGTTCAAGACGCTCATAGGGCGGGGCCACGCGGACTTTTCCACCAAGCGGCAGCAGGACGCCCAGGAGTTCTTCTTGCACGTCGTGGCGCTACTCGAGCGCAACAACCGGCATCAGAACAACCCCGCCGAGTGCTTCAAGTTCCAGGTGGAGGAGCGGGTGCAGTGCACTTCGAGCAAGAAGGTGAAATACACCCACCGGGCCGACAACTTGTTGGCCCTCAACATACCCCTCGAGGCTGCTGTTAACAAGGAAGAGGTAATGCCACTGTCTATTTAACTTTAAGCAATGTAGCAGCATTGGGTAAACAAAGCCATGACTAGAGCTTTTTTCGTACTTGTTTACAAGAATGGAATGCTTTTGGTATGAATCCTTATTTTGTTAGTCGTCTATTTACCGAAATAATATAGACGTGTGTATTTATTAAGTGTCCAACTCCACTATATTGCTATGTGTTTTGCCTTATTGACTGTTTTATATATATAGTAAGACCCCGTATCCACCATGGATTTGAAGTAGACACTATACAGGGTCCAATTTGTTAATATTTGAATAACAATTTATTGTTGGACTAATTTTAGTGACTAAAATTCAGCCATTAGAATACAAAAAACGTATAAACCGCTATAGTCTAGTGGGTAGGATACCTGACTTTCGCTCAGGAGGCTCGGGTTCAATTCCCGGTACCGGAAACTTTTTAAAAAATTTAATTGTAGTTTTTATCTTCACATACACTTATTACTAATAATGATGTAACGGAATAATTTTTTTTGCGTAATATGTCCTTACTTAATTTATTACAGATTCAGCATTTGGCTAGAACCAGTTAAATATCATTTGGTTCCTGTTTATTCTACCTATGTCTTAAATTTCACAGATTTTCTGTTTAATTATAGTGACTTAAGGTCAAGAAGCTTATTTTACTTCAAATTACCTGTTGGGATATATATATTTTTCCACCTGCAAAAAACATCTGTCTGTGCCTTCGACGCACACCTGCATAGAACACACGTGCTCAGCAGAGAAACAAACCCTTAGTTAAGTTGTATAGCTGAGGTAGAAATTTTTACATTGAAAAACTCGAATTTGTTCATACATTGGTAGATAGCAGCGCCCTGCAGCACAATAAAAAGAGAGGAACAATTGTGGGTTGTTTTTTATTTAAAACACCAGCCTTAAAGTAGTTGTTACTTCCTGGCACAAATTGTTCTAATGCACTTCTCAGATTACCTGTTAAATTGTTTGCAAGCTTATCCACATTTGTTATAAACGTTGGGGTCCATGGTAAATCCATAAATTTTAGTTGAAATTCTCATGTATTTTTGTTTGTGACTTTTGTAAATGTATTTTCAACGGTTACTGTGATAATAGAACGATCTAAGAAGCAATAAAACACAGTAGTCTTTTCCACGTACGTTTATTAACAAGGCGGCATGTTTCGAAGCCAAACTGGCTTCATCTTCAGGCCAAAATGATCATCTACAGAGGCATATGGTTAACAATAGTGTACAATGTAATAGTATATAACATTACTAGCGAGGTAAAAAGGGTTTTTTACTGGCGGACAGAAGGATATAACTGGCGAGCCGTAGGCGAGCCAGTTACCTTCTGGAGCCAGTAAAACCCGTTAACTTGCGTGTATTGTTATATATTTTATTTGTTACCATTTGTAAAAAAATGCAAATATATTAATTAATTAGATGCAAATATTTCAATTACAAAAAACATTCTCAATAATTTGTCGTAAGCTGACTTGTGTAAATACCATGTATACCTAACACCAATAAATTAACATAACATAACATAACATAAACATTACCGTGACTACGTATGTTGTTTATTTCCCTGTTTTTTTTATTGTGGTGAAAATGCATGTGCCGGAAGCAATTATTAAGGAAGCCACCAGTGTAGCTTCAAGTTTATTGCCAGAAAAATCATCCTCAAGGTACGAGCGTGAATATAGCGATTTCAAAAATTGGCAGAAGAAAAATGGTGTGATTGGGGTCACAGAAGATGTTCTGTTAGCTTACATGAATCAACTGTCTGTTAGATTGAGCCCTAATTCATTATGGGCAAAATGGTCTATGCTCAAAAGTTGCTTAGAAATCAAGGAAAATGTTCCAGTTCGCAGGTTTGGTTTTTTTGTTGAAAATTTTATGAAAAAATCTGACGTTTGTTGACGTTTGTAGGTTTCAAAAGGTCATTGTATTTCTCAAACGAAAGAATGAGCGTTATACCCCCAAAAAAGCCAAGGTTTTAACTAAAGAAGAGGTTGAACGATTTCTGTTGGAAGCTCCAGATGACCATTGGTTGCTTGCGAAAATTATAACAGTATTCGGCATCTTTGGGTGTTGTCGATGCGACGAACTCCTCTCCCTGACTATGAATGACGTAGAAGATATGGGCAAATACGTTATCGTGACATTGCGTTGAACAAAGAATTTTACAACAAGAAGATTTACCATAACCGATGATGGCTGCAGCTTCGAGCCCTGCATGTTGTACAGAAAATACCTAAATCTCCGACCTCCTAGAACAGAAAGCCTACGATTTTTTTTAACATACCGAAATGGAAAGTGCATTTCCCTTAATGCTGGTCAACACACTGTTAGCGCTGTCCCAAAGCAAATTGCGAAATATTTAGGTTTAAAACAACCAGAGTTATATACCGGTCATTCTTTTCGGCGAACTGGGGCAACTATGGTTGTGGATGCGGGTGGAGATATCTTAGCACTAAAGCAAGCAGGGGGATGGAAATCCAGCGAAATTGCTACGAGCTACGTTGAGGATTCAATCAATAAGAAAATCGAAATGTCTAGAAAATTATTTCCTAGCAGTGAGTCTACAAAGGCTACGCTGTTCTCAGTTCCAGTCTCTGCATCACCCTCGGCACCAGCAGATGGTTCAAGTTTGCCTATTTCATCGTCCAAAGTGTGTGTTACCGGGAATAACAATTGTACCATGATTTTTAACATTTATGATGCAAATAGAACACAATTTTTGAATGTAAATAATGCTACTAACTTGTAAAACTGACAGTTAACGTGTAAAGATTTTACAAGTTAGTAACTTGTTAAAATAAACTTACTTGATTAATACAGTGTTTTGATAAATTGATGTTTACAAATGAGTAACAAATAAAGAGAATAACTTACTGGTAATCAAACAGGTAAAAACCACGTGTTCCAAATTGTAGGTTAAATTGAGGTTAAGCGCTGAAGGCGAGGTAGTAATAAAAATTCACAAAGAACAACACCACATTGGAGAAGAAAATTAATTAATTCAATAGCCAGCAAACTACGTTATAAAGATCGTTGTACTGGTTATTACAACAAATTTAACAAATAAAAAGTACAAGTAAAATTAAATTTTTTACTACAACCTGATTTCAGGTGTCTGCATACGAAGCCAGGAAGGCTGAGGCAGAGAGCCAGGGCAAGCGGCTGGACCCCAACGCCCTGGTTAGACCGAGGATAAAGCTGTTTTCGTGCCTGGAGGTCTTCACCCAGTCGGAGGTCGTGGAGCAGTTCTACAGTACGGCTGTGAATGCCCGAACGACAGCAAGGAAGTAAGTCAGAGCTAGATTCATATAAAAAAAGGTTTAAGCAAAATCCAACTGTATTAAATGCAACGTGAGCTTTAGGTAACAGTTGTTTTTATTGATATTGGAAGTCATATAATAGTGACTTATTGTTGGGTAAGAGATACTTGGCAGCTGAATAATCTAAAAATATAATTCGACATTAAAATGTCGTATTCAGTTTACATTGTTAAAAATTACAGGAAAAGAATATGAAAGTTAAAAGCACCACATACAATCATAAAAATATACATAAAGGCACTTGGATTAATCCCTATGGTAATTACGTGAACCAGATAGAACGACCATGTACTGGTAGGCTTACACAGTAAAGGATATTAGGAGTTATAGGGAAGCGGATATAGACTCTAAAGTTGCAACAAGTGTAAGGACAATTTTTGAATTTAGCGCTTTTCTGCATTTTTTCACTTTTGTATTCTAAATACTACTTTTCCCGTTTCATCTATACTCGAATTGTTAGTTTAGCTGTGTTTTAAAACTCACTTTCGTTCATTTCAAATACTAGCATTTTCCAGCTCATCTTATGATCATTGATTTAAATTTACATGCGTTTTTTTGCCACATGAATGACGTAAGTCGGCTTATCGTATCTTAATTGTCAGTTTGGCAGCCCATTCTCTGACTTACGTTTAGGTTTAGTCTCGGCGTAACTTTCTTCGTGCGAAATGCTGATTTAATATTGTGCAATAATGACGCAATCCGGACGTTTCTACATGAGTTAGAGAGAGCTCGTTAAGTAGCGCAAGCACGCGTTTCCTTTGGCTTCTGAATTCAAGCGCCAGACTTCAAGAAGGCAACAAGTGATCATCAGTTGCGCTCGGTGGGAGGCTCTTTGCTTTCGCCGTGCAATGTCAAAATCAAGTAAACTGAGTGTGGATGTCATCAGTTATTTAAGTGACGTTTTGTGTAGTTATTAGCTTCGTTCTACCCTCCTTGGGGATTTAACATTGTTCAGACTCACTCGACAAATAACACCCCAGGTGGTTTCTCCCAGTCCTTCAAGCATTTTGGGGCAGTCGTTTGGGCACTATTTGCAGCTCTGTTGGTTATCATCACTGTAGCCAGCTGAACCCCTCAAAGGTACTTTGTTTTTTTGTAGTAATTTCAAAGCGCACATTGTGCATTGAAGTGATTTTTGAAGTGTCGCTACGATACGCGGTGCCGCTGATGATTTGAAATTAAGTGTTTTAACTGATATTATTGTCTTTAAGTCAATTTGAGTATTTACCGTCAAGTTTTAATGCTTGTATTTAACTTAACCTTGTGGGCTTAAAGTAATTACCATCATTAAGTCAAGATTTATTGTTTGTAAGTAGTTTCATTGCTTAACTAACGTCGTTACCCTTTTTGAGTCAGTTAGGTTAGATCATTTGTCATCAAGTTTATCGCTTGTGTTTAGATTTGCGCAATTAACAACACTAACTTTTACTGACTATTTCATTGAATGTTCATTGTTCACATACATATTTCTACATTAATACAGTTCATTTTCAATCGGGTGTGCTTTTATTTAGTGTATTTATGACGTTTGCATGTGTGTTGTTGTGATGTAAAGGGATTCAGGTAGCTGTAAGAAAATGTGAGCAAGTTAAGTCCAACACAGCTGTACGTAGACCGTTGGCGAACACTGTCAAGGTTGGATCAGAAAGGTTGGGTCATCGCTTCCACTTTCTTAGTGAGCGGTGGCGTCTGGCAATTTCATTTACCAGGTCGTTGTTCTAATTAAGTTTGTAATGAACTCCCCTTCTGAGTGTTAGTCGGCAACTTTTGTTACAGCCTATCGTAACGTAGTGGGGGCAATGGATCCAAGATTTTTCCAATTTGTTTTGTTTTATCGGGCAATTGACAGTTGAGTATTTTGAATGTCAAATTGATGTAACGACGTTTTCGTCCTGGAACATAAGAAGTACCCATAAGTAAAGCACAAGGCAGAGAACAAAAGAAAACGAGTAGACGAATAACGTTTGATAACAGAGGCAACCAAGTAAATTATGAAAGAAAATTATACGGATTTGTTACCCCTTATATACAATAATGACACAATACAACAACACAATGCCCTCAGTGCTAACAAGGCTGCGAATCTACAAACAAATCTCTGTCATCGAAAGGGGTAGCTTGAGAGTATACCCTCGCGACAGCTCAAGTCGCAGATGGGAGTGGGTTCCAAAGAACAATAAGATTATCTGATATTGCAAGTTCAAAAAGAACGCCACAGCGTTGTCCAGCTTAAGTAATAATACTCCCTGATGAAATTCGTAACGGCGAACCTAAATAAGCTGAATAAGAACAGAGACACTATGCAGCAATAAATAAAAGGCCAGAGGAATTACTTCACATATAATAAAGAAAGTAGTTCATCAAATTTGATGCAGAATCTACATAGTCAAATGGCAGTTATGCGATTCAGTGGTAAATACAACATAATTTTAAATATAAAAGAAAATTGATTTATAGATTTTACTTAAATAGTGATTTTTAATTTAATTAGTAAACTAAAGTAAAATGTACATGAATATAAGGACTTATATACAGTGTGTCCCCGGATTGAGTTCACTATAGGTATAATCGACAAAAAATTTTACAATTTTATTTTAATGTTTTGGGATCCCGCCCTGCTTGGTCTGAAAACAATTTTAAGCAGACTTTTAATTTTTAGAAATTAAGTCGGCCATGAAAAATGTGAAAAAACTATTTTCTATATAGGTAAACTACCCTTTTTGTTCATGATACGGCAAAATTTTGTTAAGAAAAGTTGTTTAGAATAATAAATTACGGCACTATGCAAAATTTCAGAAAGATCTGTTGACTTAGAAAACACCGTTATTTTTTAGATAATTGTATTTTATTCTCAGGTAAACTACTTTTTTTGTTCAGGATACGGAAAAATTGTATTAAGAAAAGTTGTTCAGAATGAAAAATTATGGCCCTGTACCATATTTTAAAAAGGTCTGTCGACTTAGATTAAACCGTTATTTTTCAGATTAAACAAATTGCATTTATTAAAAATGACGGTTTCATCTAAGTAGGTAGATCTTTCTGAAATTTTGCATAAGGCCGTAATTTATCATTCTAAACAACTTTTCTTAATAAAATTTTGCCGTATCATGAACAAAAATGGTAGTTTACCTGAAAATTAAATAGTTTTCACTTCCCTGCCAAGGGCTACTTGTTTTTCAAAAACTGAAAATATTCTTAAAATTCTTTTCAAACCACCAAGCAGGACCGAATCCCAGAACTTTAAAATAAAATTCAAAAATGTTTAGTCCATCTAACCCAGCCATACTCAACCTTTTTTCTTCTCGGGCCACATACATATGTTCACTATGTTACGCGGGCCGCATAATATAATAATGTAAAAAATGAAACTCAACCCGTAAATGTATCCAAGCGTTTATTTAAAAATGTGTGATTTTTGATGTTGAGACGGACTTTTAACTATTTTAGACAAATCCGGTTAATAATTACTACATGCTAGTCTCAATACGTTGTCAAGGCTGTTACGTGTTAAAAGCCTATTGTATTAACGTTAATAGTTTACGTTATATAGGGCCGTGAATAGACGATCAGTTGGGAAAACGCAATCGAAACGTATAAAAATTAATATCCGAATTGCAAGGGTTTTTAATAAAAAAAAAGTAAAATAATAACAGGATTTTGTTTTCGAATCGGTGACATGAGAAAAACTTAGCTGTGCATTAAGAGTTTCGTGGTAAAAATGTGGTAAACTCGGGATTTCTAGTTCTTCGTTAATAGTATGTGGATACTAACGAAGCGTGTTTGAGGTAGATTTTCAGAGCGGGTACCATTTTCCAATGAAAAAATAGTTCCAAGTCGTCGACTGATTAGGGAACCACGGAATTCACTGCATATTTTTGCTTGTTATTGCAGGGTATGTATACTGTTTTTGGAACCATCTGATTCTATCCGTAATTGGAAATTATAGCAACAAGCTCGGGGCGATTACCAGATAAGTAAAGTAAAGTTAAACTTGTGTAAGAACAATTTATAACCCCTTAATTGTACACTAGCTATTAGCTATTATATAACAGTGAGTTAGTATTAACGTTATATATAGTAGTTAGAAAGTCAAATTGACGTAAGCTTATATGGGGTACCCCGTTTTATAATACGAATTATGATTAGATAGGAATTTGAAGTCGACAATTGTTCCCTTTTATGTAACGAGAATAGGCTAAACAAAACCAAAAGGATCAATAAATCTATATAAGGAATTGCTTCTTTCATTCAAACATTAAAGTTTCAAGGGTTGTAATGTGCTGCACATACACAGTACGCCAAAAAAAGGTACAGATTTTATAGTCTCGTAAGCCATTAATATTTTCTTATGACTATTTATCATCGAAAAGCTCAATGTTTATAGATGGAAGTGAAGCACTTTTAGTACAAAATGACAATGCTAGTTCATAGTTGTGCGTGGTTAAACAAAATTATACAAAAACTTCTGTTGAAAATACGAGTATTTAAATATTGTACCGGTTTTTTTGGCCCACTGTATATATGGCGAAGTTTATAAGTTTTCTTTCATCTACATAAGTGTGCTTGGGAGTAATAAAACTTGTTGAAGCCCAGATATTTGGACATTTTATTACTAAAGGATACACGCCCTCTTCACTGCAGCTAGTGACGGGCCCCAAGCACACTTTTATAGCGAGGTAAGGTAAGAGAAAAGCTAACAAGGTGAGAATCAGTAAGCCGATTTCTGTATACGTTCTTTGCATATTTCATTTTGGAATAAGATGGTTCACAAAGATATGTTGATGCGAATACCGTGAGCAGCATATTGGCACATTTTTGTACAGATTTGTATTTTTTAGGCACTAATTTCCAAAATTCCACGTAATCCTATCCTTTTCTCTTTTCTTTACAAATAACTTCCAGATTCGTATAGTTTTTGAACTCCATAAATTCGTCAAATAGCTTTGCATAATCATACCACAATGCAGCTAGTTGTGTAATAATTGCTGTTTCTAAGCGCCAGGGATTTTCTACAATCAACAGACAATTCTTAATGCTTTGTAAATGCTGAGATCTGCTCTAACATTCTTTAGATCAGGCAGCTAAACAATTTGAAATTATTGTATAGTTTATCGAGAAATATCAATACCACCTTGTTTAGTTTTTGTCACAATTGTAAAAGTATGCAGTACTTGGTTCTGTGTTTCCTCGTAATAGATGTCGCATAGACAAGCCAAACGACACCATCATCTACTATTTTCAAGTTCACTATGAACTTTATTGTTTTCTTGTAGAAACAAAGTAATTTCTTGTGGTAAAGAAAAAAACCGATCCAGAACCTTTACTCTGCTTAGCCATGGCACCAAGGTATATAAAAGAACATCGCTATAATTACTGTTCATTTCTTCCAAAAGACTAGGTGTCGCCCAGCCTGTCTTGGTGGCTGGCACATTGTTACCGCGCATCCCAAGCTTTTAAAAACGTGCATTACCAGATGTTTACAAAAGTACGTTGCTGCAATGAGGGTTTCGGGCCACACATACAAGCTTGGCGGGCCACATGCGGCCCGCGGGCCGCAGGTTGAGTACGCCTGATCTAACCTCTTGTAACATCAATCCTGGGACACACTATTGTATTTTCTTTTCAGGTAAACTACCCTTTTTGTTTATAATACAGCAAAATTTTACTAAGAAGAGTTGTTCAGAATGGAAAATTATGGCACTATACAAAATTTCAGGAAGTTCTACCTACTTAAATCAAACCGTATTTTTAATAAATAGGTTCAATTTTAACGGTTTAATTTAAGTAGGTAGATCTTCCTGAAATTTTGTATAGGGCCATAATTTCCCATTCTGAACAACTCTTCTTAGTAAAATTTTGCCGTATCATGAACAGAAAGGGTAGTTTACCTGAAAAGAAAATAGTTTTTGCTTCACTGTCAAGGCCAACTTGTGTTTTCAAAAACTGTAAATATTCTTAAAATTCTCTTCAGACCAAGCAGGGCGGAATCCCAAAACATTAAAATAAAATTGTAAAATTTTTAGTCAATTATACGTATAGTGAACTCAATCCGGGGACACACTGTATACATACCCGAACATCGTTGTTGTGTCACACGGCTATGGAATGCATGAGTAGTTGCATTCGCAACTTTTTCAAACGCGATTGATACCGGGGGGAACCTTATTAGACAGATTT
Source organism: Agriotes lineatus (assembly GCA_940337035.1). Taxonomy (NCBI): domain Eukaryota; kingdom Metazoa; phylum Arthropoda; class Insecta; order Coleoptera; family Elateridae; genus Agriotes; species Agriotes lineatus. Next base: position 106,610 of record CALNHX010001215.1, on the reverse strand, counting down.
GTTTAAAATGGCGCTTCCAGTAAGCCAACAGACTTGTCAATGATTCGTACGTGTAACAGCTTACACTCTGGTCAAGTTCACAATATGAACTATAAAATTTAAATGATCAATTACAATTAATAATTTCAAAGATACTCGTAGTATTCCATGAATATTTCAAAAATTACAATTTAATATCCACATCAAATCTAAACAACATTCAAATTTTTACACAGTTTAACTTAAAAGAAAACATCAATGCATTCGATCTGAACTCGAAGCTACAATTCAATGCACAAACAGAACATTATAAAATCCCAAATGGATCTTCAAATCGTTTGACTCATGATAAAAAGCGCAAGGTTAAAATACTGAAACTAAGTAAAATTGGAGAAAATATGTAAATAACTCAGAAATTTTTACCAAGGCATTAAGAATGTGAAAATAGAAAGTCAAACAAGGACCATTTTCTGGAAAGATAAAGAAGGATTTCTAATTGGAGATCAAGAGAAAGTAGCAGAATGGTGGGCCCAGTACTTCGAGGAGCTACTAAATGAAAAGAACAATGTGGGAGAGGAAAGAGTAAAACCACCATCAAAGGAAATTCATGTTAATGAGGAGAAAGAGCCACAAGACAACGAAAGCTTGAATAAAGTACCAGAGAGGGAAGATGTAGCAGCAATAGTTCATAACTAATAGGCAGCTGGTGCGCAGTACAAGGTGGCATACAAGCAGAACTGATTAAGTATGATGGCGAAAGTCTGCTTGTAAGCATTCGTGAATTATTGCAAGAAATATGGGAAAAGGAGGAGATGCCCAAGTCTTGGAATTAAGCTCTAGTTTTTCCAATATGTTAAAGTCAATGAGAATAGCAAATTAGAAAACATGATGTTAGAAATGAATAAAGAATTAAAGGAGATAAGACAGGATCATGAAGAGAGTGCAGGGGAAATACAGAAAATACGAGAAGAGTTAGTAAAACTAAAAAAAGATCAACATACATACGGCAATGAAGTGTGTACATTAAAGCAAGAAAATGCTGTGCTGAAAATAGAATTAAAAAAGGTAAACAAAAAACATATCTATGAACGAATGGATCGAGAGAAACAGAGAAATAACTTACTAATAACAGGTATAAATATAGAAGCAAAGAAAACATTAAGAATAAAGTGGAATTGTTTTTGAAAGAGTAGCTGAATGTAGAAGTTAATCTCAACGTAGCTAATAGAATTAGCGACAAACTCTGCACAATTACCACTGAAAGCATGGAAGATAAAATTGTAGTGTTACAGAATAAAAATAAACTAAGGGGAACCCCAAACAGAAACGGGTATTTATAAATAACGTCCTCACACAAAAAGAAAGAGAAATTCAAAGGAAAATAAGGCATATAGCGGCAAAGGATAGAGAAGCAGGGAAATCAGTTATAACAGGTTACTAAAAATTAATAACCTACGGTCAACTTTGGAAGTGGGAAGAGAAACAGAATAAATTAATGGCGTTCAACACGAAAACAGCTCCGAAATGTAAAATACCACCAAAAAATGATTAGAAAATAGCGAACCGGAAACAACCGAAACGACGAAAATTGCATTGCACAAGGAATATAATGATGACAGAAAAACTAAATAAACAAGAAAATCCTATAGGAAAAACAACAAAAAGGAAAGGGAAACAATAAAATATATTTTATAACAAGGAATCAGTAAGACAGGAGCTGTTAAAAACCTCATAAAGGAAGCAAGGAAATATAAAATTCAATTAATGGCGGTACAAGAAACTAACATCAAAGGTGAAATAACAATCACGGTAAAAGACTACACACTATTCAACTATGGTGGAGAACAAAACAGATTCGGAACAGGTATCTTAGTACAACAATCAATAGTTGACAAAATAATAGATACGAAAGGAATAAACGAGAGAATAAGTTACATAAGATTAAGGTTAGACCACAGAAAAATAAATGTAATTAATGGGCATGCACTGACAGAAGAAAGTCGAGAGGAACAGAAAGAATAATTTTACACAGAATTAGAAAGAGTTTATGATAACTGTTCTAAATACGACGTCAAAATGGTAATAGGAGATTGCAATGCTAAGTTAGGAAGAGAAGTGTATAATGGAATAATAGGAAAGTATAGCAAACACACTAAAACAAATGATAACAGGGAAAAGCTATTAAACTTTGCAGTGGAAAGAAAGCTAAAAGTCAAAGCAACATATCTGCAACATAAAGAATCCATAAAGGGACATGGATTAGTCCAAACAAAATCATTAATCAAATAGATCACTTCTTAATTGAAACTAAACATGCATATAAGGTAATGGATGTAAAAAGCCAAAGAGGAGCAGATATAGATAGTGATCACATCCTAGTCAGGATCTCTTTAAATGAAGAAGTAACAAAAGTGAGGAAAAATTATAAAGGGAGAAAAAGGCTAAATATAAGCTAACGAATCTGAATTAGAAACATATGAGGACAAAGAAGATATTAACGAAGAATGGAAGTACTTAAGCAAATTAATTAGAGAGAAGGCAGGAGAAAAGCTAGGATATAAGGAAAGGAAAAGGAATGAATGGTTTGATGATGAATGCAAAGGAGTCATAGAAGAAAGAAGGAAAGCTAAACTTGACTATCTAAGACAAGATAATGTAGAAGCGCAAGTCAAATATCGGGAAACGAGAAAAATAGCTAAATTCATATTTAGAAACAAAAAAAGAGAGGAACAAAATAAATTAATTAGTGAGATACAAGAAGACTTCCAAAAAAACCAACTAAAATCGATCTATGCGAAAATTAAACAAACAAAAAAGAAACGAACTAAGCAATTACTCATGGAAAAAGAAGGGAAACAAATAGGAAGTGAACAATAATAATCAAACAAAATAGAATAAGATGGCTAGGACATTTAACTAGAATACAAAATGAAAGAATTGTCAAAGATATTTATAAAATAGAGCCGGAAGGAAGGAATAAAAGAGATAGACAGAGACTAAGCTAGAAAAAAGGAAGTAGAGCAAGAGCTGGGGAAACTAGATGTTGCCAACTGGGGAACCTTAGCATTGGAAATCAATATATAAAAAAGGTGACAAGCAAGTCTGTGAGAATTACCGAGAAATAGCCTTACTCAACGTGATGTACAAGATATTAGCCGCTTCTATAAAAATGAGGCTCGAAAAATGTGCAGAGAGTATTATCGGCGAATATCAGGGCGGATTTCGAAAAGCTAGATCGGCTTTAAGCAGGCGTATGATCGCATTATATGAGAAAAACTGTACGTATCATTACACGAATTAGGATTACCAACAAAATTAGTAAAACTTGTAAGAATGACGCTGGATAATACAAAAAATGGAGTGAGAGTGTGTGGTGCAGTATCAACAGCTTTTAAAGTGGGAAAAGGCTTGAGACAGGGGGACCCCTTGTCTCTGGTGCTTTTTAATTTAGTGTTGGAAAATATCTTAAGAAAAGCGAATACTAACAGAAGTGGCATAATTTACCAAAGATTGCATCAGTGCTTGGCATTTGCTGATGACATCACTATTCTAATAAGTAGTAGAAGTGAACTGGTAAGTGTGGTAAAGAGGTCACTAAAAGAAGCACAGGAAGTAGGACTCTGCTTTTAACGAAACAAAAATCAAATACATTGTATGGGAAGAGAGTGTTTTCGAGGGCAGTGAAATTAAGGGCGTATAAGATCATCATAGAGAAGAAAATTGAGCAAAGTAATATAAAAAGTAAAGATATAGAAATTTAATGGAGTAATTTTAAAGAAAATATCCTAGAAGCGGCAAGAACTAGCTGTGGAGTAAACAAAATTGTGAATACATCCAGGAAGGGAAGTAGATGGTGGTCAACAGAGATTCAACAAAAAGTCAAAGAAAAGAAGGAAAAATTTAAAAAGTTTATATTGACTGGAAATTAGGAAGACTATAATATATACAAGAAAGCAAGAGCAGAAACAAAGAAAATTATAAAAGAAGCGAAGGAAAAATCCTGGGAAGAGTTTGGAAACAGGATGAAAGAAAACTATTTAGAAAATCAAAAACTATTCTACAATACCTTAAAGCAGTTAAACCAAAAGAAACCGCCCAAACTAAGAAATATAAAAGACAAGAACGATAATGTGATATCCAAGGATAAGGAAATAATTCCAAAGATGGAAGGAATACTTCGAAGAATTAACAGAAGCAGGTAGTGATGGAGAACAAGTGAGAGAAGAAACAAAGACAGTTCATGGGAAGCCCAAAATGTACAAAAAAATTCAAGAGAGGAAATCACCGAAGCAATTAACAAACTTAAACTAGGAAAAGCACCAGGTGAAGATGAAATCACAGGAGAAATGTTAAAATACATGGGGAACAAAGCTACAGAGGAAGTTTCTGATTTGTTAAATGAAATAATAACTCATAAAGTAATACCCACTGACTGAAATTTAGGAATAATACTACCACTTTATAAAAAAGGAGATCAAAAAATTGCTCAAACTATAGGGGAATTACATTAATGAGCATACCCGGCAAAGTACTAACCAGAATAATAGAGACTGAGAGTTAGAAGAGTCGCAACATGGATTCCGTAGAGGCAGAAGTACACAGGATCTAATTTTCACAATTAGACAACTGGAAGAAAAAATGATAAGGAAAAAGAAGGAAATACATATCTGCTTCATAGATCTTAAAAAGGCCTTTGACAGGGTAAGGAGAAAGGATGTCTGGGAAAGCTTGGAAGGAGAGGAGTGAAAAAAGAATTGATAGATGTCATTAAAGCATTATACAGAGACAACAGAAAGAAAGTAAGGACACACAACGATGAGTCAGACCAATTTGAAACAAAAATAAGATTGAAACAAGGGTGCGTCTTTAGTCTACTTCTATTTTCAGTACTCGTGGATGATATTGTGAAAAAATTTAAACAAATGTAATAATATGGAAGTGGGAAAATGGAGACTGAATAAAATAACAATACAGGGATTACTATTCGCAGACGGTATGGTGTTAGTAGCAGAATCAGTGGATAAACTACAAAAAAATGTTAACATTTACCATCGTGAAATCAGAAAAATAAAAATGGAAATTAACATAGAAAAAAGCAAAACTATGATTATTGCATGGAAGGACTCACCCAACAATATCAATATACAAGGGCAAGTACTAGAACAGGTAACAAATTTCAAATATTGGGTACAACAATAGAAAACAAGGGGGAAATAGACAGTGGAAAGAATAGGAAATGCGGGGAAAATATATAATACACTAAAAAACACGTTCCTCAGGAAAAAAGAAATCCCGGAACAAATAAAATCGGTAGTGTATAAAAAAGACCTTTAATCTTTGGTAGTGAATCTTGGACAATCAACAGAAGAAATGAGAGTAAAATCACAGCAATGGAGATGAGATATCTAAGAAAATTAGGGGAGTCACAAGATTTGATAGAGTGAGAAATGAAAGTATAACACAACAATTGAAAGTGAAACCTAGAAAGACACTGATAGAAGAGAGGCAACTTGGATGAATGGGGCGGGGCACCTTCTTCGAATGGATGACAATAGGATAGCGAAAAGAGGGAAAGAACAAAATAGGTAGCCCAAGAAGGAAATGGGAGGAATAGGTACAGAAGGCAGTGGAAATCAGGGACATATAGCGGAGAGAATTAAGGAACCTGACAAGAGATAGAAAGGCATGGAATGAAATAACCAAGAAAAGTTTAAATTAAGTTTTATTAGATAATATATTATATTGTATGGTAATTTCGTTATAATCCGACACCTAACGGTAAAAGGATTTCAGTTTAAACAAATAAAATAAATAAAAAGACCATCATACTGTAACGTATGCATGTGAAGTGTGGACCTTGAAAAAGCAGGAACAGGCTGTGTTAAATACATGGGAGCGACAAATCCTCAGAAAAATCTATTGCGGAAACAAGGTAGAGGGTCAGTGGGAAAGAAGAACAAACAAGGAATTGCACGAGCTGTACCAAGAACCAACTTTATTGGGGATAGTAAAGGGGCAACGAATCAGATTGCTGGGTCATTTGCCTAGCATGGATAAGAGAAGAACTCCAAGTAAAGTACAGAAAGCAGAGGTGGGAGGAAGAAGACGGAGGGGTAGGGCAAGGACACAGTGAAAGCAGAAAGTCCGAGAAGATCTGAAGGTCATGAAGGTTTACGATTGGGAAGCCAAAACCAGAAATAGGAAAGATTAGACAAAAATTGACAACCAAGTCATGGGTGTACTAGGCCTGTTGTGCTATAGTGCTATCATAGATATATAATTATATTACAGAAAAAGCGATAGCCATAAATTAAAAAAAATAACAAAATTTTGTGGGAAAAATCTCATTTTAGAGCACTAAAAATATCTAATTGCAATTAAGTGATTGCAAATTTAGAAACTCAAAATATGTGTTATAGAAAAAACGAAATAACATCTAAAATGACGCCTAATTTTAAAAGCAATACTTTCACATATATTACAAAAAGGAGAATATTTACTTAAAACCACCATAACATAGTAAATATTAAAATAAGTTAATTATCTATTAACTAAAACCAAAATTAATAGATTCTCTTATATTACAGTTAAGTTGGTTATTGCAACATCTATTAAAATGATATTTTATAAAAAAAATTTAGTAACAGTAACGTAGAATTGCTGCTTAGTTGGAACCGAAGAACTGCAACTAAATAGAAACTATTAAAAACCCACAAAAAGAAAAACATTAGAAAGTAAATGACAGAAAATGCATTGTTTCATTTATTCTATAGGTAAAATAAAACATTTTAATGTGTAATTTTGTTTTGTAAGTTGAAAACTAACTTGATTTAAGTTTTGGCTGTGGCTAATAAAGCAAATACTGTTTGAACCTAACTTCACCCCGTGACTAAAACGTCGTTGCCAACTTCAGCTCGTGACTAAGAGACTCTTTAGTCACAGGTTCTGAAGGTGTGATTAAAAGGTCACTTAGTGATGAGTATGTAAGGGCCGATTTCATAATCAATTTTAAATCTAACTTTAACTAAAGTAATGCTAGAATGTGCATGACGACATATGTAGCACATTGCACTATGCACAGTCTAATGTCACTTTAGTTAAACGAAGCTTTAAATTTGATTATGAAATCGGCCCTTAGTATGTTAAATACAATTTTAGTTACAGGAGTAGAAAAAATTATTTAGCTTACACATATCCCTTACCCTCCGCCAAATTTAAAAAATGCACATACCCTCAGTGGTTTGGTGCGCCCGGCACCTCGACACTGTGTAAACCATATAAGGGGTTTAGATTATGTAGGTATATCCCCTACCCAACAAGAATAACAATCCAGCTACAAAAAATATTTTTTCTTAGTTTATGCAGTAACCATTACAACTCGCTAAGGTTTTTTGGTTGTTTTAATTAAACAGTACTTATCACAATATTCACAATAACGGACTACTTAAAAACAGTTTCCTCTGGCACTATATACTGCCATTCATCAACACTAAAGTATAAGTTTTAACATTTTAACTGTTTATATTTTAGTCACTGTCATCTGTAATTCGCGGTGTACCTGTTCATTTCTAATATACCACGGTGCATTTTAATGATTGTTTTTGAAGCTCCACCCCAAACTGGACAGGCATACATTAATGCTGGTCTAATAATTGACGTATATATTAAAGTAGCACATTTAACTGGCAAAGCAGACTTCCAATTTAGAAGTAGATAGAGTAATTTTAGTTTTACATAGCCATCACTTAACTTTTTATTGAAGTGAATGTTAACCATCTGTCTAAATAGATAAACCATCTAATTTTATTCTTCTCTCTGATTAAGTCAAGGAGATGCTGAGGCAAATCAGTAATATTAATTCGGCGATTACGATTTGTAGGTTTAATGGTGGACATTTTATAGAATCCATGATGGCAATGGTGATGTTATTCACTTCGGTATCGATATCGCTTTTGGTTTCTACTCGGTATTGGCATTTAATTCGAAGAAGTATATCTTGAAATTTGTCCCACACGATTTTACCTCGTAGTAGCCTAGGCATTGTTTCATAAAATTTAGGAACATGGAAAAAATTAATAATCACAGATAAATGATCGGAGCTTAATTCAGTTAGAACATGTTGTATGGTTGGAGTAGTAAAATTAGTATATGTGGTTTACGACCACGCTGAAATGGAACATATAATCAATTAACAGTGTTTCCTTCTTCCAGCAGGCTATAGTAGGGTGACATTTTTGTTGATACACATGCGGAATAACTAGACATGACAAATTTGGGTTATGTTGTCTTCAATTTGTGGCTATGAATTTTGAAGTCTTGCATCTAAATTTAAATATAAAACGTTGCCCAAGATATGATGAAATGGGCCGGGAAACGCCAGTATTTGCAAGGAACGAAATTAAGTCTTAAAACATAGCTATACTATCGATTTGAGCGTAAATGAAACGGGAAAAGCGCTAAATGCAAAAATTTTCCTTACACTCCCCTTACTTAGAGAGAGTTCCCGGGAAGTTTCTCAAACAAATCCAAACCGGAACAATTTTGACACTACAATAATCAAACGAATTGAAAAAGAACTAACTGGAACGTAACCATCTAAATTTCCGACTTTGGCAAGAAACCAATCAAGAGGGTGCGCTCCACTTCACGTGATCCAATGCTTTGCATTACTACCACAACAAAAAAGTTCCAACGGAGAAGAAAACCAAACACAAAAAGAAATTGGTAAAGGAGCTTGAGGCTGGTTCTCCATGCTAAACGAACATCTCTACGAGCTTGAGGCTGGTTCTGCATGCTAAACGAAACTTAAATTAGGAAAAGTCAAATCTGGGAAAATAAAAGTTTAATGTGGAAATGTCAACTCCGGGAACGTATTATGCCCAAGAACAGTTCCGTCCAACCGACCAATGGAACTCTGGAAGTATATAAACTATCATGGTAAACAACTACATCAACAAACGAAAACGATACGGTAATAAGTGTACATGACACTTTGACAAGTATTGATGTTCACGATGAAATCAGCAAACGAAGTTGGCATTCCAATTTAATATTGTTAACCTATTTATTTCTGGGGGTTTATTTCCCTACATTAGTAGATTGATTACTCACACCTGCTGCATAGCTATTAGATTTTCACATAGTTCGTGTGTTTGTTCTTTGTTATATGTGATGTTGTTAGTCTAAATTTTGGATTCGGTTATCGGTGCAGAACGCACAATATCTTGTGAGGTATTATTATATTTGGCTAATAGCAGCCCCCCCTCCTATAATTAGCAGTATGCTCACCACTGCAATTTACACATGGATATTTCATTTTTTGATTTTGTATATGCTGTGTAATGATGAGAACCTTGACATTTTAGACACCTAGGGCCCAAATGACAATAGTTTTTTGTATGGCCTTATTTTTGGCATCTGGTGCACTGAGGTAGTGTTTGGTTTTCGCCTTGGTTCAATCGATATCTTACAGTGGTGTAAATATTCTAAGCCAAAAATATGGTTTGTTTTCTACTTTTTTTAGTTCAACAGCACAAATTGGAATTGATTTTTTTATCACAATTATATAAACGTGTGACTTTTTTATTACGGGGTGTTGATTAGGTAATAGTTCTTTCTTAATTTCTTCTGCCGTTATTGAAATTGGTATATTTCTTGGAATTACGGACAGAGTATCTTTATCTGGATTTTGATAAAGTAAAATACTTAATATTTTCTTGTTTATAGAAGGCTGTTAATTTACGAAACTGATCAATAGTAGGTACTTAGGTTGATTTGCAATTGAGTATCAAGAATTTGTGTTGTGAAATCGCCCGTTATGTTATATTTAATCGCTTTTTCATAATTTGCGGCTTCTGGGATAAAGATTGGGGAAATTTTAATTGACTCTGGAAGAAAAATAGTTATTTATTATCTAGGCCGAAAAGTTTTTTAGACTATCATAAGTTGAAAAAACATGAAAGTGGAGTGTAAATTATAAGAGTTTTTGACAAAAAACGTTTGCAGACGAAAAATTGGCTTTTATAGGTAGGTCGACGGTAAACACATTTTTAATAGTCAGGGGCGTAAATCATAGTATGAGGTGTGAAGCCCCGAGGGATATAGCACGTCGAGGGTCAAAAGTCCATTTTTACGTAGCCTAGATTTTCATTTGAAGTACTCTTTAAAGAATAATTTTGTGATAAGCAACATATCAATAATACTGATTAGTTTTAAAGTGACTCAGTCTGTAAACAACCAAAGACATGTTTTAATAATGCTGAGCCACGGGCTATCCACATCGGACACATAAAAATAAGCGGCTTGGTTTCAGAACTACCCATCTTGCCACCTTTCCCGACTACCTCATAATACAACTGAAAAAGTTTACACTGCGGGAGGATTGGGTCCCAATTAAGTTGGACGTGGCGGTGGAGATGCCCGACCTGCTCGACATTTCTTCACTGAGAGGTGGGGGCCCCCAGCCGGACGAAGAGCCGTTGCCCGAACTGGTCGGCAGCCCCCCACCGACGCCGGCTATGGACGAAGCCGTCCTGGCGCAGCTGCAAGAAATGGGTAAGTTCTCTGTTAAGTCTTAGTTGCAGCATTCCAATGTTACACTTTTTTCATCCAAGAGTAGTTCACAACTACTTGGTTTATTTTTAACGTTGTTGTTATTATTTTCACTGTCAATTGTATCGTCATTGGAAAAATTAAGAAGCGTGCTGTAGATCATAGAATACCGATCATTTCCTGCTTTTAGCTGTGTTGTAGCTATATCAACTAAGTTTTTCTCTCTCGTACTTCGCATAATTGTGTAGGAAAAAGAAGCGTTATAGTATCTCAGTTATGATTTGCATTATTGATGCAATTGTGTTGCGCACTGTAGCCCTTAATCCTAGTAATTTTATTTTACGTATGAAAAACCTCTCCCTTATTGGCAACACATTTACAATACACTGTAATGAGACATCAGCAAATTAACTAAATGAAAGGGTTGGATCTAATTCGAATATTATTTTTAAAATATTTCCTCTTTTCTATAGTTTCCTGCCCATTCCTCAACAATGAGGTTATGTGATACAGTTTCTTAAACATCCTTTTTACGAGTAGTATATATTGATATGGTCTTAGCATTTTAAAATGAAATAGTAAATATGCAGCTTAATTATAATGCACATAAAAGGATATTGATTGGAATAACTCCGTTTTATCATTAGAATTTCTATTTCTTACAATAGTAATAGCAAGTCATTAGCAAATAGTCCATTTGTGGTTGCAAATGTAATTCAAATTATTTGAAGTTTATTCTGTTAGTCAGGCTTTATCTGAAAGCCGTAAATATTATCATAATAGATAAAACAATAGTTTATTTCTTACATATTTATTGTATAAAAGGGTTAATATCATCACATAATTGGAGACGGACACAATTGAGAACTGTTAACCTAAAAAATATGATTGATGACAATTACAAAATGTCATAAAGGTTAAAAAGTAGGAATCTGATTTCTCGATTTGAATAACCGAGGTTTTTGGCGGATATTTTAAAAAATAACAAGAACAAAAGGGGGTGTGTAAAATTATTAATTTGAATGACACCAGTCTAAAGTTAAAAATGAATTAAATATTCAATTTTACAAGTAATTATGAATTGTAATACAAACAAGTAGTGCATTAAAAACGAAAATTAGTGTAAAATTGAGAAAGACTAAGTGCGTGCATAAAGCCTGGTCTAAAAGTATTACTGACTACAGAACGAGAACGAGCATGATATAGCTGATGCAAATTTCAATTTGATTGGGAACAATAGAAGATAATTAGAGCTTGAAGAAAGAAGACATTGTCAAGTAAGTGTACACGAATTTCAATTAGATAAAAAACGGATCTCAAGATGAAAGCAGTAATAATAAGAGTTTATCTGTTACTTAAAAATATGAAATTTAATTCAAATAAATAACAGAAATATTAACATATAATAAATTTAATAAAGCAAACAATAATTCAATAAATGAAACATTAATTATTAAATCATAAAATATAGAGTTTATGTAAATATATAGTATAACTAGCATAAAATTGAATTGAATACTAATATATAATTTACAATAATTTAAAGAAATTTAATGAAATATTACAGATAAAGATTTATTATTAATAAATACAATTGCCTCATATTAAAGTGTTATGAATTTTTGTTGTGTATGTTCTAATTAAATTCTACAGTAACCCAGAGATAAAGAGTCGAACAATTAAAGGTGTTAACAAGTGCATGCTCAAGCTGTAGACAGAAAGGTAAGACTTAGAATCCAATGTGGTAAAATCCTGAGAATAATAATAAATTTCAATAAAAGTAAAATAAAATCATCAGGATTGTACAATATAATATATTGTTCTGGTCTTAACGCTTTTATTTTATTTTATTTAATTTTGCTATTCTCAAGGTTTTATCAATATTGGGCTCAAATTCTTACCTTTTTGTCCTCAACTTGAGCATGCACTTGTAATTACTTTAATTACGAGACTCTTTATCGCTGGGTTACTGTCGAATGTAATTATGAGATACACAATAAAATTTATAATGCTTAAATATGGGACAATTGTATTTATTATAAATATATCTGCATTTATAATATTTTTATAACCTTTGTTTGAATACTTGTAAACTAATTATTTTAAACTCAATTCAAATGCTATATTAATAATACTGTATGTTTATAATAGTTAATTAGTTAATTTATTATGTAGGCGGTTACAAGCTGTCAGAGTTGGCAACAATATATGCAACTTTATAGTTAATAATAGAGGAGTGCCCCAAGGTTTAATTCTTGGTCCACTTTTGTTTACGATTTACGTTTCTCATTTTTCTTCTGCGATTGTTTCTTGTCATTCTCATTTTTATGCTGACGATTCGCAGATTTATTTTTCTTTTCATGCTGCAAACGCAAATTTAGCAAATTCATTTATTAATAAAGATTTGGAACGTCTCTCTATCATTTCTCAACAGCATTCATTAAAGCTTAATGCTAATAAATCGTCTGTAATATATTTTGGAAAGAAAAAAGATATTGAATTTGCGAAACTTCATGTACAAGTCAAAATTTTCGACAATTTATTACCAGTTGTTGAAACTATAAAGAACTTGGGATTAATTTTGGATTCCTCGCTACGTTTTAAGCAACACGTCTCTAAATGTTTGCAGAAAGCTTATTGCAATCTGCGATCTATATACCAAAACCGACATGTTTTGAGCACCGGGGTAAAGGCTACATTATGCCGTAGTTTGGTTTTATCACAGATGGACTATTGCGACGTAGTATACGATTCATGTCTTGATTATCAGGATAAAGTTAGGATTCAAAAGCTACAGAATGCCTGTTTGCGACTTCTTTATGGTATACGTAAATATGACAGGATAACTTATAAACTTAAAGATGCTGGGTGGTTAAATATGATCAACAGGCGACTCTTTCATCGCTCCGTTTTGTATTATAAAATTCTGCTATATAAGACTCCACCGTACTTATATAACAAAATCTCATTTCGTACAGATGTGCATAATTTGAATTTGAGGTTTAGGGGTAATATCACTGTTCCATTACGTTACAGTGAATTTGGAAAACGACGTTATCTATATAACATTGCGAAATGGTTTGGTGACTTGCCCGTACACCTCAAAGTACAAACACTATCTTTATCCTTGTTTAGGTGCCAGCTCAACAAAACACTTCATTCAAGACAAATTTAACGTGTTCCCCTATTTATTTATTTTTTTAATGCGTTGCGGTTTTCGGGCAACAGTGAAGGCAAAGCCAGACTATATTTTTAGTATTGTGTGTTTTTGTTGTTTTTGCAACGTAGGGTTAGGTGGAAGAACAGCTCACTGCTTCTGCTTTGAGCTGAATCTCGCCCTCCATATATTTTTTCTTTGTCTCCAGATTTTAATATAGGTGGTATGTTTAGTACAGTGGAATTTTAGCACTACCGGCTGACTTTTTAGGTTTAAGTTTTTCAATAACCCATTTAAAGCAAGTTACAGTATACGCTGCGAGTAATTGTTACAAACAGACTGAAAGTAAGTAGCAAAATTATCACTAAACCTCTTTCAGGCTTCCCACCAGAAGCGTGCAAACGAGCAATATTCTTCACCCACAACTCCGGCTTGGAGACTGCGTCCACGTGGATCATGGAGCACATCACCGACCCGGACTTCTCCGACCCGTTCGTTCCTCCAGGGACGGAAAGCGTGGCCTTCGTCCCCGACCCCGATGCCCTCCCCCTGATCATAAGCATGGGCTTCACACAGGAGCAGGCCATCAAGGCCCTCAAGTCCACCGACAACAACGTGGAGCGGGCCGTGGACTGGATCTTCTCGCACCCGGACGAAATTGAGAATGCCTCCTCGCCCCCTCCTCCTGAATTCAGAGACGGCGACAGCCGTAAGTTCTCAAGTATTCTAGGTTAAGCAAAGTATAACAAGGTACAGGGTGTCCATTTAGATTCCGTTTTACGACTATAACTTTTTTGTAATCCAGATTAAAAATCTGATTGATGGAGGGTTAATGAGGTTAAAGAAGCCATGTTTTGAAAAGTTGTGCATGAAGGTGGATTTTTATATTTTGTTTTCCTGTATGGCTGATAGAGATTGTTAAATGAAGGGTGTGGGTTATTTGTGAGCTAAACATTAATAAGAAGATAAAAATCAAAAACATATTTCAACATTCTAAAATGTCTTCTTCAGTGTGTTTGTTTAAAAATGTGGAGTTTTATTAGTATACAATTATTAAAAATAGGTACTTGTAACGAATACATTTTTTTCTCAGGTCAAGTTACCAATCATTTCATGTTTGTAAAATTCTTACAAACATTTTTACTTTCCCATACCCATAGGTATAGGGAAGTCTTGGAATCGTGAAAATTTTGGAAATCGAGATTTTCACAGAAATATCCGTTTTAGGCCTCTAGGAACCCAAAAAAGTGGTTTTTAAAAAATGTCTGTCTGTGTGTGGGTGTGTGGGTGTGTGGGTGTGTGGGTGGGTGACGCTCCTACAGCCGAAAGTATTGCTCCGATTTTGATGCGCTTTGGAATGCGGGGGTGTATCGAAAATTCATCGACAAAATAAGCTTTTCAAAAGAATCCGAAACCGGAAGCGGAAGTTACGCATGTTTTTTTGGTACGACTGTTTTCGTGATTAAAATTTTGAAAATTTTATCGCGGATAACGATAGAGGGTCATAAGACAAATCTGTTAGTTTTTGCCGAACTCGCTATGTTTAAAATGAAGGGCGCTATGATTTTTTGCAAATTTTGAGTTTAACGCCCTATTACTCAAAAACGGATGAATTGATTCAATTGATTTTTGTTTTCTGAATAGTATATGAAGGCTAACATGAGGTGATATAAAAATTGTTTTGAAAAATATTAAGGGGCCTAAATTACAAATTTTCAAAATTTTGGAAATTTTCTAAAAATCATTTCTCAAAAACTGCCCACAGGAATTTGTTTAAACTTCATACACTGATAGACCCCGAAAAGGGCTATCGATCTATTTTTTAAAGAATCTCATGAATTATCTGTGGCGCCCTCTACGAAGCTTTGAAGTTTGAAAATTTAAACCCCTTTAATTAATAAACAAAACAAGATAGGTAGCTGGGGTTTTCACTGAATTGCTCAGGGCATAATGGAGCATATGAATATGCAAAAAAATATTACACTCGTGGATATATGTAAGCGCACCGGCCCCCTCCCCCCTCTATTTTTGAAAAATAATTTTTTTATTCTAACGGTTGTTATATTTTTGCGTCAAAAAATCTTTTTCCGCGAAAATAAAAAAATCGATTTTGTATGCCCTAGAAAATATAATTTCCAGGTACTTAGAAAATTTCACCTCGGTGCTACAGCCGTTTTGAGGAAAATAATACATAAACTAGCACAGTGGCGGCTTGTCCACTTGGCGCCATCTACAGAAGCTCAGTGGTCACGTTTTGAACTACACATTCTTTTATATTTACCCGCAATTTACGTGAAAGTGTAAATGCTTATCACGGTGAAGACGTGAGTCATCGAGTTGAAATTTTGATATGTTGTAAAGACTGTTGAATAAAGACGATATGAACAGTTTTGAGTATGGGAAAGTCCAGGGAGGTAGTCACGTCCACTTTTATTATGTAGTGGATTGTGGACACTACTAAGGTTTGGTCATTGTATGTAAAGCGGATTTTGTCGTTTTCTCATTTTAAATTACTTTTACAATCGAGCAATTTCTGTCAGGAACATACAGATGAAGTAAGGAGAGCGCATTGTTCACAATAGATGGAAAGAGAATCCCGTTGTATCAAAAACGTTCCGATAAGAACAAACAATAAAATTACGATATGTTTAAGATTCAAGAAAAAGGCATTGAGAAACAACAATATAAAAAATATACTTATAGAAGGCTAGTAGAGCTGCGCATATCACTAATTAATCATTATTTAAATTTTGAAATTCATTTAAGGTATAAAATTCTTGGTCACATTACTACTTTTTAATTTCCTTGTGGAGTATGTTTTCGTTGGTAAATCTTTAATTGCAGCGAGTAATTTATTAAATAGTTTCATGCCAGACTAATAAGATGATGTGCAACTTTTCGTTTTTTTTATAAGGTGGTAACCTTAATTGTAACCGTGAGCGTATAGAATAGTCATATGTGTAACCATGTATAGGCAAATTCGGTAGTTTTTCGTAAATATATAAACTAGTGAGTGTTAATACTCCCATCTTCTTAAAATAAGTTCTACGGGAGTCTCTAGGTTTTAATCTGATCATTGGTCATACAGCTTCTTTTTCGTATTTTGAGTATAGTATTCGCGTATCTGCTATTACCCAAAAATTCTATGCTAAGTACATTGTTTGTGCGATATCCAAATCAATCCTACTACTATTTAGGACTGTTAGTGCGAAGCGATAGAAAATAAACTAACCGTGCAAGAAGACAACATTGAGAATGAATGGTTTAACATAAAAACAAATATCATTAGGGCAGCAGAAAAAACAATAGGACAAAAGAATAATAGAATATCGAAGGAATGGTTTCAAGAAGAGTGCCAAACCAAGAGTGACGCAAAAAAATGAAGGAAGGAAGAAATGGATAGAGACAGGATGAAAACAAGAACTAAATGAGTATAAGAAAGCTAAACAGGAAGCAGTTAAACTGTACAAAAAGAAAAAAATTGCCTGGATCACTGATAAAATGCAGCTACTGGAAGAAAGCCATAAAGACAACAGAAAACTCTTCGAGTATAGAAGACAGTTCAACACTAAAAAATTAGCAACAGTACAAATAAGTAAAAGTGATTGGGAGACCCACTACACAAATTTATATAAAGACACAACAGAGAAAACAGACAAAGAACTATATGACAAGAAAGACAATGAAGTAGACATTCCTATATACGAAGAATTTGCAGAAGTAGTTAAACAACTAAAATTAAAGAAAACCGCAAGGCCAGACAAGATAAATAATGAATTAATAATTAATGAAAGAGAAGAGATATTAACACGAATATATAACCTAATAGTAAGTATATGGACTGAGGAAACCATGCCGCAGGACTGGAAAAATGGTCAAATAACACCAATATATAAAAAAGGTAATAATTATAGAGCAATTGAATTACTGAACACGATCTACAAAATTTTAACTTCAATATTAAGAAACCGACTGACTAAATACACCAAACAAAAACTAGGGCAGTACCTACAGGGATTTAGACAAGGAAGATCAACGATAGAGGCAATCCACACGTTAACACAAATAATAGAAAAATTTTATGAACGCGACATTGAAATATACATTCTCTTCATAGACTTTCAACAAGCGTTTGACTCCATTAATAGACAGCAACTATTGAGAGAAATGAAAAACATGCAAATACCAGGACTGACAAGAATGACAATGACAAATTCTATTGCAAAAATATCGATAACTGAAGGCAATACAAATGACATTAATATAGAAACGGGAGTGAGACAAGTGGATGGCCTATCAACCACTCTATTTAACATAGCGCTAGGAGTCATAGGCAAGTGGGGAAATAAAACGATAACACACCGTTCTACACAAGTAATTGGATACTCTGAAGACCTAGCAGTAATAGCAAGAAACAAAAGAAGTTTAGAACAAAAAGTAATGGAACTCATAAGAGAAGCCGAAATTAGAGGTTTAAAAATAAATGAAGAAAAAACAAAATACATGGAAAGCACAAGAAGAGGAGTAGAAAACTTAGCGGAAATGAAGGTAGGAAGATATAGCTTCCAAAGAGTAGAATACTTCAAATATTTGGGAGTAATGGTAGACGAAAACAACGAGAGAAGTCCAGAAATAACAGAAAGAATAAAAGCAGGAAACAAAGCCTATTGGAAATATCAAAAGTTTTTGAAAGACAAAAATCTTAGCAAAATAACAAAGTTAAAAATATATAAAACAGCGATCAGACCAGTCATAACCTACTCCGCAGAAACAATGTGCCTACACAGGAAAGATGAAGAAAAGATGAGAATACTAGAAAGAAAAATTATAAGACGGATGTATGGACCAGTGGAGATGCCGGATGGAGAATCCAGACAACTTATGAACTTTGAAGTGAGAAACCTACTGGAAGGGGAAGACATAGTTAGATTTATAAAGGCACAACGACTTCGGTGGTTCGGACATATCTAAAGAAGAGAACAAGATGAACTAATAAGGAATAGTATATTACATACCGAGGTGGAAAGTGTTTCATTCCTGTCGAGAGATTAAGTAGTTAATCGAGACGCGTAGCGTCGAGGTGAACTTTATCTCGTGACAGGAATGAAACTTTTCACCGTGGTATGTATACTATTTTATTCGCAACCACTTTATTCTAAACAGTAATTGGAAAAATTATTATTTTATGATACGACAAGTTGTGACGCGCATGAATGGATGAACGATATTCCCAGTGTCCCTACCTACACAGCGGTCGGGAATGGATTCATTTCCAACCGCTGCGACGGCAATCACTTTTCCGACCGGTTGGAAAGTTACAAGTTGGGAATAGCTCATTTTCTAACTTTCTAAAAGTCAGTAATGATCTTATTACATATATGGTTGCGAATAAAATATTAAACTGGAGACCTATGGAAAATCGACCAAGGGGGAGACCAAAAATCAGGTGGCAAGACCAAGTAACGAGAGATATACAAGACAGGAGGCTAACGAACTGGAGAGAATTAATAAAAAATAGAATGGAATGGAGCAAAATAACAAAGAAGGCACAGTCACACAACAATCTGTAGAAGACGAACCAAGCAAGGAACAAGCAGACTGATCCCCCGCGCATACCGGATCAGAAGAGCTCATTGCAACGAGCTACCTATACTCCGCTGATGGAGTGCTGGGTCTATATATATATTCTTTTTACTCGATCCGGTTCTGTCGTAGGAAACAGATGTACGTGTCAAATTAGTTCCAAATAAAACAGTTATAAACAGGTGAAATAGTGTCTTAAAACTTCAGAAAACCACTGTGAAACAGCCAAAAAGATAGCAGGTCACATTACCGCAATTACACTAAGGTAGGAGTAGAGGTAGAATATAATGCAGGTCTATGCACCTACCGCCGATAAGAGTGAAGGAGAAAGAGAGACTTTTTATAAAGGCCTTTCAGACATACTGAAAACTACAAAGAATTAAGATGTAAACGTTATTACGGGAGACTGTAACTCCAAGGTGGGGAATATACCAGTAAGAGATTGGACCACACACACTTACAGGAAGAAACGGGAGAGGTCACAGGTTGGTAGAATTTTGACAAGAAAAGGAATTTACAATTGCAAATACATGGTTTAAACTCCCAGTGCGGAAACTATGTATCTGCAAATCCCCTGAAGACCAAAATGGAAACATAGTGAGAAAACAAATTGATTTTGTTCTCATAAACAAAAGATTTAGATCAAGTGTAAAAATGCTAAAACATATCCGGTAGCTGATGTCTCTCAAATCACAATCTTCTTATGGTACATTTGCGACTATGGCTGAAAATGATAAATAGAAGAACTCGAAAAAAGATAGACCTAAAACAGTTAGAAGACAAGGAGAAACAAGTTCAGTTAAAAGAAGAAATCACCTCAGAGCTATCCACGATAAACAAAGACAAATTAAATAGTGTTGTGAAAAATTGGGAATATATAAAAAATTGCATTCTAAGTGCAGAGAAAATAATTTAAAACCTAATGATTCAGAGCGAATAAAAGGAGAAAGTTGTATGACAAATGATATTTTAAACTTTATGGACGAGAGACGTTTATGAAAAAACAGAGATAATGATAAATATAAAGAAATGCATAGACGAATACGAAGAAAAATAAAAAAAGCAAAGGAGAAATGGATGGAACATCAATGCAACGAAATTGAACAAGTATTGAGGAAACATGATTTTTATAGCATACATAAGAAAATTAAAGAAACACTGCATTTATACACAAAAAAAAGGAAACGCAAAATTATTTGATGAAAACAGTAGACTAATAACAGAAGACACGGAAATAGGAAAAAAGAAATGTTTACAAAAATATCTGCGTAGCTAACAGAAATTAGACAGGAACACTGATATAATAAAAGATTTAAGGCAAGAAAGTCGAGCGCTGAAACAACTAGTACAAGAACAAGGAAAAAGAATGGAATTACTGGAGAAAAGAGAATCCCAGAAAAATAATATAGTCATACAAGGAATAGAGGACGAAGAAAAGGAAGGTCAAGTAGAAGTGAAAGTGAAGATATATGGCTTAATAGAAAGAATGGGTGCAGAAATCAATATGGAAGTGGAGACAATAGAAATCAGAAGTTTAGGCAGTTTCAAGCCCAATAAGAAAAGACCAATCCTGGTAAAATTACGTACATGGGAAAATAAAGTGGTAATATACCGGGTGAATATTCTGAAACCGAACATAGGCAATTAACATGGGAAAAAGGTTTCTTGCAGATTGCTGCTCCCCATTTTAACTTAGAGGGTTTATAATGACACCAATCGAAAGAAGATTTTTTTTCTCATCTAATGATATGCGAATTAGTTAATTTTCAGTTGTATTTCTCATTATTTTATCAAAAATTCGCAATAAATTCAATTCGGAAAATCATGTTGAGCCATGACTCGTAAGACAATAAACAGATTCAAACGTCATTCAAGTGACAGATTCGTTATGCCGTTGGAGAAGGGCGGAGCCCCGAGGGCCTCTTGGAGAGGGGCGGATACCTGAGAGTCCCCCTGGAGAAGGGCGAAGCCCCAAGGGCCCCCTTGGAGAGGGGCGGAGCCCCAAGGGCCTCCTTGGAGAAGGGCGGAGTCCCGAGGGCTCCCTTGGAAAGGGGTGGAGCCCTGGGGGCTCTCTTGGATAGGGGCGGAGGAGCCCCGAGCGCTCCCTTTGGTTAGGTGGACGGCAGAGGGACGCAGGGGCGGAGTGTGTAACAGAACGGAATGGTCCAACGTAATAGGTCTAAAAATTGTGGTAAATTGATTAGGATAGACCGCGCAATAGCGCGCGCAGCCCCGTTTATTTTCACTTATAATCTCATAAGAGCATTAATTCTTTCCGGTAATTTTTTAGAGTGCACAGTAACAACGTATTAATCGGCACGAGCGGTACGCGAGGGCCGATTACGTTGTTCTGTGCACGATAAGAAAATTACCGGACATGAATTAATGCTAGAATGCAGATTCGGCAAGAAAATCGTAGCGACACAGCCATAAAAAGTAAAATTTAAATTTTACTCGAAAATAAAATATCAAGTGATATCAAAAATGTATCCATAGTAAGTTTTAATATATTGGTGACACTGCAAGTATATGTCAAATTTGAGGTTAGCAGGTTAGATTTTGCGTCAGTCTGTGTCAAAACTGACGCAAAACCTAACCTGCTAACATCGAATTTGACATAGACTAACCTCGAATTTGTCAGTGTTACCAACATATTAACAATAGTGAATGTCAAAAAATTTCCACTTATTAATTACAGTTAGGTTAGTCTACCTACAAAAAATTTCCAAAAAATTTTGTTGTTGTCTTGGTTATAGCTCGTGAACTAGTTTTTCTATTGGCCATTAATGAGTGTCGTACGATTTTCGATAAAATAATAAAGAAATACAACAGAAAATTAACTAATTCGCATATCATTCGATGAGAAAAAAAATCTTCTTTCGATTGGTGTCATTATAAACCCTCTAAATTAAAATGGGGAGCAGCAATCTGCGAAAAACCTTTTTCCCATGTTAATTGCCTATGTTCGGTTTTGGAATATTCACCCGGTATAAACATGCCAGAAAACTAAAGGACACAAATATTTGGATCACCGATGACTATTCAAAAACAGTGCAAGAGGAAAGAACTTCTGATCCCTCACTTGAAACAGACTTGAGAGAAGGGTTATAATCCCTTCCTCAGAAATAAGAAGCTGACTGTAAACAAGGAGAAATACAGTGTGGAATATTTTGCAAAATCAATCTGCGAGGATACGCACAGAAAAGGAGGAGCACAACCAACAACAGCGCAAAATAACAAAAACCAATGGAAAAAACCTGTAGGTGGACAAATGCGAACTGATAACAGTGATGACGACTATGCTATGAAGTGGAAAACGTGAAGAGCAGAAAAACAAAGGAAAAATTCTAATAATTAATTGGAACTTGGAACATTAAAACCATGCTAATTTCAGGCAAAATGGAAGAAATTGCGAGAGAGATGAGTATATATAAATTAGAGATAGTAACCTTATAAGAAATAAGGTGGAAAGGGGAAGGTCAAATAACTTAAATAAGACTACACACTTTTATATGGAGGAAATAAAAAGCAAGGCAGAAATGGAACCGGACTCATGTTCAGTAGAAAAATTAGAGATAAAATGATAACATTTCAAATAACAAGCGGGAGAATGACGTATTGTAATGACAGCCCTAACGCTATAATTGGTGATAACAAATAAATGAAGCGTAGGAATATCACACAATAAATAAATAATAATAATTCAAATGTTGTTACTCTCAGGCCCATTAAAAATTCTGCTTTGTATTAATTATAGCAAAATAAATGGTTTATTGCCTTTTCTATTTTATTTGTTGGCAACCAGAATTTAAAATAAATGCTCCGGCTTTGCACAAGAAAACTCAAAATCCGAGGGTTGGGTTGTAAGACCCAGTATATAATTTACTGTTAGATATGACTTATACACAACGGCAAACGCCCAACTTCTCTGGTCTGACAGTTTAACCTCTAAATTGGCGGCAAAAACAGAGATAATTGAACACACAAAATCCAGTATAAGTGAACTGAAAATTGTCCAACAAGTTGCAATTTCACATCAGGTAAATACTACCAATGCAATTTTGACTTAAGCAGTTCGGCTAACCTGTTTTATTTCCGTTGACGTCACAGCAAAGGGACGCGTCAACTTTCAATTGTTCTGCTTCCTGTAACTCAGTCCAAACTTTGTCGACCGCAAAATCAAAGGACGCCACTGTTGTGAATATCTTGAAAAAGCGTGGGGGCTGGAATCCCTGGGTCTCGTACAATGTCTGCTCCTACTGCTGCACAATGCCGAAGACCTCACGGAACCTCTTTCCTGTTCAAATTTACCTCGAAATGTGGAACCTCCTTCTGCACTGCATTGGGCGAAACTTTCAGGTCAATTCCCTCTTCACTGGGACTTTATAAAACGATGAAATTTTACACAAAGACACTGTGAACTGGTGATCAAATAAAACCCAGCTTGGACTCATATAAATAACTTGTATATTG
The DNA here is from genome assembly GCA_940337035.1 of Agriotes lineatus. Classification (NCBI taxonomy): domain Eukaryota; kingdom Metazoa; phylum Arthropoda; class Insecta; order Coleoptera; family Elateridae; genus Agriotes; species Agriotes lineatus. The sequence continues at coordinate 82,867 of CALNHX010001215.1, read as the reverse complement.
AAAATAAATATAACTTTTATGAGCCAATCTTCCACACAGCTATTTTATTACGTGGCTTGGGTTGCCAACCAAAACAAAAAAGAACATCTTGTATTCTAGCAACTATTACAATTGTTTTGTAGTAAGTTTTATACAATATTTTTCTTAAAAACTAAACTGTTTTTCAATAATTGTCGATTCTTGGCACTTTATAACCTTACTCTGCTTTTTATCACTTTAGTTTTAATAGCACTATTTGACAGGTTTCATTAGCACTGCACTAATGTTTCTCTTCTAATGTAGGTTACCTTTTCATTCTGTTTGCATTCTATGCATTATTACACTGCTATCGTAGCTTTCAGCTGCGTTGCTGCTTGCTGGCATTATAATTTTAACACTAACACTGCTTATTCAATTCACAACTTTCGTAATGCCTCAAACATCTCTGTATTAAAGCAAATTCACAATCCTGTATTGACGTTACAATGTCAAATCTGTCAGTCACATAAATTAAGTGCATCTGCCATAACGAGCACAATTAATAAAAATTAAGTTAAACGTAGCCCTTCCGATACGGTTTAGTCTAATGCTAACCTCTGTCAATCAAACTACAGTTACTGCTAATCATATCTTGTGCATTTATTGGTGTGTAATGCTGACTTTAATGTTGCAATAAACAAAATATGAATTCTGGGCTTATTTGAACCTTTATTTCATGTTCGTGTTTAAATTATGCAACCAGAATTGCTGTAGGCTGTATACCATTACAGACAAGCCAACAACAATAATAAATCTATACGCCCCAACTGAGGATGCGAACGAAGAAGATAAGATAGAATTGTATCGAAACTTGAAGAGACGTGTGAAAGTATACCCAGAAATGACATATGGGAGATTCCAATGCGATGATTGGGAAAGAGGACTTTTTAAGCAATGTAGCAGGCAAATTCACACAGCATAATAAAACGAATAACAATGGGGTACAAATCTGTAACCTGGCAGCAGTAATGAACCTGGCCATCTTCAATACTAATTTTGAACACAAACCAGAACATAAAATAGCATGGATGATCCCAGTGAGGACAGGGAATCAAATAGATCACATGCTCATCTTCCAAAAATGGAAGAAGGTGTGATGTAAGAGTGTTCAAAGGAGCGAATGTGGATTCAGACCACTTTTTTGTCATAGCGAAACTAAAACTACAAATCATCAAAGAAGATAAAAAAAGAATCATAAGGAGGAAGTGGGATTCTGAAAAATTACAGAATGAGAAGACAGTAAAACAATTTAGGACAAAACTGGAGAAACGTCTTATGAGAAACAACAGTGAAAGCATTCAAGCCGAATGGCAGAACAGAAAAAGTTATAGGTAAAAAGAGTTTTAAAATATGCGAGTGGTTTCACGAAATGGAGTATGCTAACCTAAAAAACAAGGCAAGACTAAAATGAATCAGAACTCAAGGCGAACAAGAACTAAATGATTATAAGGAAAGGAGGAAAGTGCCTACAAGGATATGCAAAAATAAAAAGGACAATTGATGCAAAATTTTATAGAGGAAATAGAAGCAAACAATAAAGACAATACCAAACTTTTCAACTACATAAAAAAGATGAACGGAAAGAAAAAAGTAAGAAGTGGGAAGATCAATAGCACAGAATGGGAGAAGTACTTCACAGAGCTATACAGGGACAACAAGAAAATTTCAAGAAATGACGGAATAGAAGAGACCCAAGAACGAAATGAAGAGGAAGAAGAGGCTCCTTCTTTTGAAGAATTTGCACTGATGATCCAAAGATTCAAAACAGAAAGCCCCAGGGTCAGACGAAAAAAGTAACGACTTAATTAAATACAGCGGCGGGACTACACTTCAGAGAATATACAATCTAACGGTAAAAATTTGAAAAGAAGAAGTCATGTCAACAGGCTGGAGAAGAGGAGTTTTAGTACTGTAAAACTTATGGCCTTTGTGGCGTTATATCTTACATAATACGCTTATATATACTGGTTGAAATAAAACGCGAGTTGCTTTAAGGAACTAATATAATCTGTTTACAAATATGTTTTGATCGTCACCTTCACAACATAAACAGGTAACGATCGTTACATTACTCCCCCCAAAAAAAAGAAAAGGACGAGGGGAGGCCAGGTAGGAAAACTAATATAACCTCGTATGAAAGTGACAGGATTATATTTAGCTACAAAGCCTCCTGGATCTTTTCAACTAACCTTAAAAATAATAACAATAAATGATAACAATAAATAATAACAATGAACTATTAATAACACATCACTACACATACACTGCCATTGGTCACACGAGTCTGAGTCGTTGGTCGAGCGCATCCTTCTATTTCAGAGATGAAAGCTGGAAAAGAGAAAAAACGGAAAGCGTATGCATGAAAAAGTAAAAAAATTATAGGCAACAAACAAATAAACACATGGAAGCGTGCAAGCTTTGTTGATCTAAAAATAGGCGAGATCAGCGAAATAAAACTGATTGTCTCGGCAATGTAACGCGGCCTCTTACTCCGAGCCCTACACTTAACTGAATTATTATCTTAAAATGCCCAGGGGTTCGCTAGCTTAATCAGTCGGTGAGCTATGAGGTTCTTTTTACATCGTCAGAGCAGCTATGGGAAAGCTAATATTGCTGAGGTCAACACGTGAACACCTGAAATACGTTACTACCAATGCAACCCTTAATGACAATAAAAAGCCCAACAATTTACAATGAATACATATAATCTGTAAATAAACAGGAACAAACAAAAAAAAAGGTACATGGAAACAAATACACAAAGTAGTTATACACTACGCATAAAAGAGTACCTTATTAAATGACGAGCATTTAATAACGCCGGTAAAGTTAATTTCACGCACTCAAAATGGTTCGTACCTGTAGTTGTTTATTCTTGTTTCTTGGGGACGCGTTGTGATTCTTTGCTTCCAAATGCACACGCAGCAAAATGACGCAAAGCCGTCTGGGAATTTACCCTTATCGTTCAGCGACGCATTCGCTGACAGTTGCGCAACAGTAGCACGTACCACTTCACTTGGTTCGCTATTTGCGAACCAGTTAGCCCGCGCTGTTCGCAGGCTTTTTAGCTTCGTTTCGTTCGCCGACTTTGGCGCGAATGAATCCTCTTGAAGGTCTTTAGCGTTGATTCACATACCGACCGGTTATTCCTCGAACTAAACTACGCTGTCGATGCATTCTTTCACGAAATCGCGGTGCGTTACACTCTATAGTCATTGACTGCGTATACATCAAATATTACTCTATAGTGCTAAACTAAATGAATAAACACAAGAACACTTACTGTTAGGCTTTATTGCTAATTAGCATATAATGAAAAGATGTAAAATAAGTAAAGACAGGTGGCACGAATTGACACGTTTCAGCAGTGTCTTCCAGTGACATGTAGTTATTTGTGTTACCAAAACTTGAAACTATGTTTGCAACTGCAGAAGTGTGCGAGGTCCTGTGTATGCGTCCCCCGACAAGCGACCGATGTTTACGATTGAGGTTGCATGTGTGCAGGTTATATCGCAGTAATCGGTAGAGACGTGCCAGGGTAGGTCATGGGTGCATGCGGGCGGCGGCAGAAGGCTGCGAACGCCACTGTGAATGTGCAAGGGTCAACAATTGACTGAGCACAAGGGTTTGCTGCACGTACCGGACCAGTGCAGGTCGAGGAGGCACACGAGCAGCAAGAGCGGATTGCGGTTGCAACTGCAAAAGTGGCCGATAGACGAAAGTGCATCACATGCAAGGGAGAACGATTTGCTTGTTTCATTCCTTTCTTCAGTGCAAATTTTCCTGGTTGTTGTTCATTTATTTGGACCGTATATATACTTTTGATAACTCTTATAAGCTTTTCTGTGACTTCCAATTGCTTCAGACACTTCCATATTCTTTCTCTTTGTATTCTGTCAAATGCCGCTCTTATGTCTACAAAGGTTATGTATAATTTTTGTCTTTTCTCTATTCTTCTCTCTATTATATTTCTCGAGCACAATTAATACATTGTAGGTTATGGTGGAAATATATCTTGATATCCGCAAAGTTGCAAGTTGTAACGTAGAATGATCTTTTCAGGTATTTTCTTTTATTTGATGATTAAGATGGGCTTAGTGATATCAAAATAAAAGAAAATAAATACTCTATTGTCATCTATTGTAAAATATAGTTATATAGTTCTAACATCAGTTTGGGATAAAATAATCCTAGCTTAGACAACGTCCACATTTTTACAATTATCAACAAATGATGGAGTGAATATTGAAATTTAAAGCAATGGTTGATTTTAACTAAAAAATGCTTTAAAAAATCATAACTTGGCAACATTGCATTTTAGGGAAAAAATTTAAGGTAGAATACAGGATCCAAAGAAGCTTCAGTTGCGATAAGAAATGCCAAGTTTTTCACTTAAAAAATTCATTTTTATGCGCCACTTTTAAATGTGCCTCTTTAACGTTATTAGCATCCCCTCTTCATCAGATTATTTATCTGATAGAGCTATAATAAAAACGACATACTAATTGGAAGCCTTGTATATAATTTGTGTTGAATTTATGCTGCTATTTTGAGCAGATCATTTCTTATTCCATTTCCTTGTTTGCAAAGTTACATTTGCAGCATTATGTCAAGTTTTTTTCAATTTAATCTATGCAACTATTTTTTGCAGGGTACAAGCTGGTGGCATTCGTGTCGCACATGGGCACGTCCAGCATGGTCGGGCACTACGTGGTGCACATCCTGAAGGACGGGCATTGGGTCATTTTCAACGACAGCAAGGTAGCCCTCTCAGAGAACCCGCCAAAGGAACTAGGTTATCTTTATTTGTACGAACGGCTTTAACTTAATTGCAATCGGAGGCACGTGAGTGCCTCGGTATTTATTAATTCAACCACTCGTTATAATTTAAAGCTAGTGTCAATGTTATTTCTACGTTTATCGATATTTACCAGATTTTGTACATGCAAATAAAATATTAACATGAGCTTTGTGTTTGCTTCACTGAATAAAGATACAAATCAAAGGATTGTGCGTCAAGCCTTTTTCACTTTAGCTCGTATAAACTGCTTTTATAATCACGCACACTACATCTGAATGGTTTTATACCCATGTGGTTCATATGTGTTTTTAAACGCCGTTAACCGGTTCCATGTTCACAAATACCGCATTTGTAGGGTTCTTCTCCGATGTGAAATCTCACGTGCGTTGCAGATTCTGCTTACGTATCGTTCTATAATTACAAACGCTACAGCTGTAAGAGTTCTCTTCAGTATGGGTTTTTATGTGATATTTCAGAGTTTGTCGATATACTCTTTTATGGTTGCAATGGCTGCATTGGATGGTTGCAATGGCTGCATTGGTATGGTTTCTCACTTGTGTAAATTTTCGTATGAATTTTAAATTTTTCCCTGTAGGCGATTTTGAATTGGCCCATACAATATGCAAAAGGTTTCTCTCATGTGTGTACCTATCACTAACTGGCTTTTCAGATTACTCTTTTATTTGCTGTTTTATATGCACAATTATTTCAAGCACGTTCTACTCGTGGAAATCAATAGTCTTTTATTAAATATTCTTGGTTGCATGTTTATTATTATTACGGAGCACTACAACCCTTGCTGTGTTGGAATTCCTTCGTCACAGCAGCAATTCAAAGAGAAATTCATTTCACCCAATCCAATATTTTGGAGAGCTGTATTCCTTTATCGGGGCAACTACAATAAAGTTTACAGTTGTAGCGAATTCCATCAAAAGCCAATTGTGCTTTACTTAAAGAAAAAGTTAGGACTACTTTTAGTATTGTTTCTTTAACCTGATGAACCACATTGCCTGTTTTTGTTCTGTATTGCCAATTATGTAGTACTAACCTCACTTTTTTAGGGAATTTTTTACAACTGTAAACTTTACTGTAGTTGCCCTGCTAAAGGAATAAAATCTGCCAAAATACGGGCTTGGATAAAAACAGTTTCAATTTGAATTGGTGCCCTGAAGAACTAACTCGAATTACTCACTCTACTGTTGTATCAACCAGTCCCACTTTTGATCATTCAGCTGACTATGTCGTTTATCGATTATGTCCACTTTGAGCACTTGTTCAAGATACCATGTATTGATTATGGCTTTACGATCATTTGTGCACTAAGGGACAAATCATCATCATTGTTAGTTTTTAGAAAGGCGTACAGGCTCTCTTGAAACCAAATTTTACCCTATCCTGTCCCAGGTGCACATTTCTCTCTTGATTGTTGCATTTTAACTGTGTTTCCTTTCTCAGTTTCTAGTTCAGCTCTTGCTTATTTTTTCTTTGTATTTTTCTGCATGAACTCTATACTGTTTAGTACATAAATATTTACTTTTCCAAGTTTTTGGTTTCTCTGAAAGTCTCTTTAGTGTTTGGTGATACCATCATACCGATAACCATTACTTAGAGATCTGGTAGAAATGAATACCTCATAAAGACTTCACTGATCTAAATGCGCATATAAGAAATGATAAATACATCAAAATGTATTTAAAAACTGTACCAGGTAAGTCAGCCTTATCTAGCTTAGTACTAACTTAAATAGAGATTAATGCTGAAGACTAGACCAGTGGCGGCTTGCAAACCAGTCACTAAATTTTTTTTTATGCTGAGAGAAACATTTTTTGTACTTTATCATCAATAACCCCTTATTCAATACAACAATAATTAACCAATACCATGACACAATGTCCCCAGTGCTAATACATACTAAATGAATCTCTGTCACCGAAAAGGGTAGCTTGGGAGTATACACTCGCGAGAGCTCAAGCCGCAGATGGGGTCGGTTCCAAAGAACACTACGGTTACCTGTTATTGCAGGTTCCGGAAGGGCGCCACGCCATTGTCCAGCTTCGGTAATAATACTCCCTGATGAAACTTGTAACGGCGAACCTAAATAGCTCAATGAAACAGAGACTCGATGCAGCAGCAAATAAAAAGTCAGAGGACATTACTTACACATAATGGCAACAGTGGTTCAACAAAATTTGATGCAGCCTGTACATAACATTAAGAACAAATATGCAGTTCAGTTAAAAATACAACCCGATTTAATATAAATACATAAGAAAATGTAGTTATGATTTTACTTTAATAAGGACCCCAATTTTAATTAATAAAATTAAGCAAGAAGAGCATATGTAGGTATGCAAATATAGGACATATAATTAAATTCTCAAACGTCGTGTTATGGCACACGCCAAGAGAATGAGCAGTTGCATTCGCTGCTCTTTTGTTAAGCGAGTTCTAAACCTGTGGGAGAACCGTATTAGACAGATCTGTTTAAAAGCGGCGCTTCCAGTAGCCAATAGGCGAGTCGTGTGACAGTTCTGACTACGTTCAAGTTACAATAAGAACCATAAAAATTTAAATGTTTAAAAACAGTTGACTGTGTCAAATAAGTAAGAATGGATCCTTCCATAAAGCCAAATCTAGTTTACAATATAACCCATAAAATTTAAATGATTAAATTACAAATAAACTGGCAGCATCACTTGGATACTTCAAAATAATTTAAAGCTTGTTAACATCAAATTTTTGCGACTAAACAGCTAAATGAAATTTACGAGCAACAGTGTTGCAGTCGAATGGTCTCGACAATTAAACGTATAAGGGAACATTATAATCGAAGATAAATTCTCAAATAAATCCCTTGAATTATGCAATTTGTGAACGAGGGGAGCGATTCCAAGTAATTCATCTGCACTCTTGAATTCGAAGACAGAAGGGCGGCAAAAAAAGTAGGTACATAATAATTTACAGCACCTTAATTCGACTGTACCATGATGCTGTAACAAAGCTCTTCGAAAGCAGCAGCCGGGAGCCTCTTCAGCGAGCAGCAACCTGGCAAGTGAATTCCAGCATGAACCAAGATTTCGACAAGGGTGAAAACTAGGTCGTGGCCTATATAACCCCGTTCAGGGAAGTTCCCATAACATCCAGCGGTTTCTCAGCAATTTGCACGTGCAATTCGGTCATGGAAAATTGGCACGTCGCTACTCGAAAATTGCAACTCGAAAATCTCCAGACACAAGGTGTTAAGGAAGCTCGTTTGCATTTGCCTGGAGATTTGCACAAAACGCTAACGAATTCACGAAGCGGTCAAAATGGACGCCAGTGGGCTAAAAGGAAGCAAATTCACTTGTTTCCAGAAATCGAAAATTAGTGTTGCTTAACGTCATAACGACCCAATAGCAACCACTTGGTAAATCGATGACATAAAGATCGCCCAATAACGTTTGATATCGAAATTGCACTGTGCGCCACCTAACCCTCAGATGTCAAAGCTTGAAGAATTACAAGCTATCGACGCCGGTGGAGAACTAGGCTAATAATGCACTTTGAATTGTCTCATTCCAGGCGCCAAGAAGTTGCTAAAATTGAAATGTAACACATCATTCTTGTTATTTTAAAGCTTAGACAAAGCATGTGTAATTTTTATTTTATGAATATAAACTGACAGCGCTGCTTGCTTTCATGGACGAATTGGTCCAAGTCGAAGTGGCCCAGCCGGGCAGCAGGTTTTCAACAGTTTATAGGCTGCAACCGCAAAGGAGTGCCGAAGACATAGGTCTCGCATCTTGCTGCTCCCAACTTTGTCACGTAGCATAACTTGAACCCATTACAGATTGTTGCGGTTCAAACCGGCGTTAGAACAGGCAAGCATTGGGACACCATGATACAATGAAAATCCCCCGATTGGCTTGCAACTGACTCGGCGAAGATAGGTGGGGGGTTACCAAATCTTGACATTTCAGCTAACAGTCTTGCTGATCCAAACATGTCAATCGTCGGTAATCACCTGTACAAGTTCTGGCGGGCGTCCCCAAAAGATTCGACTTGTTCATACGTACTCCCCACCACTTGCATTTGCTGTGAAGCGGCTCTCGGTAGAAGCAGGTGAAAGCTCTGCCTTAAACTTGTAACGTTTCGCCCTTTCGAATTTAATTTCAGTCCTGGTAAATTATTATGGAAATTTAGAACTTCCAATAATTTCAAAAAAGCCCAAACAGTTTTGTTAATTTCTACCTTGGGTAACTCAATCGAAGAAATGTTCATTAATCTCAAATGTTTAAGGTCAGGAAAAACAATTTATAAATCAACGGTATAATATTGTTAGCTATGTATTCAAAATAAGTCTTAGTTTATGAAACTGCTATGTACATTAATATAACTAAAACTCCTTTTGGTCTAGCGTTCTCTTCGTCCCTGGCCGGTCAGCACCCCAAATAGCACGTACGTGTTGTCAGTTGCTGCCTCGAGCCTGAGTCTGTGTAGGTCTGCTGCGTTGTATATTCCGCGGCCTGAACGAGAAATTTGCGATAGATTATATGTGAGCCAAAAAATATGGCGGGTTGTTTACACAATAAATACAAGATACCTGGCGTTTACTAGCAGTGTGTTAAGCCGTGCAGGTCGTGGTGGTTCCCTGGTATGCAAATTCGGGACTCACGGAAATTTTACCTCCTACAAGAGCCTGTATATTGCCGGCCAATTCTTTGCGGACCCGCTGGCATGCGGCGGACGGTTCCGGACCCTGGCCGGTGAGGTGCAATTTGCCTTTGAAGACTGATCTATCCAGGAATTATCTTCAGGTCCTCCAACAGGCGGAGTACAGGTATGTTAGTATTTAAAATGCTTCAAGTGTATAAACACTCCGGTGAAGTCGTTCGTTGCGCAAGAATTTGTCCTTGGGAACAGGGGATATAGGGGTTGGTATAAGTTGTTTACCCTATGAGACCGTGCACCTGTCACAATAGGGCTAAGACTGCAGGATTTTATTTCATGAGACAATGCAGTTGTCACGACCGAAATTCAATTAGGGGCTTTGCTTCACGATAAAGCTAGGTGCGGGAGGTTAGCTCTTGGTGAGACAGTGCAGCCGTCAAGACCAAAAGCTCGGTCAGGTAAAGAGTTGCAGGTTTATTCCGTGAGACAGTGCAACTGTCACGACAGAAACCCCGGTCAGATAAGGAGTTGCAGGAAGAGGAGAGTTCTGGAGAATTGAGCCTCAAGTTGAAGACTCAAGTCTTACGGTCAGGACTACGGGCTAGGCCTCACTGGGCCTAGAGCTCCTGGTCTGGATCGGTGGACTCAAGTGATTTGAAACCACGGCGGAAGTTGCTTTTATACTCTTTGGTGCCCTTGTTATCTGTGCTTTTCTACAGGGGTTGGTTACGAACTGCGTAGCGTACCAGTTTTTACGCTTCGTCCGCACATAGCTGCCGAGATCGCGTTATCGCAAAACCGAGCATTGATTAGATGTAACGGCCAATTGTGCTTAAATGAACAATGTTTAAATTAAATACATTATTTGATGTACAACTTATAATTTGTTGCAGACGCTAGCGTTACAAACTTACCTTGCGATCATTTAAACGCAAAGGTAAACACTGATTTGCAAGATCCCCTTACAGCAGCGCATTTGGTTGGAATATTTCGCTTGAACAGCGCTAGGGAAATAGTCGGGACACTTTTAACAGCGTTCCCCAAATTAGCACTTTAATCAAACACATGCAAATTTTACAATTCGTTTATTAGGTAACAAACAAACCACTGGCCAAAGGCAGAAAAAGTGAATCGCTTGAAGGCCCCGACAGGCACAGTAATACATATCAACGCGACTCCACAAGTTACAACATGAAATATTAAAATTACGTACGACGAGGCGACCATCTGCCCGTTGTTGAAGAACGCCCTATAGGTAATCGATAGGCGGCGGCCATTTGTCGTGACATGAAATCGGACAACTGCTCACTCACGCAAGACAAAAGCATGGACATGAAATGTTCGCAACAATGAACTAAGAATAGTGACACATAAACAACAGATGCCCCCGGGTTTAATTTTCGCAACATAGCTGAGGTCGGCAGATAATCACTCAAACCTCCTCTGTGTTACGCTGGCACAAACGTCGACATATAACATGGTGTGCTAGGCGGCCGACTAAAATTCGTCGTGTAGCGCAGCGACGTCAGTATCGAACAGAATTTTGAGGCCGCCAATTTAGCGAGTACACGTTGTGTTTAGTTTTTTAATAATAATAATGCCGTCCTGTGCCGTTTCGAGTTGTAAGAATGACAACAAGAAAACTAAGAGTACTGAAATAAAATATTTCTGGTTTCCAAAGATACGGGTGTAGCGAAAAGGTGGATAACCCTCTGTGAGCGGAAACTTAAAATTAACCTCAAAAATGGTAAGTCGAAAATATTTCGTTTAATCGGTTTTTAAGGTATTTTTTATGCTATTTTCTTCACACACAGCTTGTATATGTTCAATTCACTTCGCGAGTAATGCTTTCGAAGTACCTATGAAGCACCAATTGTTGAATTACACCCCAAAAATAGCAAGATTTTTGAGACAAGATGCTGTACCCACGTTGGAATTGCCAAACACCTTCCAACCATGCCTCCAAGTGTCTTCAAACACTCGAATGAAAAGGAATCGAAAGTCAGACAAACGTGTAGAGCGAGCCGGTAAAAGGGAACGACGATCTGCAGTAGAGGAAATTTTAGCTACGACGATGGACTGTGATGAAATAAGTAACATCACAGAGAGTCCGGTCAGGCCAGAGACTCCGATGGGTGATGGTGCATCGAGCTTGCCTAACAACTCAAGATGGTAATAGTAGAGCGGCTACGGGCCAAAAATTCGTAAGAAGCGCCTATTAGTGAAACAATGTTGCAATTTTGCATACTGATTCCTGTTGTCCTAGAGACTATTTTTCTAAGCAGCGCCAAATGAAACGGGCATCCTGTTTCAATATGGCTATTTATTTAGAAAAAAATTAAAATACCCTTTTTGGCGAAACTGTTGATATTACAAACTGTTCTCGTTTTAAACTTCGATAACTCAGTTTAAATCACAATTACAAAGGCGTTTTTCGATCGCTTACCACTATTGCCTTTCACACCCGGCTCGGGCTTTAGCCAACCGAAAAGACACAAACTAAAACCTCCGATTCCCTCAGTACTTATATTCAATTCAATATTGCATCACAAATTCGAATTTACAAATTACAATTTTTATTTTGAGCCGGGGTCGGTAGCTCAGTGGTAAGCATCCTGGCTACTGATCGTAGGGTCGCGAGTTCGATTCCCGGGCCCGGTGAGGTTTTCAAAAATAAAAAAATGCAGATGAAAGCCTCTACAGAATGCCATCATTCGGAAGTGATGTAAAGCCGTGGGTCCCATGTTACTACGATGTGTAGCATGTAAAAGATCCCTTGCTAGGGTTGGAACTCCTTAGTCTTGGCAAAATTCTAAGTAGGACTTTGACCATATGACCATAGCAGTCGGTGTCTAAGGTACCTGGTACTCTGCATGCCTAGACCTTGTCCATTAACAAACAAACAAACAATTTTTATTTTGTTCTGACACTTCTCTAAAACTCACACTAGATTATTCAGAAACTATTAATTTAAAATAAAATCATGATCACAATGATTGTTCTCTCAGGCCACATTGACATACTCCCTCCCTGGGACGTCAGTCACATTATTAACATTGAGGCCAAGTGGAATAACTTTCACTGTTGGTCGGCGGTACAAGGTGTAGGTGACTTTTTCTAATTTTCTCGGGTCTACTGCTACTTTAACATCCACGACACGAACCTGTCCGTTCTTGGACGGGTAGGTAGCAACAATAACACCTTTCTTCCAGACGCTTCGTTTGATTTGATCATCAATGACCAGGACGATACCTTCTTTTTTAAGTCGTATAGTTGGTGTGTGCCACTTTTCTCGCTTGATGAGGGACGGCAAATACTCCACAGTCCACTTCTTCCAAAATCCATCAGCCAGATACTGAATGTAGCGCCATCCTTTTCGGTAAGTGTCATGTAAATCGTATTTTCCCGGTAAGGCAGGGCCGTCTAAACACATCATTTTCAGGAAGTGGTTGGGAGTAAGACACTCTGGATCATCAGGATGAGGTGACACGTAGGTCAGAGGTCGGCTCTTCATGACTTCTGCTACTTCACAAAAAAGCGTCCTCATATAGCTTTCCCGTGGGGTCTTAGTCTTCAAGAAACCCTCCAGAATCCTTTTTGTACTTCCAATGAAACTCTCCCAGCTCCCTTCCATGTGAAGAGCTACCGGAGGATTAAAGTGCCAATCTATTCCCTTACAACACATGGCTGTAGCCACCTTCTCCGAGTTCAATTCTCGAAGAGACTTTCGAAGCTCCTTGTTCGCACGGACGTAGTTGCTTCTGTTGTTACTTCAGATCACGGATGGTTTCGCACGAACGGCGATAAAACGGGATAAGGCACTAATCATTTCATCAGCATTCATACTGTCCATAAGTTCCAAATCTACGGCGCTTACTGTGAGGCACGTGAAGATTATGCCCCAGCGCTTCTGCGTCTTCCGATTAACCAAAACTTCGAAAGGGCCAAAACAGTCAGTTCCACTGTGGTAGAAAACTTGATGCTTTCCTCCGAGCCGTGCGGCAGGCAGTTGACTCATTTGCGGTTGGACAGGTTGAACCTTCCGCTTCTGACAGTCAAAGCATTTGGCCCAACAACGACGAACAATAGCTCTGCAGTCAAGGATCCAAACAAGCTGACGAAACTTATTTATCAGCCTCTCTTGCCCGTGATGTCCGCTCCCTTTATGAAACCATTCAATCATCAATTTGGTGTAGCGATGCGTGGGAGTAAGATTGGGGGTCGCCGCATAGTCAGACTCACGTGAGCGGCATTACCGATTCTTCCAGCAAGTACAATAATGCCATCTTCATTCAATTGTGGTGAAAGTAAAGTCAGTTTACTCTTTTTTGGCAGTAGCATTCTTTCCTCAGGTAGAAGTTTCTTGTTAGTACGAAGTGCTTCTAGTTCTCCCGGAAAGGATTCGAACTGAACTTGTTGCATCAATGCTTTTTTCTGCCTTTTCTATGTCAGCCACCGTGATCCAAGTAGAGCCTTCTGGCGAAACTTTTAAACGGATGAACTTGATCATGGTTGCTACTGCTCGAATCAAGCGTATCCAGGATGAAGAACGTTCAAATGATACTAAGTTGAAAGTTCTTTCTTTCTTCGTAACGACAGCTATAGCATGACGTGCTTCAAGGTGTTCCAGGTTTACTTTGCCTTCTGTCTTCAATTGGCCACGAGTCTACGGGTTCTAGTAAGAATTCTGGTCCACTCAACCATCGTGCCGATGAAGTGAACGGAATTATCTTGGCTCTTGTAGCATCGTCCGCAGGATTCAAAACTGACGGAACCCATCTCCACTCAGCATTCGGTAGATGCTTTGTTGACTCGGAAATTTCTCCTACCCGGTTTCCAACAAATGTACGAAAACGTATAGTTTCGGACCTCAGCCAACATAGTAGGGTGACGCTATCAGTCCCGAATATGCACCGCTTGATGTTTATCGCATCTTGCAGAGCTTCGTACACACTCACGGCAAGTCTGGCTCCTGTCATTCCCCCTTGGAGTTCCATTCTTGGCACGGTGAGATCTTTCAGGTGGGCCACGCGGCATTTACCATCAATGAATGCCAGATGAGTGCTCCCTTACGTATCGAAACGTAAGTAGACTGCAGCTGCAAATGCGGTTTCACTTCCATCACAAAACACATGCATTTCAACGTCAGCATGTTCCAGATCACTGAAGTAGCAACGGGGTACTTGTATATTGGCAAGGGATGGTAGCATCTTCAACCACTCGTCCCATTTCTCAGCAATTGGTCCTGGCATTTCTTCATCCCATTCAACACCTGAGCGCCATGACTCTTGAAGGATCACCAGTGCTGTTATCTTGAAAGGTTGCAAAAAACCAAGAGGGTCAAAAATCGACATAATCAAACTTGCCATTTTCCTCTTGGTGGGTCGCCTCGATCCAGTTACATCTTTCGGAACTCGATTGAAGTTCAGTGCAAATTTGAACTCATCATTTGCAGCATCCCAGAGAAGCCCAAGAGTTCTTTCCATTGGCCACTCCTCTTTATTCTGGAAGCTAATATCTTCATGAGCTCTTAAACTAAGCGGTATAGACGCCAAAACCTTTGGGGAGCTGCTATTCCACTTTACGACAGGAAATCCTCCCTTTTCGTTGATATCTGTTACCTGTTGTCGTAACATAACAGCGTCTTTTTCTGTCTGTGAACCTCCAAGGAAATCGTCCATGTACGTAGACTGCTTGATGGCAACAACAGCTTCTGAGAAAATAGCAGCGTACTCCTCAGCGTTGCGATCTTTCACGTAGATCGCGGAACAAGGTGAAGATTTTGAACCAAAGAAAAGTAGTCATTTCATATTCCATTGGAGCGATGTCTTTTCTGGTGCCACGATCGTCTGTGCTGGTCTGTCTTCTTCATGAAGTACAACCTGGTGGAACATCTCTTTGATGTCTCCGACAATTGCAATGCGATGTTGACGCCACCTGATCAAGACATAGTCCAACCGCTTCAGAAGTCCAGGTCCTTTCAACGAGAAATCATTTAAACATTTTCCGTGTGACTTTGCCGCCGCATCAAAACTAGTCGCGGTTTCTTGTTGGGGTGGCACACGAAGAACAAAGGAAGAAACCACAGCTTCGTGCTATCATTGCCCATGTAACGTGGCTTCAGGTACCCTTTGGCTATGTAGTCATCAAACGTTTCGATACACAACTTAGAAAATTTACGATCGACATCCATCTTTCTTTCCATGGAGTACAAGCGCTTTAAAGCCATTTTTCTGCTTTCCGAAAGTTGTGGGTTGTCAGAAAGCCACAGTAGTCTAGTTTCCCAGCGGTCGCTTTTCTTCACTGTCGTATTTTCTAATATTTGCAACGCTCGCTTTTCCTCCTTCGAAAATTGACTATTAGCTGGTGCCATTACCCCAAGCGATTCAGTGGAGAAAAATGAGATCATCAGTTGATCAAGTTTCTCTCCTTCTCGGCATTGGCTCATTAGTTGAAACCTCCTTTCGAGACAGGCTTCATCCATAATAACATACCACCCGAGCAAACTTCGAATGGCTTCTGGTGTCTGTCCAGGTACTGCTACCAGAATTTCCCTCGCAGCAAACAACGTGGCAGCATTTATCCCAATTACCATCTTCAGATAGGCATTTATCATTTTGGCTGCCTTCATATTTTTGAGGAATGGGTATTTCCGCTTCAGTTCCTCTGGATCGAACGTCCTAGGTGGAAGTCCTGGCTTGTCCACTGTGTGGGCAGTAGGGGTGGGCGATATTAAAATTTACATATCGATATTCGATATCAGATTTATATCGATACTTATCGATATATCGACATATCGATATTTGTCAATATATCGATAAATATCCTAAAAATATCGATATATCGATAAATATCGGTATTCGATATTGCGATATTCGATATATCGATATTCGATATATCGATATTCGATATTTCTAAATATCGATATATCGATATGGAAATAATATCGATATTTATCGATATATCCCTCAGACCTACTGCTGAGTGCTGACTATCAAATATTATGTAGAATAGTAATTCCCCGATGTGAAATAAGTGTAGCATAAACAAAAGAAACGCCCGAAAAGGATTTGTCCACGCAAATTAAATCTGCAGACTTGCAGAATATTTTTAAATTTAGGGACTTTACAAGAAATCTTTATCTGAAAGTTGCAAAATGCAATACGTTTTAAATTCGAAGTACGGACTTACTGATTACGAATACACGTTATATTGTTATCAATGTTATTATATAGTATTGCATTATTTTTAGGGAAATAAATTGTACTTGTTAAAATATATGTTAAAAATGTGTATAATTCAAGTATATTTCTATCTTACTACATAATTATATGTGTTACAATAATAAATCATTAATAAATATTAGGTATTTATTTTACTGTAACAATGAGATGTGTATGTTTGCACAACTGTACACCACAATCAATGCGTAATTATAACTTTCGTTTCTGAATAGCCAAATTCAGTCTCGATGAATAGTGGCAAGGCAAAAAATTTGGTTCTAAAATGGTTATACAGCACTTGAATGTTTTAAAAATTACCTAATAGTTAACAAAAACATCGTTTTTAGTGCATCAATATTTATATCGATTTTTGAAAAGACAATTTATGAATGTAAAATTTTGTTCTCATTTTAGATCATGACGAATTATTATTAGGATTATTAAAACAAATTGAATTTATGGCACTTCAAATTAAGCGTGTGTTGTACATATGCAGATACATGATATACCGTATACATACAAAAAGTTATCGTAAACCAATGTGAACATTTACATGGTAACCAGTTTCTGACAAAAGTTGGATTAGACAAGTGGAAACTACTAATTTAACAGCTACTCTATAAATCTTAATTATGGCGATATCAATAATTATGGGGATGGCGATAAATATCGATATCAGATATTTCCATATTCGATACATATCGATATTCGATATTTCGATATAACGATATTCGATAAATATCGATATTCGATATCCAATATTTCCATATATCGATATATCGATATGGAAATAATATCGATTAATATCGATATTTATCGATATATCGCCCAGCCCTAGTGGGCAGTAATCTTAAAATTTTTCGCATTCTTATATGTGCCACTAATTTCCAGTTCTACCTTGCTGGAATTTCTTTCTATCCGTGTATCTCCAAATACGGCAAACTTTAAAGGTTCTACTAATCCATCTGCTCCGATGTCATCAATTACATCGTTTTCTTGGGCGCAGAATATACAAGCCAGATCCAGAAGTGCGTAGATTTTCTTCGACGAGGTCGGTCCAATAATCACCACAGGAATCATGGCCAGTAGATCTCCAACAGATGCTGCTGCCATATTTCCACCAGGTGTGGTTACTGCAGTCACTTCGGTTGATTGGGTTAAAGAAGCAGGTGGGTTGACAACAGCTTCAATTCTCCCTTCTTTTTCCGAACGAGGTGCTGCTATCTTCGATGTACCTGATTTTGCAGTCCTATGTAGCAATGTGTGATGGTTCCTAGAGCGACCATCAATGTTGCAGGTCCGACTGTCGGGGCATTTCATACTTGCATGGCCGGTTTGCCAACAGCTGAAGCAAACACGCTTGTCTTTCGCTAACTTCCAGCGTTGTTCGACATTCATCTTTTTCAACACTCTGCACTGCGCTGTGCTATGGACAAATCCACAAACCAGACAGTAATCATTCTTCTCGGTAGCGGTGTGGAAGGCACTAGGTGTCCTATTTCTTGACTTCTCTTTGTCTTCTGGGGTGCTCTTTACATACGGTGTTGAGATTAGGGCAACTGCTTCTGCTTCTTCTTCCAACCACTGTGAAAACAAGAGCAAATCTTTGATCTTGTCTTTATTATGACAAACGAATCGGGCCAACTCTTTTCTCATTATAGGTGACAACTTTTCAACGAGGTCATCAAGTAGTCCAACGTGGTTGAAGTACTCTGGCTGCTTAAGAGTTGTAATATTAGTCACCAATGCTGACACCGCATCATAAAATTTGTAAATAGACTCCGGCTTGTTTACATCAGGTGATTTTGTCAGCCTAGCTTCAGTAATCAATGACTTTATTACGTACTCTGGACGTCCAAACCGCATTACCAAAATCCTCAGAATCGTTTTAACATTTGCTGGATTAGGAAGATGTTTAACTGCTTCCCGCGCAGATCCGTACAAACATATGCTAAACCTAATCGCATTTTGCGAGTCGTCATAGTGCCCCTTGGCAGTCGTCCGATCGAACTCGCTCTTGAACTGGGCCTACTTCGTTGGATGACCATCGAATCCAGGAAGTTCTTTGTCCATGTTTTGCTTTGAAATAAATGTTGTAGTTGGCTCAGCAGGATTCCGTTGTTGGTTCTGCATCAAGTTTAATTGTTGCTGTTGCATCATGTTGGTCTGTTGTTGCATAACAGCCAACTGTGCAATTAGTTGTTCCATATGGATAGTGTTACTTCCGGTTACAACTTCCGGTCGACTCCAGTTATGAAACGGCTGAGCTCCTACACCAGCAGAATTTTTCCCATTGTTGCTGGTTATGGGGTCATGGTTTTCGTTCTGGAACTCACCACTAACGAAACCAACTTGCCCATTGCCCTGTACATCCTGATACTGACATTGACGATCTATCCATTCTTCAGTTTTCTTGCAAGAGATGTTATTATCGAGTGTCAGCATTTCTTCGAACATAATCTTTTCTTTCTCGAGTTCGCACTCCCCCTGGATGATATCCTCTTCATCCTTCAGGTTGACTTCCATGAGTTTGAGCTCGGCCCCTAACTTCTTGAGATTAATTCTGTTTTGAAAGCAAGCAGTCACTTCCTGCTCTTTCTTGACTTTTTCTGCTTCAGAAAGCTTTCCCCTTTTCTTCTTTGTCCTGAAGCATCTTACAGTTGAAGTGATGTCGGTTTGGAAAAGGTTCATCTCCAGACGCTTTTCAGACACTTTCGGTCGAAGTTCTTGAATCTTCTTCTTTGCCTGGATTTCCACTTCCTTCTCGCGGCTTCTTTGGTTGTGGCTCCGTTCCAGGCGTTTTCTTCGAAGATGACGGAATAACGTTGACAGGGTTCCCACGCTCGTTGTAGGTTAAACGAATGGGTTGTGTCTTTATGCGCTGATCTTTTTCTTTCGTTGGATTCATTTTTCCAAATTAATACAAAGTATCAACTTTATACTGCAAAATTAAATAAGCACTGTTTACCAAAGAACCGATCTGGCTCGAAGGACCAAATGTTCTAATTTCAAACTTCGATAACTCAGTTTAAATCACAATTACAAAGGCGTTTTTCAATCGCTTACCACTATTGTCTTTCACACCCGGCTCAGGCTTTAGCCAACTGAAAAGAAACAAATTAAAACCTCCGATTCTCTCAGTATTTATATTCAATTTAATATTGCATCACAAATTCGATTTTACAAATTACAATTTTTATTTTGTTCTGACACTTCTTTAAAACTTATACTAGATTATTCTAAAACTATTAATTTAAAATAAAATCATGACCACAATGATTGTTCTCTCAGGCCACATTGACACAAACTAAATTCGAAACGCAAATAATGAACAAACCCGATCGTTGCCCGATGAAAGAGTATTGCGCAGGCATGCCCTAATGAAGCAGTAAAATAATTCAATTGCAAATTTCAGTAGATTAGAGATCATGGCAACAAGCAGAAAAAAGTGTAAATTTGTATATTCAAATAAAACGCAGTGCCATCGTTCGATAAACTGGTCGGTATGTGCTCTGTGTCAAATCGATAATAGTGATAAGTTACGTTGTCCAGCTTTAAACTATAACATTGAAAAAGTCAGTTGAATCCTTTCAGGATTGGCAAGTGAAAAAATCAAATGAAGTGCCAATGTTTAAATACTGGAGACAAAATTGTCTGGATTTACAACTTTTACTACTATTATTTGTGAGATCCCATCGCGACGGCTATTTTGAATTATACACAGTGTAAAGTATTGCAACCCTTATGATAGGGGCTGCAACCCTTATGGTGGTCTTAGGGGTAGTTTTCCCTCTTAGACCACTAATTTCGCTTCTTCGGAGGATAACTCGATCGCTGGACCCTGCTCTTAATTTAGGGGTTGTAAAGCCTACTTTTAATAAAATAAAACGCCAAAGAATAATATAACACTATATTGAAAAACAATTGTCAATTCTGCCCAATTACAATGATCATTCGCCCAAACGGCTCTATGCTTAAATTGATAGTTTCGTGAATAGAATTGATCGGAATTACGCTTAAAGTTTATGACATCAATTTACTTTGGAAGGAAAGAATAAACATAGCGGCATCCCTTCGAGTTGGTTAATATAAATTACACATAAATGACTGACCTTAGTCCAGGTGCCGTTGCTAGAACTTGGAGGGTGAATGTTAATTTTAATTTTACTCGGTACGCCCGAAAGTTTTATGGATTTCGAAAGGTGTTAGGATGTTACTTGAATGCCCCTGGCTTCATTGATATTCCTTCAATTTTTGAGTGGCTTGTCACAACACTGGCTCACATAAATTTTAAATAGAACTTTCAATTTTAACTTAGGTTATTTCGCCCGGCTCGCGGCATGGCGCCGGGACGCGGTACACCCGAAAACGGCTTTTGCCGGTAATTAATTTATCATCTCGCGGGATACGGGAAGACTGACTGTCCCGTTCGCGTTCCCCAAAAGGTAATTTTCTTTCGGGACAAAAACGAATGTCTTTCGTACTCTCCCGTTTTGCAAGATAGCATTTTTGAATTAGAACTCGCGGATTCTTGGATTTGCAATGTTGCATTTCTCACGCGGATTTGCCTGAATGTCAATTCGACAATTCTCTATTCTCTGAATTACCGGCACCGGATGTAATTCAATACTTTGTGCTTATTGTATTATAACGTTTTGCGTTCTTACCAACTGGAACTTTTGCATTCGCTATGAATTTAATTTATGCAGGAGCGGCTTTGATTTATTCTTTTTCCTGAGAACTTAAAATCTATAAGGTTTATAATTATAACGCAATTTCTTGCGGGTTGTTACACTACTCCCCGCTTTTTAAAAGTAGGCATGTCCTTATGGACATGTCTGCTTTTTTAACAAAAACCCTTGACTTGTAAGTGAATATTACTTCTGATTATATTGACTCATTTTCCTTACTTTATTGCCCTAAAGTGTCTTTATGCTTCATACCGTGTTTTGCGCTCACTTGTTTTTATTGCTCTGCTTTGTGACGCAGTTGACTTCGCACTACACTCTTTTTTAATATGATTTGTCCACTGATTTTGTTTTAATACTCTGCTTTTGAAACACTCCCGCACTTCGCGTTTCACAGCTATGTTGACGTGGGGTGTCATCCTTCGGCTGTAGGCTGCTGATTCTCGGCCCGGTCTTCTTCCTTCCGATAATTGGTTTATTTCCTCCTCTGCAATATCTTATTTTTCTATCCTTTTCATTCTTGTTGTCGCCTTTATAAATTTGTATTTTATTATTCGCACCTCTTCTTTGTATTTATTTCGGGCTTCATTATTAATATTTATTATTTATTCGTATTAATTATTATTGTATTATTCGTCTATCTTCTTCCTCATATTTATTTGTAATTTTATGATTACTTAATTATTATTTATTCATGGTTGTGTTTGGAATTTATTTCCAATGCTAAAGGAAAAGGATGGTGCAACAGAGGTTATTGTTGCAGGCATGACGGCCTCCAGAGTAAAGGATAATTAAAGGTGGAAAACTGTAGAAATTGGTTGATTTTATTTAATGATGAGGTGAAAATGTTATCTTTCCTTTGCGATTACTAACATTTGAGTCGTTATTTTATTTATTTGCGCAATTACTTCTGCTTTCCCAAGGTACATTAGCTGATCCCTTTGTCATAGGCGGTGTCTTGTAGTAATCCCATACTATTTCTTCATAACTGGAATTTACACAATGACTGTTGTATATTCGCATGAAACTTCTGAATTTAAGCTCATTTACTTTTCTTTCCATTTTACTGTAGCATAATATTCCTTCGTATTTATTTTTATTGCTGCAGTTACTATAACTTTTTACTACGATTGATCGCCTTCGTTGTACGATCCTCATTCGCATTTGGCGTCTTCGGTTACTTCACCTACTACGCTTCACATTGCTGTAGTGGTACTATTAATTAATATTTTTCTTATTCATCATCATCAATCAACCCTCTGCGTCCACTGTTGGACATAGGTCTCCCCCATTTTCGTCCATTCCGTTCTACTTTCTTATTACATCATTATAAATTCTTATATTTTCGTATCTATGTACGCTTCATTATTCTTCTTGTCCTGGTGCCTTAACAACGGTTCGCTGACCTTCGGCTACCCTTGAGGACCTTAAATACATCCCACATTTGGGTATTTTCCTGGTGCCTTAAAAGCGGTTCTCTGACCTTCGGCTACCTTTAAGGAACTTTAATGCATCCCATACTGGGTTATATTTTATTTAACCTCTACCAAAATGCGTAAACTTTATATTGCTTAAATTCATTCCTTTGTATGATTTTTCCTTGTAGTCCTGCTGTGGATTTGGGCAATCGGCTATGTCCTGGCTGGATACTGATGTAATAATGATTTACATCAACTTAGTAATATATCCCGTAGTCGTTGTTTAATACTGAATTCTAGTAAAACTACTGCACTTCTATTTGGTAACAAAAACGATGTTTCAAGAGCACACGATTTAATTGATTTGTATGTAAACAGTAAAAAAATTGCTCTTGCCACTCAAAGTAAAAATCTAGGTCTAATTATGGATAACAGCTTCAGATTTAAAGGACAAATCAATTCTTATATACAGCGTGCTTATGCGAAATTGAAAGTTTTGTATCCTCATAGGAATTACTTACCCAAAAATATAAAAACAAACCTGTGTAATACATTAATTCTGTCACAATTTTCATATTGTTCTCCTGTTTATAGTCCTTGCCTTGACAGCAGTGACCAAACTCGAATTCAAAAAGTGCAAAATTCCTGTATTCGTTTTATCTTCGGTTTGCGTAAATACGATCATGTATCACACAAACTTCAGGTACTAAAGTGGCTTAACATGAGAAATCGCTTTATGCTTCAAACCGCATTCCTATTTCATAAAATAGTTACGTCTAAGCGTCCACCGTATTTATATAGACGAATATCTTTCAGAACTGATGTCCACAATTTAAATATTAGAAACAAGGGACTTATTACTCCACCCCTCCACAGGACTGCACTGTTTCAGAGATCCTTTTCATTTAATATATACAAATTATACAACTCTATTCCTAATGCACACAAATCCCTTAACTGTCTTGCCTTTAAAAAATGTATGTATTTATATCTTTTCGGAAGTCAGTAGACATCTACTTCTTTCTAATTTATTATTTATGTCATTTATGTTGTGTATAAATATTCAAAACCTGCCCATAATCAGCGACAACGTATACAATTACTATTTTTAGTTTTAGTTATAGTGCTTATGGTTTTTTTTAGTAATATTACACTCACGTAATTATATTATTTTATTTCCTTTATTGCAAGGTTTAAGTGGAAGAGCAGATGGTAGCTTGTTACGCATCTGAACTTCACCTTGGGGTTTTTCCCACTGATAATTATTAATTAATTTTTCTCATGTGTTATTTGTTTATATTTGTTGTTGGGAAAAATAAAGACATATTATTATTATTATTATTATTATTATTATTATGTTGTTGGGTTTGTTCCTTTGTATGTTATAATCGCGAACTTGTACGCGCACTATTCACTTGATATTAATGTCAACAACGGTATGAGCATTTTTGTTAACTTATCAGTAATATGAATTTTGAATAAGTAATGTTTCTAATTACCACGTTAAATCTTATAAGTTAAAATCAAATATTTGGTTTAATCCTTAACCTTGAAACTCTAATGAGAAACATAAAACAAGTTGATAATCATTAAAAAATAAAATTAAAAAAAAATTATTCATGTTATATTGAAAATTAAAATTGGTTTCTATTTGGCTAAGCAACCGTTTCTCTTTTTAGCTTCGCATTCATATTATTAGTGCAAAAAGATTAATTTGCAAAGATTATCACTTAATTATAAATTTCATAATTCTTAATTAAAATCATATTTGTCATTTAAACGATTCCCACTGAAACTCAAATGAGAAACACAAGTGTTTGATCCTTGAAGAGAAAATAAAATTATTCATAGTTGATAAACTAGCTGTTTCCCTTTTTAGCTTCACTGTTTATTATTAGTAATAAAGTAATTATGTTTAAAAATGTGTTAAATGATTATTTCCCATTACTCTATTTCCTTGTAATTCCTACTGCGTTAGTAAGTTTTTGTAAAATATTATTATTCCTACTTAATTTTAATTCCCATTATTTATTTTTCCTTACGTAACTGTACCCTGATATTTTACTTTTAAAAATATTGTTAGTATTTGTTAATTGTTTTGGTACCGAATAAGAAAATTGTTTTAATATCTTCGTATTGTGCTTTTCACTAAGCTTAACCTTGAAAAATTTACCATAGACATGTTTATTTATTTTTATTCCGTCATTGTTAACAATCTGAAGTACAAACTTTGTACGTTCTATCTATCTATTTACTTTATGCTTTTTCTTATTCGTTCCTTATTTTTGGACGTCTATTGGTCGCCTTTTACGACCCGCTAGACTCCTGAGCGGTGGAAATATTCTAAACCCCGTTTTCCACACAGGGAATAAACCTTGGGATGTCTTTTTGTCGCCTTTTACGACACGCCAGACTCCTGGGCGTTGGGAATATTCTAACCCCGTTCCCACACAGGGAATAAAATTTGTTGTAACTTTTAGTCTTTTATATTTACTTTAATTCTTTAAGAGATTATGAATCTGAAATGAAAATTATAAATTATAAATCTGGATTGAAAATAATTAACCTGGAATGAAAATGAATTTCCCTTATCCGGGAAAAAAAAATTGGGATGTCTTTTGGTCGCCTTTTACGACACGCCAGACTCCTGGGCGTTGGGAATATTCTAACCCCGTTCCCACACAGGGAATACAATTTTGTTGTATTGTTGCTTTTTCCATTCTTCTATTTATTTTATTTATTTCTTAATGTTGCCTTATTTACCTTTATTATTTATTGTTGCCTTAATGATTTTTATTGTTTATTTGTATTTTATAATAAAGCGTCTTCTCAAAAACATGCCTACTATTTGTGTTAAAAAAATATTTTTGATAGTGTACAAACTCATTTTAAATTATCAAATAATTTAGAAACCTATAAACGCAATTTAAAAAATGGATTGTGGAACAGTTTATGGATTGTTACGCTTTACTAACAAAACTTATTGAATAATAATTTTTCGTTGCTAATTTTACCTGAATATTCCTACAATTTTGATATTTGCTTTATTTTTATTTTTATAAATACCAATCTTTATTTTAACATACTTACCTTACGCCTTGCTTAACCTTGTGTGTGGCTAATACTGTGTTTATTTTTGTATTATTTATATATTTTGTTTATTGCTTAATAATTATTTAGTTTCTTCTTTATTGCTTATTTTTAAACTTTATATTTTGGCTTCGCAATTTCTTTTGGTGAAATTTATATTTTTAGCTTCGCGATTTATTTTGGTGAAATTTATGTTTTTAGCTTCTCAATTTATTTTGGTAAAATTTATTTGTTTAGCTTCATGATTTATTTTGGTTAAATTTATATTTTTAGCTTCATGATTTATTTTGGTGAAATTTATGTTTTTAGCTTCTCAGTTTATTTTGGTAAAATTTATATTTTTAGCTTCGTGATTTATTTCGGTACGGGGAGGTAGTATTAAGTTTATAATAATTTTATTTCGTTTTTCTTCGTATTCTGCACTTTCTTGATTTTCGTGAATTTCTTCTTCCTTTTTTCTTCGCCCAAGTTTTGTTTCTTCGATACACAAGTTTTTTACTTACCATATTTACCTGTTCCTTTATATTACTTCCTTGGAACACTTCTTAATGATTCGGTACCTTTTTACTTACCCATTTTAAATTTTCTTTCTTTATTTTCTTAGATTCTTCTTTCGAATCCCTACGTAATTTTTCTTCCTTCTTTTTCTTAGATTCTTCTTTCGAATCCCTACCTAATTTTTCTTCCTTCTTTTTCTTCCTTACTTTATTTTCATATTCTTGCTGCAGGATTTATTTTTCTTCTTCTTCACTTAGTTTTCCAACACTGTGGATAAAAATATTGCCTACTTCATTGGCATTTCAATTTATATGCTTTCTCCTAGCATTTTTACCTTTGTGAACCATGGCTTCCTTACTGAACTTTCTCCCTAGTTCCTTGTCACTTTTTCCCGTGACTTCTTCGGCATTGTTTCCAATATCCTCTTCGAGCTCTGAAGAGTTTAAGATTGCGTCTAGGTGATCAGCCTGTATGACGTCCCTCTTTTTATTGGTTTTATTAGCCTACTTCCTTCCTACTGATTCTCTAGCTGCGGATCCTGTTTTCGGTTCCTTTGAGCTTTTTCTTGAGAATCTTCGAATTGTGTCACTCCGCCTCTTGTAGAATGCAAGAGCGAGTAATGTTGCTGAGTGCAACCTCCGTCTCGAACCTCTGACGATGATTGAGACCCACAATTCCCAACTTTACTTTTTATGGGTATTCCGTCGTGTTTCCCTCCTACTTGGGGTTACTGGAATCCCTGAGATTTCTTAAATTTCGCATTGTGTCACTCCACCTCTTGCCGAATGCAAGAGCGAGTAATGTTGCTGAGTGCAACCTCCGTCTCGAACCTCTGACGATGATTGAGACCCACAATTCCCACTACAATTTTTATGAGTATTCCGTCGTTTTTCCCTCCTACCTGGGGTGACTGGAATCCCTGAAATCTCTTAATTTTTGTACCTGACAGCTATATTTCCTTATTTTTCTTCCTTCTAAAATATCTTCATTGTAATCTTCTTGTGTATCGCTATTGTTGTTTTTTAATACCTCCTCTGCACCTATTATTTCATTTTTAATTTAATTGTACCGCATTTTAAAATTGTTAATCATTGTTTTGGATTGGCGCAAATTGTTAATTCCCTGCCCCATACTGTGAGGGTGCAGGTGGAAAATTTTTTTCACCGTTTTATTATTAATTAGCCAAGCCTAACTTAAAATTTTTATTTACCTTATTGTGAGTTCTTGCCTAGTCCCGCTTTTTTTTTAAATTTCCATCATAGCTTCTGGAGTTTATCTTCGCCTTAACGTTTCTATTACTGTTAGCGTTATTACCTTAATATTTTGTTGTATATTGCCTACTATTATAATTGATTTTTTTTTAACTGTGCGTACCTTTATAATTTTAAAATTTATTCTAGTGTTGTGACTTTTTTCTTGCATTATTTCCTGAGTAGTGTTATAATTTGGCAAGTGCCGCAATGTAATTTAATTATTCTGATTAAACCCGCCAAGCGGCTTATAAAAATTGTGTTCCCTTTTATTGTTAAGATTGGTTTGACCGCCTAAGTTATTGTTAACATATCCTTGATACCTGTGAAATTTTTCCAACCTAACATTAGGATTTGCATTATTTTGTGCCTTGTAAAAATTTGGCTGGTTCCGCCCTGTGCTAAACCTGAAGTCGTTGTTTCTTGTTTGGTGATGTTGCCTAAACTTCAAATAACAATTTTGTGCTATGTGATTATTACGACCGCAATTAAAACAAGTTCTGCTTTGTGTTGCGCGCATTGTAAAAACTGTATTATTATTATATTTATTTATAACCATTTTGTCTGATAATTCAAATTAAATGGCAAATTGTTCCGCTTTGTCCAAATCTACGTTCTCGGTTCGCATTAATAGTGGACCTAGCTGTCTCAAAATGTTTTTGTGTACCCCTGTTCGAAATTGATTTAAAAGTAATTCCCCGTTTTTCTTCCTTAAACCAGGCTTTTCACTGTCCGTCGCATGTTTTAAATCGTCTGTTAAAATTTCTGTGCCTAACGTTTTTAATCGCAACACATAATTAGCTATTGATTCGTCGTATTTTTGATAACATTTACCCAGCCGTATGAGCGCTTCGCCCGGTATTTTCGCTGGTGTAAACTTGCCTATTAGTTTTTCCTTTAACTCATTATAACTCAAACTGTCGAGATCTTGGTTGGTTCTAAAATAACTATAAGCATCCCCTGTTAACCTATATTTCAATATGTTTAATTTTGTACTATCCGACCAATTGTCTAAAATGCCTCGTTCGTCTAAGTTTTCAAAGTATTGCCTAATGTTATTTTTGCCACTAAAATTTTTCACGGTAGACGCAATCATACCTAGCGTCACAAATGGTTGTAATGTTGCTTGATTACCCGACGGCAATTCCGTGGCTGTTGCGTGCGATACCATTTTATTTTAAATTTTGACCTAAAATATTTGAAAATATAGCCTTTCTACGCTAATTACTTTATGATTTGCGAAATTTTTAGCTAAGTGCTCACTGATTATTTAAAAATCCGTATATATATGCACCTATTTGTGAAATTTTTCCAATACTATAAATGGTGAACTTCTTTTTCGGTTAAACGCTTAAAATAATTGCCTTTATGACTCCCTACGTTATTGCTTTCGTATTTGTCCTGATAATAATAATTTTTACAAGTTTTTGTTTGCTTTTATTTATGCGACGCCTATGTGGGCCACCCTTGGCAAGGTTTTAGACGATATTTAATTGCAAAAATGATGCAGGAATTGTATTTATTGTGATTGTTATCCCTAATTGTTGCCTACCAAATTTTTGAAGCCTCTTTTTACTGTTTGCACAGTATTGGGGATTAATATTTGTTACTATTTGTAGAGCGTTCGAATTGTTTTAATTACTAGTACACCGTTGAATTCGAAATTATTATTGCTGTCTTGTTGCACACAGAAACCTACCAAAATTTGATGCTCCTAGAGGAAAAACGTAGAAAAACGCACAAAATCGCACAAAAATAAAATTATATAATAGCTGCAAGCGTAAAATTGTTAGAAGCACATATTAATTTGGGCGCTCTCTGTAATGCCTTCCATAAATGTGATTTGATTTCCTTTTGATGAACAATAGATTTTATTGGGGGGTTGTAGCATTTCTTTTACCTAGTTATGATTGTTTGGCTGCCAAATTTTTGCAACCTATGATCACCCTGCGTATTACAAACCGATAAAATTTCTTGCAAAATTCCTTCGTGCTGAAATTTCCACTAGGGGTTGTTTTTACGTTAGGGGGATGAAATACGAAAGTAACTCTTGTTGTCTGCCGCCCGATTGAGGGTTGGCAGATGTAAATTAGGTGTTGAAATTTTTATAAAAGTGAAAAAATTTATTCTAAGTTTTTAAGAGTGTATTTTCGGCATTCCTGAGGTGCAAGGGATAAACGACCGAGTTAAAGGGGTTGTGCTGCCACCAATGTAAAGTCAGATGTTAATTTGGTGTTTAAATTTAAGAAAAAAACAAAAAACAAATTTTTGAAAAAAACAACCTTGAAAGTAGTGATGGGCATAACCGGACAATTTTCATAACCGAATTATTTGCATTCGAATGATATTAATAACCGAATGATTAGTTGAATAATCATTCGAATAAATTTTGGCTCTCGATTCGTTTCGATTAAGTCAGCCGGTTTGCCGCACAGGTAGGATGCTACAATGTTAATATCTTAATCCCTTGCTTACAACCATGAGTATTTCAAGTTGCGCTAATGATTGTTAGACGACCTGAAATAGTTGGGTCAGTTCGAATTCTTTCTTTTCATGACAATACTGATTTTCAAGACAACGCAATAATTCCAGAGACTGAATACCACAATCGTTTGTTTAATCAACATTTAACTATCCTCAAGCCCAAGTTCTTACATTTGTTCTGCCATTTCTGTAAAGCTCTGTCTAGATATATCTTGAACAAAGTTGGTGATAGGCAGCAACCTTGTCTAAGTCCTTTTGTAGTTTGTATTGCTTCTGTTGTTTTATTACCTACTTTGATCTTTGTATTGTTGTCTTCATATAATTCTATAGTGGCTTCTATTAAGGTTGTATTTATGTCAAGGTCTTCTAGCTTTATTAATTATTTATAAACGACTTATAGCTGTTAGGTCCGGTTTCGCCCTTTCAGTTCCTGTGCAATTCTGGTCTTGAAAAAACCGTAATAATGTGATTCTACTGTCTTGTAAAATTTTCGGAAGGTGTTCTTCTTATTGCAATAGTGCTACACTAAAAACGCAAGTTAACATGTTCTGTTTCGAGAGAGAGTAGAAGTAATATGATGAAACAAAAATTGAATCGCATTTTATTATTGTAAGGACCTTCGAGCCCGATCGCGTGCAGACAGATGAGTCAGCCTTCCAGATCATTCGAGAATGACCTCGATGATTAATGCGCGCGATACGTCAGCATTGCTAAAATAATCGAGTGAGATCGTGAAGTTCCTAGAAGGAATCGCCCGGCAATATATAAGCAAGCACAGCGGGAAAGCGGGCAGTCCGAATCTAGCTTTGAAGTGTGCGAAGCTTGCCATATAAATAATTCGTGTTGAAGTCGTGTGTAAATAAATAAAGTTTATTTGTTGTTAGAAATAGTTCCTGTTAGTGTATAAATAATTTGTGTTCCGCATTAATAGTTCTTGTGTTTTTGTAAATCGTTAAGTTAAATTGCTGTAAATAAATGCTTAAAACAGGAAGCGGCGTATAATTTTTAATAGCCCAGAAGATAAATCGTAACATTTGGCGTCAGGTGTCGGAGTTTTGAACCAAGGGCTATAAAAAAATTATTGGACATACATTAAATAAACTAATTGATTAACAAGTACCGATAAACGTCAGTCAGATAGTAGTGTAGCTAGGGGGATTTTGGGACACTTCGATTGGTTTGGAACTTGGCTAAGTGTCACGTGGCGAGGTCATTGGCCTCTGGTTTGAAACTCGGCTAGGTCTAGCCGGGGGTCAAGGTCTAGCCGGGGGTCAAGGTCAAGGGTCTAGCCGGGGTCAAGGTCACGGGCCTGGCCGGGGTCCGGTTCCCACGATAAAGTTTTGGGGCTAAAAGTTTAATTTTGAAATTATACAAGATTCCCACGATGAATTTTGAGGCTAAAAGTTTAATTTTGAAATTTTTACAAGATTCTCACAATGAATTTTGGAGCTAAATGTCTAATTTTATTCCTACGCTTATCAAAAAATATTTCCCAGGCTCAACAGGATGTGAGTCATCGTCTGAGAATGCAGACTTGTCCAGACATGCAGATGCCGAATGTTATTGTCTACCAATTGAACAATGACGCTCACTGTTTGAGAAATCTGCACGACTGCAAAAACTAATTGGACAGTCTGGAGGAATTTTTGCTAATACAGTTAATGACCTCCATTATCAGATAGACCGGATTGTCTAAGGATTCAAGCCTGTCCAAACTTGTTTGAAGATGTGCAAGACTGGTAAAAAATTGAACAATGAAACCCATTGTTTGAGAAAAATTTTGCACAACCGCTAAATTGAATGGTGTTTTTGTTTGGAAATTTTTGCTGACGCAGTTAATGATCACCATTATCAGTTGCGGCGATGAATAAATAGATCGGCTCGGCTGTCTTGTGATAAAGCATTCAATAACTACAAAAATGAAAAACAGTTTAAAATATTGTTCCTAAAAGGAGTGGTGGTTTAGTTTTATCATTGGAATTTCGATTTCTTACAACGGTATTTGCAAATCATCTGTAAATAGTCCAGTTTTTGGTTGCAACGAGCATAGCTGTAGCAGAGATATCTCACGAATACAAGACTATAGAAGATATAAACAGACAGTAATATTAATCTAAAATTAACTAAAAATTAAGTATTTATCAAATATTATTATTATCAAAGTTGTTAAACGTATGATACAGGCAGTTATTAATTACTTAATAAATACAATTGTCCTATATCTAGTATTATAGTTAATAAGAATTAAATTAGATGAAGTCAAATAAAAGCTATTAGATCACAGCAATATATTAGTAAAAAATACTCTTCAGTTAGCAGGTTAAAAGATTGATGTAGTTTATTCAATCTTAGGTGGTTTAGTTTTGTCATTGGAATTTCGGTTTCTTATAACGGTATTTGTAAATCATTCGTAAATAGTTTTTGGTTGCAACGAGCATAGCTGTAGCAGAGATATTTGACGAATAGAAGACTATAGAAGATATAAAGAGACAGTAATATTAATCTAAAATTGAATTAACTAAAATTAAGTATTTATCAAATATTATTAACAAAGTTGTTAAACGCATGATACAGGCAGTTATTATATACTTAATAAATACAATTGTCCTATATCCGGCATTCAAGGTTTACGTCTTAATCTGATTTTAATCGATTAGAGTCGAATAACTGAGGTTATTACAATTACATGCTAAAGACTGTACGCAAAAGGTAAGATTAAAAGCAAAAATTTTTAAATAAAACCCAGAGAATAAGAATTAAAATAAAGCCAGTAAAAGCTATTAGATCACTGCAATATGTTAGTAAAAAGAACTCCAATTAATAAGGATGCTATACATGATACCCAATGGTGAGGGACAGTTTTATTTTGCTGGATAAAAACTTATCTAGATTGGTTAAAAATCATATGTATAAGAGAAAAACTTTAACACACAAACATTAGAAATTGTGTAAATAAAGCTAAAATTTGCAGACTATAGATAATACCTGTTCAGACCTGTGGATGTGAGCGTCTGGGAATGTGCAAGGTTGCTAAAACTAAACCGGATGTGATTGTTGTCTGAGGTTTCTGCACAGGTCTGCGTGGACACAGGTCTGCGCGGAGGTCTGCGCCAGGGTTTATGCGCAGGTCTGCGCGGGGGTCTGTGTGGGGGTTTTTGCGCATCATTTTTTTCGGTAAATTCAAATTCTGCGCAGGTTTGGCGGTAAATTCAAATTCTGCGTAGGGTTTTGATGGGGGAAATTCAATTATTAAATACACAAAGTTTCGAAATTGGACGGTAGTTATTTATTTCGCTTTTGCTGTTGGATTTATGTGCAGAAGGACAGCATCCCTCACTTTAGCAGTAAGCAAGTTCCTAAAGAAATATTATTATTATGCTGTAGAGATATACAGGTTACAGTTCGGAGTGTAAACTGAGCTAAAAAATTTGGCTATTTTTATACCGCTATTAGCAACAGTACCATTTAATTTATATTGTTTTCTTTTACGTAAGACCCAAATTTTAGATTCGATTGTTTTAATATCGATTCGAAAGCACTGCTGACAGACAGACAGACAGGCAGGCAGACAGGTAGATAAATAGGTAGACAGACAGACAGGCATGCAGGCAGACAGGCAGGCAGGCAGGTAGACAGACAGACAGACAGACAGACACACATCTTTCTCAAATCGTATAAATAAAAAATAGATGGAGATTCTTAAAACCCTTTATTGTACAGATTGCGAGCAGTAATAAAAAAAGGGAGTGAGAGATATGCCTATACCAGTTAAGTATAAGTGTCCAAAATGTAAAGGGGAAACGGATCAAGAAGGACGAAAATGTATTGCTTGCACATTGCACGAACATATGAAAGAAAACAGTGGTGGTAAACATTATCCTCAATCATATTTCAGACAATTCTAGCAAATAACTGAACTCAGCTTGGTGGACGCTATCGTCATGAATTTGATTCTTATATATACATTTAACAATTCGGGTATCTATTATTTAATAGAAAGCTGTTGGCGTGTGAACTAGTTTGAATCTGTCAGTCTGTCTAACTGTCTAGCTGGCTGTCTACCTGTCTACCTGCCTACCTGTCTACCTGTCTACCTGTCTAGCTGTCTACCTGTCTACGTATCTACCTGTCTAGCTGTCTACCTGTCTAGCTGTCTACTTGTCTAGCTGTCTACATGTCTACCAGTCTACCTGTCTAGTTGTCTACCGCTTACATAGTTGTGACAATAATGAAAACGAATGTAGCGACAGAACTTATTAAAACTAAAAATATTATAAGACAGAAAGTTCGAGCTCTTAAGGAAAATAGGTTGGTGGAACAACAGCTCCTCGGTAAATTTTTTAAACCTGTTACAGAACAAATGCAAAGTGTTACAAAAGAGATAAATAAAAAAGAAAATACTCCATCACAATTTAAGCCTTTCAAGTTGAAAAAGAAGGAGAAAGTTAAATACAACGAAGATGATGATAAATATAATCTTAAAAGAAAAACTAAATACGATTATGATGCGGATGATGATGATGATGAACATACCAGTATATCAAAGCCTCCAAAACAAAAATTATTTTACATCAAAAGCGGTTGCGACTGATGAAGTATTGTATGAATCACTATCATCCGCCGAAGATGATCCTAATACGACTATAGCAAACAAATTTCAACCGTCTCACAGCATAGAACCGCAAGCTATAAGTTCTTTCTTAGAACAGTATGATAAACTTCCTAGGAAAGCAATTATCTTATAGAAAGACCAAATCTAGGGAGGTATGGAATTAGATATGATTTTGATAAAAACCAATTTTATTTTGGTGGAGATGAGCTAGATATAAAGGGATCAGATATAATTGTAAAAAATGTTCGCTATGAAGGTACACCTGGTTTGTAAGAATTACTATTTAAAAACAATCCTCAAATAACTCCAACGTCGACAGATAGAGCAAATTATAATGATATCCTAAACAGAACAAGTGCGGCTCATAGAAATTTTAATAAAAATGAACAGAAGGTAGGTTTCAATCAAACGAAATACAAGAAATTTATAAAATCTGACCCGTCATCACCAACATCGCCATCATCGATATCATTAAAGACTAAAAAACGTACTGGTAAAGGTATGCAACAAATGTATAAACAAGTTAGCAATAAACTGATGAATTATGTTTACTAGGATGATCCGAACGAGTTAGTCGATCGATTAAAGTTACTGTATGCCTCTCAAGCATCCGGTCATACAAATCATGTAAATTAAATTGTTAGTATAATAGAAGAGTTAAAAGAAGCAGGAATCATTGAATAAAACCAGTTCGACAATGTTGGAAACAGCACGAGAAGATCGTGACACCCTCCAGACAGAGATGACAACAACATCTCTACCACAATAATTGTCTGGTGCATAATATATTTGTAATAATTTTATACATGTACGTTTTAGACAAATAAATACAATTATATTTACAATTGTTGTTTTATTACACCGTCGTGCCCATAAACCCGTTACAGGAACATGTCAGGCTGACTAGTGGTCTATTTATTCATCGTTGCAAATTCTCAGACACTGATAATGGAGGTCATTGGCCCCTACTATTCTGTAGTGATAATTTTGAAAGCGCTAAATTAAGATTTGTTTCAGTATTAATTGTCCAACTTCCCTGCCTGCCTGCCTGCCTGCCTGTTTATATCTTCTATAGTCTTCTGTTCGTCAGACATCTCTGCTACAGCTATGCTCGTTGCAACCAAAAACTGGACTATTTACGAATGATTTACAAATACCGTTGTAAGAAACCGAACTTCCAATGATAAAACTAAACCACCTAAGATTGACTAAACTACATCAAACGTTTAACCTGCTAACTGAAGAATATGTTTTACTAATATATTGCTGTGATCTAATAGCTTTTATTTGAATTTATTTAATTTTATTAACTATAATACTAGATATAGGACAATTGTATTTATTAAGTAATTAATAACTGCCTGTATCAACTTTGCTAATAATAATATTTGATAAATACTTAATTTTTAGTTAATTTTAGATTAATATTACTGTCTGTTTATATCTTCTTTAGTCTTGTATTCGTGAGATATCTCTGCTACAGCTATGCTCGTTGCAACCAAAAACTGGACTATTTACAGATGATTTACAAATACCGTTGTAAGAAATCGAAATTTCAACGATAAAACTAAACCACTACTCCTTTTAGGAACAATATTTTAAACTGTTTTTTATTTTTGTAGTTATTGAATGCTTTATCACAAGACAGCCGAACCGATCTATTTATTCATCGCCGCAACTGATAATAGTGATCATTAACTGCGTCAGCAAAAAATTCCAAACAAAGACACCATTCAATTTAGCGGTTGTGCATATTTTTCTCAAACAATGGGCTTCATTGTTCAATTTTTTACCAGTTTTGCACATCTTCAAACAAGTTTGGACAGGTTTGAATTTTTAGACAATAACATCAGGTTTATCTGATAATGGAGGTCATTAACTGTATCAGGAAAAATTCCTCCAGACAACAAAGCCTTCATTGTCCAATTATTTTTTGCAGTCGTGCAGATTTCTCAAACAATGAGCGCCATTGTTCAATTGGTAGACAATAACATTCGGCATCTGCATGTCTGGACAAGTCTGTATTCTCAGACGATGACTCACATCCTGTTGAGCCTGGGACCCGTGACCTTGACCCCCGGCTAGACCTAGCAAAGTTTTAAACCAGAAGCCAATGACATCACCACGTGACACTTAGCCAAGTTCCAAACCAATCGAAGTGTCCCAGAGTCCCCCTAACTACACTACTTCAGATAATAAATTTAAGTGTGTGTTGTGCATGCCTGTGACGAGATCCCAAAGCAGCAAGATGGAGGCCCAATTAAGCCAACTTTTCCAGCTGATGCAAGTTGGCCAGGATAAGACAGAAAAAGCACAAGAGGAACTTAAGGAAGAACTGAAAGCCGCGCAAGAAAAAGTAGTCCAAAAACTTGAGGAAGAATTGAAAGCCACTCAAGAAGACCTCAAGGAAGTACTTAAGGAAGAGCTGAAAGCTTCGCAAGAGGATCTTAAAGATGAACTTAAGGAAGAACTGAAGCGAGCCACGACTAGTTGGCAGAGGAGATCAGAGATATTCAGGAGGAAATGGAAAGAAAGGTAATCAGATTTCAAGGTGACGTACTAGAGCTGCAGGAACAAGTTACCAAGTTACTAAGTGGCCAAGGCCAACCAACCCCCTCTGAATCTGCTGGCTTCTCTTCTCTTCTTGCGGTAAATCAGCCTACCTTATAGCGAGTTGCTACCCCTCAGGTTGCTCCTTCCCAAGATACTGCCCCAGCGAGGCCCGCAACATCCGGCTTGCATATGAAACTTCCCTCTTACGATGGGAAAACGCCATAGTCAACATACCTGAAGCAATTTGAAGCCGCAGCCGTCGCTAATGGTTGGGGAATGGCAGACAAAGCGATCGCATTGATTCTGACATTGCGAGGGGATGCCCTGAATATTCTGAAAATGGTTCCAGAAAATCAGCAGAAGGACTTCCGGCAATTGGTGAATCGTCTGGAACGGCGTTATGGCGATAGTCATCTTTAGCATGTGCATTGTGCCCAAGCTGAAGAACCGAATTCAAAAGTCGAGGAAGACTCTGCAAGAACTTGAGTACGACGTTGCTCGATTGGTTCGGCTCGCGTATCCATCGGCGCCGGAGGACTTCTTGGAGCAGCTAGCCGTCCAAACATTCATAGATGGAATGAAAGACGCCGATACTCAACAAGCGGTACGCCTGGGGCGCCATAGGACACTGGGAGAAGCCTTAGCCCATGCGTTGGAAGTTGAAGCGGCAAGGAGTGCCTCCAGAGGACATGGTCGTGTCCGCGGTGTCGCTACGACAGAAATGGCGCCTGAATCCATGGAGGACATGGTGCGACGAGTCATAAAGCAGGAGACGAGGGAGAAGGGACCCCGTTGCTGGAGCTGCGAAGAGATGGGTCATCTTAGGGCTCGCTGTCCGAAGAAAGGAGCCCGAGCGTCTGACGAGCCATCGGAATACTAATACGGGTCGACAAGAAAGGGCAAGAGTCGACTCGTGATTGCCATGCCCTGGAGATTTTCATCTCTTTGCGAGATCAAATTTGGAAGAAAGCCTGGCAAAAAGGCGGCCGGCGAGGGCTACGTGGGGAACCTGAAGAAGAGGATGAAAGAGATCCACGACGCCGTACACCGAAAAATTCAGAGTGCCAGCGACCGAATGAAGGACCGATATGGTGCCCGCGCGGAGGCCGGTGGTTTCCAGCCTGGCGATTTGGTATAGCTTCATAACCCCCAGAGGCGTCGTGGTCTCTCCCCTAAGCTCCAAAGACACTGGGAAGGCCACTACACTGTAGTTGTTCGACTGAATGACGTGGTATACCGAATCCAGAAACCTTCTCGAGGAAAGTGCAGGGTGGTGGACTTCAATCGACACGCTGCGGCGGTATTCCTTGGCACACTGCGTCGCCCAGGACCTCCGAATGTCTAGGGGGATCGCCGCTGCCTTCCGGGAGAAGTTTGGCCGGTTAGACCAGCTACGAGAGCAGGCACCTTAGGTTGGCAGAACTTTGCGGCTGAAGGAAGGCAATAGCTCCATTTATTACCTGGTGATGAAAAGGTTGTCGTACGAAAAACCTAGTTACCCTCCTGGTAACTAGGTTTGCTCTGGTCTGCTCTTTTGGGTCTTAAGGAGCAGATGGTGAAGAACGGTGAAACCCGGCTAGCGGTGCCAAAATTAGGATGCAGCCTGGATTCGTTGGACTGGAGGGTTGTACGCAGCATGCTGGAAGTAGTTTTCGACCGGACCGGCATCCAGATCGAGGTCTGCTGTTACAGCCCGTTGCGAAGCATTGGGCCCACGGTGGACTGCTACTTTTTCAGCCAGTTCGTGTGCAAGAAGGGCACAGCCTACAACGAACCCCCATGAGAGCGAGAAGACAGGCACCCGTTGCAACTCGTTCTGGGACAGAACGACCTAGGGCGAGGGCAGTGTAACGACCTTCGAGCCGGATCGCGTGCAGACAGATGAGTCAGCCGTTCAGATCATTCGAGAACAACCTCGGTGATTAATGCGCGCGATACGTCAGCATTGATAGAATACTTGAGTGAGATCGCGAAGTTCCCAGAAGGAATCGCCCGGCAATATATAAGCCAGAGCTGGGCAAATTACTTTTAAAAAGTAATTAATTTCTAATAACCAATTACCGCCCAATGCAGTAATTTAATTACCAGAGATTCAATTACTTACAGGAAGTAGTAATTCAATTACCAATTACTTAGTAATTGTAATTGTACAACATCAATTACTTTTTCAATTACTTTCAATAAAAATTATTGTCATATACAGATGATTGCAAATAAAACTGGGTCAGCTAATATGCAATATGATGTACAATAAAATATTAAATACTCGTAATTAATGTTGCTTTTTCTTATGCTTCTATTTTTAATAATATTTTATGCAGTCCACCTACGGTACGGATATATAAGTTAGAGCCATTTTGACACGTT
The DNA here is from genome assembly GCA_940337035.1 of Agriotes lineatus. Classification (NCBI taxonomy): domain Eukaryota; kingdom Metazoa; phylum Arthropoda; class Insecta; order Coleoptera; family Elateridae; genus Agriotes; species Agriotes lineatus. The sequence continues at coordinate 43,215 of CALNHX010001215.1, read as the reverse complement.
ATTAAAAACGCATAAAGTAGTCTCGAGACTTGACCTTGACCCAGTTTTATTTGCAATCAGCTGTACATAGTTTTATTTAGTAGAACCTTCTTGCAAGTTGCAACTATCATTAGTTTTGTGTCGATTCGTAATCGTAATCTAAAAATGCTTAATTTTTATGTTTTGCTAGCTATAGTAACCTACATACTCTTTCACTTTTGAAAGTTTTTTGATAATTAAATCTTGTAGCTACATGCACCGTTCACCAAAACCAAAAGTTTTTAGTTTGTTTTGAAGTAAAATGTAAGTAAATAAATAAATTCAAGGATAACAATTATACAGGGTGTCCCAAAAAAATGCGACACCGATTTGGCATAGATTCCTTAGGTTATAATAAACCGATTAAACCTAATATACCTTAGTACAAAGCCCTTCAGTAAGAAGGTATAGGGACTTGAAAGTTCAAATGTATAGATTTTTTTTATATTAGCTTCCACATAGGTTATCCCTGAAGTTGAGCTTTTTATCACGATTGCGGATTTAGTTGCCGAGGCCCGTAGGGCCAAAGCAAATAAACCACATGAGGGATAAAAAGGAACTTCCAGTGCCGTGGGGTACATTGTTTTTTTAAATCGCGAAATTACAACATTTTAACCAACTTTTGTAGGTTATGTTGACGTCGGTTGACGTTTACCTATCGTCCAACCGCCTACAAAAAGTCGTAAAACAATGGATTACTTCACTGCCCATTTCTCGTATTTTATTTGACGATTTCGATGTTCTTCACTGCCGATTCCGACGTTCTTCACTGCCGATTTAAAAAAAAATATTTTTTTTTGAATATGAAGAAATGTCGAATTGCATTTTGGCTACATTTTGTAATTATATTAGAAACAATAGCACGCTGAATATGTTATAAAAGTAATTTTTCCATGTTCGTAATAAATTAATCCACTCGTTTTGCATCGCTCGATCGTAAATTAAATGTTGAAAAACTCTCACTTTTTTTTAACTTGTAGAACAATGTACTATTAAATACGCCTAACATGAGGCTGCATGACGAAAATATGTAACTTACCTAAGTATACAGGGTGGAGCATTGGATTTTTTAATTGTTTGACAGCAAATTTCTATTTAGATTTTGTAGAACACTACGTGGTGATTCAATTGGCGCAACTTGAGTATTTTTTGTTGGCTCAGTTAGGCTGAAAACACACGAAGCGGTTCACGCCGAGTCGGCAGCCGACTCTGCCCATGATTCTATGTATTTAAAGCGGACAAAACACACACTGCGTCATGTAGCGCTTACGCCGCGCGTACGCCGAGCGTACGCCGACCGTACGCTCATCCAGAACAAGTGCCAAGCGCGGTTTTCTTATCGCTTCGAGCGTACCCTCAAGTCTGTGCTATCTTATGACTGTACACAGGACAAACTGTTTTAAAGCGGTGAGTATCAGGCGCGGTTGTCAAATATCTTTATCATATATGAAAATATTGTACCTAGATGAGTAGTATCTGACTGGTAATTTGTTTTGAAGGTTATATATGTACTAATTTAATTTTAGTGGTAAATATGTGTTCCAATATCGAAACCGAAAAATGTATAATGGAAATACAGGCAAGACCAGCCATATGGGACATGCAGCATGTTGATTATGCAAGTAAAATAAAACGAAAACGAATCCATTGTCTTCAATAGAAATACTGGCAACATGTCATCGTTATGTTTATCGCGGCGACTTTTTAGCCGACTCGTGTGTTTTATCGCAGACGGCCGTCGAATCGGCTGCCGACTGGGCGCCGACTCGCGTGTTTTAGGCTGAAAACACACGGAGCGGTTCACGCCGAGTCGGCAGCCGACTCTGCCCATGATTCTATGTATTTAAAGCAAACAAAACACACGTTGCGTCATGTAGCGCGTACGCCGCGCGGACGCCGAGCGTACGCCGACCGTACGCCGACCGTACGCTCATCCAGAACAAATGCCGAGCGCGGTTTTCTTATCGCTTAGAGCGTACCCTCAAGTCTGTGCTATCTTCTGACTGTACACACGACAAGCGGTTTCAAAGCGGTGAGTATCAGGCGCGGTTGTGAAATATCTTTGTCATATATGAAAATATTTTACTTAGATGAGTAGTATCTGACTGATCATTTGTTTTGAAGGTTATATATGAACTAATTTAATTTTAGTGGTAAATATGTTCCAATATCGAAACCGAAAAATTAATAATGGAAATCTAGGCAAGACCAGCCATATGGGACATGCAGCATGTTGACTATGCAAGTAAAATAAAACGAAAACGAATCCATTGTCTTCAATAGGAATACTGGCAACATGTCATCGTTATGTTTATCGCGGCGACTTTTTAGCCGACTCGTGTGTTTTATCGCAGGCGGCCGTCGAATCGGCTGCCGACTCGTGTGTTTTATATCGCAGGCGGCCGCCGAGTCGGCTGCCGACTGGGCGCCGACTCGTGTGTTTTATGGCAGGCGGCTGCCGACTCGGCGTGAACCGCTTCGTGTGTTTTCAGCCTTAGAATATATATTTATGCATTAAGGGAACTGTGAATATGTTCTTTCCCTGAGGTTGACATGTATTACAGACCGAGGGCTCTGGCCCGAGGTCTGTAAGTCAACCGAAGGTAAAGAACATGAATATCTCCCGTGGTGCATACAATATTTTTTCTACTAGCATATTCGTAAAAATAGTATGAAATTTCAAAATGTCATGACATTTAAAACTAGAATATGTAAGTAACATTAAGGATTGCCTCATTGTATGGTTGCTAAGACGTTAATTGTAGTTGCATTGTTACCATGAGTTTGAGGGAGAAATAATTTGACAAGTCCTTTGGGAGTTATGAGTAGCTTTTCATATTTTGTTTCTATGACGAAAATTTACAATATCATGTTGCTAATAGATAAAATATTGTTTTACCCCTATATACGAAAGTAACATTTTTGTCGCCTGTTAGGGGTTTCCCGGGTTTCCTGGTCGGTTTTCAATGGCAGTGGGAGGGAATATAATACATTGACTACCGTTGCCATTAGAGACGGGAGGCAATGTGATTAATAATAAATCAAGTAACCTCCTGGTTTTCATATTTAAATATTTTTGAATAGCTGAATACAAGAGATTGCCACATCAAAAAATGTAAAAGTGTTAAATGTATAACTCTGGACTAAAACGTAATTTCCTTCCTTGCATAATTACAATTGATTAGGTACTGTGCTCGCTAACGTTGAAGAATTAAACTACATCCGCGGGAGGGAATGATACATTTTACTCCCTAGTAATACAAATAACTATAAAAAATGTATTAGGTAACTTGAAATTTTAAAACAAAATATCAATTTGGTGTTGATCAGGGACTGTTGAAAGTTGACAGGTGACTGATAAACCTAGTTGAAAACCGCTGATTGAAATAAGAATTTGTACAGCAGATACAAAAACAGCTACAAACTATGAAAACTAAGAATGTTTTATCTAACGAGATCGTATCAACAATAAAAGATGTTACCATTCCAACTACTAAAATTTTTTGAAAACAAAAGACAGGTAAATTGACATAATTGAGGATACTTATTCTTTCACAAGTTCAAACACTAACATGTACCTATATTTTACAGATTGTTATAGTAAATGTCCCTTTGTCCTATATTTTAAACCAATGTTTCTGATGAAGCTAACAATGAATTAGCGAAACGTAAAAGATGTTTTTAAATAAAGATAATTTTAATTATGTGTAATGTCCAAAACGACAAAATTTTTTACTTACGTTGTTAAAAAAATTTAAATTAGCTGATTTTATCTCTACATCTGTAAAATACATGTTTTTTGTGAGGAAAGTAGAACCCTTTTGGGTAGTCTTATTTCCGATCCAGCGAACGTCTGTTTTATAAGTTCACTTAAAAAAATAACCAAACACGAAAAAAAATTTCAAACGAGCCGGTACTTCACACCATAAAAAAGTAAATTAAGCGTCCAAAATCCAAACCTAATGGGCGGCCAACAGGACTTTATTTGTCGATTTTGCGAAGTATTGCAAAGCCTGCGGTTTGGATTCGCAGCGATTAATAATGGCAAATACGTGACATAAACATCATTCCTTCTGAAGCGATGATAAGGGAATTTTCAGGTGCAAATCTGACGCATAGTATTCGCGATCAGATTACCGAGTTAAAAACAAACAATAAACCACTATTAAAGTTCGATACCTTCAACAGAATTAAATTGATTCAATAATATTTCCTCCAAATTGTACGTAAAAACCCTAGAAAAATAGCTAATCACATTTTACTAAAGTTTGTTGTTTACAGCCTCTTCAGATCCCCTAGAATTAGGAACTTGTCCCCAAATCTGGCAACTCTGCTCGTGACGCGTCGTAGAAAATGCGATAGTTGCTGTTTTCGACTCGCCAGATAGATTAGGCTTCTATTGTCGGGGAACACCCTGTTGCGGTTTGCTTAATATGTAACTTTTCTTAGTTTTTTGCGTTCTGGAGATTTGGCACTCAATCGAGGTCAGTAATTCAGTAATTGAAATACCACAAAGTAATTCAATTACCTAGAGTAATTTCAATTACCACAGGTAATTCAAATACTTGTAAAGTAATTTAAATACTTTAGAGTAATTTAATTACACAAAAGTAATTGAGTAATTGAATGTAGTAATTAATTACTTTCAAAAAGTAATTTTCAAGTACTTTTTAACAAAAATCGTAATTCCCAATTACAATTACCGCACTTTGAAAAGCAATTCAATTTCAAGGCAAATACACAAAAAGCAATTTAATTAGTAATTTAATTAAAAAGTAATTATTTACTGCCCAGTTCTGATATAAGCAAGTACAGCGGGAAAGCGGGCAGTCCGAATCTAGCTTTGAAGTGTGCGAAGCTTGCCATATAAATCATTCGTGTTGAAGTCGTGTGTAAATAAATAAAGTGCATTTGTTGTTAGAAATAGTTTCTGTTAGTGTATAAATAATTTGTGTTCCGTATTAATAGTTCTTGTGTTTTTGTAAATCGTTAAGTTAAATTGCTGTAAATAAATGCTTAAAACAAGAAGCGGCGTATAATTTTTAATAGCCCAGAAGATAAATCGTAACATTATGTTAGACCTAGTTAATTTTCGATGTTTTGGGTTATTTTATTAAAATAAAAATTATAGTTGGCGGCTAGTCTATACAGGATGTATTTAATAGGTCATAAAAAATGTACAGTATGATATTCTATGCTTAAAATTAAAACGAAAACCTAAGAACCATTTTTTCTATCTGTTGTACTTTTCTGGTAAAAGCTATGCGAATCTGAGAATTAACACTTGATCTTATTTACAGCAAAGCAAACATTTACAGAAATAACACTTGTCTGTTTTTTGACATGATTTTGAAATCGGAAAAAAGAATAGGTTTTAGAAACTCTCTAACATTTTCTTGCACCGCTCCGTCTGTGATAAAAAGGAATCAATTTCTACAGAAGGACATCATTCCATCAGGAACATCAATGAGTCAGCGGTATGTGGTGCAATTGCTACGGGCATAGGACATAGTTAAATGGATTATGTTCAACATTAGATATACGACTTCTACAGAAACCTACATCATGTATTAAAAGTTATAGACAAGACCTGCTGGGATGAAATATTAATGGCTGGTGCTGAGTAACACAAACTGGCAATAGAAGCTGGCGATGTTGGTAAAGATGGAATACCTTTTACTACTGTCATTGTAGACTGAACGTGGGCAAAACGGTTTTATAAATCTAACTACAATACTCATTCTGGTGCAGGCCTGCATAATGGGAGAGAACCAATAAAATATTTTATGTTGGGATAAAAAACAAGTACAGCTATTTCTGCGATAGATCGAAAATTACTACCTAACAACAAAGATATACCACAACAAAAATATTACAAAAATTGATCACATCGACGTCATTGAATCATCTATTATTTTAGATGGATTTAAATCTTCCCTAGAAATTCGCAACCTAAAATATTTGTGCTTTATTGGGGATGAGGACAGTAGCGTGTACAAAAAAATAATAGAGAACCCAAACCGTACGGCAGTAACTTTTTTATCGAAGAAATTGAGTGTCGAAATCACAATCTACGTAATTTGGCCAGCGCATTAATGATTTAGTAAAACGACGAAAGGTGGATGCAAAACTTACATCTTTTATTAAAGACAATATGCTGAGATTTATAACAGCCATCGTGGAAGCTATAAAACATAGAAAAAATGAGAGCATACTTTTCCCTGCGAAAATAAAATATAAAAAAAGCAATATCAACGGGCTCTCCTCATATTTTGGGTAACCATAAACACTCCTTAAATAGTAAAAATACGTATAAATACGTAAGCCAGGAGAATAGAATATTTGCGCAATTTTCGAAAATTGTGCAATCTTTAATAAATATCAATGTATATTCATGCGAGTTATTAATAATTCATTAATTCTACTATATGATGTTGATAGTAATTGCGTAGAATATTATAATTTTATACTTAATAAGCTAGTTGCTAGATGTGGGAAAAGGAATTAATTTTTATACACGTGATTCTTACTAAATTCTTTGTAAGCAGCTGCTATTAGTTACAACAATCATGGTGGTGAAGGAGGTAACTACACCAAGTGTTACGCTAATACATTAAGAAACAGAGCTCATAAAACTTCCATTAAAAAAAGACAACGTGTTGTACCGGAAATTTTGATTACGGCGTCGCCGTGCCAAAGGGAACTGTGCACGACAAAAGCGAATACAATCTTGCCGTTGCAAAAAATACATTTTTACTTTTTAAGGCTGAAGTAGTTCGCGAAAATGTCTTTACTAATACTGTAGGATAAAGTATGAATCCAACATGGCAAAAGAAAAGGCAAAATTAACTTACAGACAGCTATTTTGGGGCTGTATGCTAAATGTTTCAAAATACCAATACACGAAATTTAGTGAAATGGCTAATAACGTAAAATCTAAATCTTTGGAATACGGCATTACAAAAGAAAATGGAACATGGCAGCTATTTTCCAGGACAACCAATATTACAGTAAGGGACTCCGGGATCTTTGTTGATGAAGAATATCCCTTTATAGGAGCATCATCGGACGGAATTATCGACAATGATAGCATACTGGAATTAAAATGACCATATAGCGCACAACTTGTTACAATAATAGAAGCTGTGGAGAAAAAAACTAATTACATATTGTGAAAAAATAAACAGCAAGGATGAAGATACTATAATCAAATTAAAATGTAAACATGATTCAAAAATAATGTAGTACGGTAAAATAAAAATGCAAGACCAATATTTATTTTAAGTAGGCAAACCTCTCCTGGTTTAGGTTTCCAAGAACTAGATTGTAATCAGCTATAAGCAGCTTACTCTGCCTAATGCTTTGTTAATAGCAACACCAAAACGAATAAATTGTAGTGTTGGTTGCCTAAATTGTATTTAGATTTTTAGAAATAAAGTCGAAATTAAAGCACCTGAAAGACATATATTGTAATAACTCCCTAGATAATTACAGCAGCTACATTTCAATATAACATTTAATAATTTTGCTCAAAACTAAGGAAATTACAACGAAATATTGTTTTACTATTTTTTGTTAATTACAAGACTCTAATTTAAAATTTTCAGAATATTTTATAACACCCCCCTTGTAAATTGCCTACTCGGCAAGCTTAGCTATTGACACGGTTTTTAGAATACAGAGCAACATTTTTATATTATAATAAAGATCGACGATATTTCGCAATTCTATAGTTAAGTAAAGCAGAGCGTTAAAGCAGACTTTTGATCTATTTTCTAGATCATTTATAGTTTTCTCTAACCGCGACCTAGATCTTGATGCATTTTTTTCTCATAAGAATCAAGGATTTCTCCCTGCTCTATCGTCGAACGGAGTTCAAAGGTTGTCTGATAAGTCACCTCTTGTAAAAATTTTAAAAATTTAGTAAAGGAAGTCTCAAACAAGAGCGATTTCAGTGAAAATTCAACTAATGATGGCCAACCAGCGGTAGTAGCTGTAGATGAGCTAAATATAGTACAAGAAAGTTATTACGTTGCCTACTTTACGATGGGCCTGCTTTGATACATCTTCTTTCACCTAGAGGTTTGTCAAGATTTGATGAATATTCAGAGAAAATTTTCCAGGCACACATCAAACACAACATCGACAAATTTCGAGCTAAATGTGTTGACATTCTGTGGGATGTTTATAGGACGAATAATCTAAAAAATTATGTGAAAGAAGTCCGAGGCACTGGAGTAAGAAGACAAGTTCGTAATAACGTGGCACTACCAAAAAATTGGTCCGAGTTCTGAAAGAACGCAGAAAATAAAACAGAACCCTTTGGATTATTGGCAAATGACATAATCAAGTCTGATATGTGTCGTTCTGTAAAAATCGTGTCTACGCTTGGTGAAGAAATTCTTAAAAATGGAGTTTCGAATACTTATTTACAATCTTGCAATCAAGAGGATCAGATACAAGACTGATGTTACACGTACAAGATTGTATCCGTCAAGGCTGGAAAGACATTTACATTCGAACTGTGGATACAAATGTTGTGGTATTAGCCTATTAGCCATTTATTTTTTTCATATTTTTCATACACAGAGACTCCAGACATTAACTATACACTTTGGGGCAAACAAATATTTCAGAATCTTAAAAGTGCATGAGATATCCCAAGAATTTGGAGAGAGGAAATCTGCAGCAATGCTGTGGTTTCACTCTTTTACGGGATGCGACACCGTTTCCTTTTTTGTTGGAAAAGAAAATTTGCTGCTTGGAAAACATGGACGATATTTTCAGAAAGAACAGAGGCTTTCGCATTTATTTCGAAGCCGCAAGAAAATATACCCAATGAAATTCAGAATCTATTGCAACGATTTGTTGTCCTTATGTATTCCAATACTGCTGTCTGCATGGGAATGAATCAAGTCCGAAAAGAATTATTCACTTCCAAGAAAGGATAATTTCAAACATTCCTCCTTCAATAGCAGCCCTGGAGCAGCACATTTTGAGAGCTGCGTACCAAAGTGGACACATATGGGGACAATCCTTGAAATTCAAATTGAATTTGCCTGATCCCAACAATTGGGGATGGTGGATGTCAGAAGACTGTTGGTTGCCAAAATGGTCAACACTTCCGGAGGTATCTAAAGCACTTAGACAACTGATTCAATGTACATGCAGAAAAGGATGTACACACATCATGTGTAGTTGCAAGAAGGCCGGTTTGCATTGTACTTTGCTTTGTGCAAAGGAGAAGAGAATGTTATTCATTAACATAAAAAATGTAGGTACTTATAGCAATTTATTTATTATATAATTGTAATCACTATAAAATCATATTCAGGTTGGAACTATCTTTATATTTTGTTTATCAGCGAATCATTTATGAACTGCCCACATGAGATATTACGTTATTTATCATTTAGTTACATATATTTTCCAAAATTATCAATAAAAAGAGTATTTTGAGGTATTTTTCTTAAAGGGACTTTATTTTTTGGTTTCACGCCAATAATATGTATATACTTTTTTATCTCACATTTAATAGGCAACAAGTTTTCTATATAAACTTTTTGATAACAACTACAGTTTTCTCAAAAATTACATATTTCAATGCTTCAAAAAAGAAGCATCATCTAGGAACTAGCGGCCATTTTGATTTGGCGCTACTTCGAAAATTACTTCTTTTAACAATACAAACCACTCTGCCAAATTGCAGAATGGTTTTACTAACAGCCGTTTTATGTGGCGTAGCCGCTCTACTATAAGGAAAAACGAATGCAGAAGTGGTCTGTCTCTTCTTAGTACATAAACCAAAGAGATTTTGGGATTACTATCCTATTTCTGAAGCAGGAACTCGAGGAACTGACAAAGAAGAACGCCGACTTGACGCGAGAGAAAAAAGCTTCGGAAGAAAGTGCAGCAGAGAAGATTCGGGAGGTACTGGGAAAAACCTTCACGCCTGGACAAATCGACATGTTCCTGCATCCAGAAAGGAAAAAAGCTAAGTGGTCTTCAGAAGACATTGCTGCAGCGATATCATTAAGAAGCCTAAGCTCGTGAGCTTATCGATATTTGAGATCTCTTGGGTACCCATTCACCGCCTTATCAACTTTACGCTCTTGGGCGTCCCGTTTGAACTTGAGCCAGGAAACTTTGGATGATGTGATAACTTTAATGAAGACTAAAGATGAATCCATGAGTACCTACCTTAGAGCGCTTAACGGTTTTGTCGTTTGGAGAGGCTTACATATCCAATCAAATTTGTATCGACAAGACAAATGTGCAGAAGGTGGCTCCCCACAAAACTTAGCAGGCGGTGATGGCTCACGGATTGGTCGGAAACTGGAAACAGCCCATTTTTCATAAATACGATCAAGAAATGACGAAGAATATCATTGACGAAATTGCAACCAAAATTTACAATGCTGGCTTCCCTGTTGTATCAATTACTAGTGATATGGGTCCGAGAAATGTTGGTTTTTGGTCGGAATTTGGAGTTATACACGATCAACGGTGTTTTTTCTCGCATCCTTGCGATCCATCAATGAAAATTTTTGTCTTCGCTCACGCTCCTCATCTGTTGAAGCTTCTGAGGAATCATCGTTTAGATCAACGATTCAATATTGACGGCAAAATCATCGACAAATACTGTAAGTAAGTAAATCATATATTTAGCATCAATAAGTAATAACAAAAGGAAAAAAATATACAGTGAAAGAAACTTAAAAATAATAATTGCTACTTCAGCCTGGACTTAAAGCTACTTACGTTTGTAATTTGTTTAATTTCTGTGGGCAAAGCATTGTAGTTCAACGACCCTTGTAAAACACAGAATTATGTTCTTACTCTATCTCTGTCTCTCAACATAAAAATTATCACCTGATCGTATGCTATAAGGAATTTGATCATGACACGAATTGGAGTATATCGGTTACATTTTAAAATGACCCGCATTGCCTTATTCTGTAGTCGCTGCAACTTCTCTAGATCTTGCACAGTGCACGATATTAAAACTGTACAACAGTAAGTCAAATGAGGTTTTACAATACAGTTGTAAATTAAGAGACTTGACGGAAGCGACAACTCTGACCTAATCCTCGCCAAAACGCTTTTTGCTCATCTTAATACATAATGCACCCACATGCTCCTTAAAACTAAGTTTGCTATCAAGTACAACACCAAGATACTTCATACTAGTTACAGTGTCAACAACGTCATTATTAATTCGTACTTCATCATGCCTATCAAATTTTGTCCTACTAGAACCTATAAGCATACACTTGGTTTTACCTACATTCAACTTAAGCTTGTTAATACAGAGCCAAGTGTACATAGAGCGCCACTCCTCGTTTAAAATATGAACTGCCATGCTGATTTCTTGATGCGCCACACTTACAAACGTATCATCCGTAAATAAATTAACAAAGGAATATTTCAGCCGTGACTTGAAGTCATTTATATAAATGATAAAAAGTAGGGAATCAAGCACAGTTCCCTGTGGGACCCCAACACGACTTGTAACCTCTGAAGACAATGAGTCACCAATTTCCGTTCTGTGAGTTCTTTCCTTCAAGTAGTCGCTAAACCAATGAAGCACTGTTACTTTAAGTCCGTAAAAAACCAGCTTTTCCAGTAACAAATCATGATCAACAGTTTCAAATGCCCGCTGTATATCAACAAAGACACACACATTTACACAACCATCCGAGATGTTTTTCCTTAGTGCTTGGAATACTAAGTTAATAGAGGTTTCACATGAATAATGCTCCCTAAAACCTGAATGAGCATCATACAACAGTTTTTCCTGATTTATATGGGACAAAAGTTGCTCATGAATAACACATTCAAGTAGTTTTTCAACCAATGGTAACAAATTTATTGGTCTAAAATCCGCTGCACTTCTGTTGCCTCTCACTTTTTCAATGGGGATTATTACACTGGTTTTCATATCGTCAGCAATTCTGCCAGTCCTTAATGAATTATTTACACAGTTTAATAATGGATACCCGACTACATGAAACATGCGTTTTAATAGTTTTGGTGTTAAGATGTTATCAGCACTACCTGAGTTCTTTAAATTTATCACAACCTTACAAAGATGGTTTAATGTTATTTGTTTGAATTCACACATTGAATTTACCCATCCTTTCATTCCAGCAACTTTCCAATGAGCATCAACGACATCAATAGATTGAACTATTTCCTGCAGGCTATCTTCCACAAACATATTAAAATTTTCTGTTACACTATTAGTCAACTTATATCGATCGGTATTTGCAAATTCGATGATACAGTAGTCGCTCTGACCTCTTGTTCTGCCTAGCTTTTCTTTGAAGATTCGCCACACTTTTGCACTGTTTGTTACGATACTTTTGGAGTGTCCCCCGTAGTATTGAACTTTCACTAGCTGAATTTTTGAACTTGAATATTTATGGTTGGCTTTTGTCAATTTTTGCATGCTTTAAACTAGGTATAATTAGCTGTATCTTATTTTTAATTATTTTCCTATAATTATCAAGCAGTTTGGTAAGCAACTCTTCGAATAATTACCCATATTCTACTAATTAAATTTATTTTGGTCATATTCCTACAGATATTTGTATATGGCGCTTAGGCAACCCCTGCTGCAAATTATTCTGCACTATTCTATTTGTTGCTAGATAAAGGATATCACTTCTTGCAGTCAAATTTTTCAGGCTGTTTTTTTGCATCTTCTGGCCCAAAAATTTTGGAAAGTTTTGATAACTGGTAGCTGGTTAATTTTTGAGCTCTTTCCTATTTTAAACTTGGTGCAGGCTGCTAGTGCCTAGGCCGTGTGCTTAAATTGAGCTAGTTGGTGTGGCTCAGCTCCGTTTTGATTTTTCGGAGGATCTGAAAAAGCACATGTGCCCTTAAGACGTTCGTATTTGATTTGGTTATACTTACGTCCTTCGCAACTGCGGATTCGTTTCAGGCCAGCATTGTTTCTGCCCTTTCCTCTGGCTCAATTCCAGCGTGAGGTAAGATAAGGCCAGTTTCTTCTTATTTGGGACTTATTTGGGCGTTGTGCGTTATAGCCATTTACTGTGGGATTGGATTTACTGTCAGATGCCATTCACTTCCTGCTGGATGCATTTCCTGTCGGCTACGATCTTGGGAGAGGTTGGACGCTTCCTGCGAGAGGTTGAACTCCTCCCTGAAGAGGCTTAGCATTCCTTGTTCGGCTGCACCCTGCGGGCATCCAAACCGTCGATTTGGGATCCTGAAATTACCGAGTTGTCAAGGAGCTCTGCAATCTTCTGGGAGGTACGCTAGATGGTGTAGCACTGCACTCACCTGCGACACAATCACCGCTTCCTCGGTCCGCTGGGCCTCCCGCCGTGTCTGCCGGAACCCCCATTGCTTCTGCCGTCTTCGGCCCCTGCAAGCCAAAGGTCAGGAGCCGACATGTTTTTACTACAGGCAAGAAACTGATATAGCTATTTGCGCCTGGTGTATTTTATAGTTAGTTAATAGTATCTCGTCTCGTTAATAGCTTGGACATGTGCGATAATTTTTGGCATACCAATGCTTCGTTTATTTAGATGCTAGTGCATGCCTTTGTATAGATCTGATGCGTTATTATAATAGGGCTTTTGCAAATTTCGAGCATCCATTTTGTGCATTTGAGTGAGCTTTATCGAATCATTAATCGAGCTTACCCGACTTTGTGAAGGCAGCTCTGCGGTTTGTTTAATATACAGATATTTATATCCACTTTCGCCGGCCGCCGCGCCCCATCGAGCTCCCCTGCAAATCGTATGTTAGATCTTTCGTTTAATTACTTCAGATTTAGGGTTGTACTTACGGCTCGTTGCCTGCGGTTTGTTTAATACACAGATATTTATATTTAATTTCGTCGCCATTTGCTGTCAGCCGTCTGACGTTCGCCGCGTTGTTTCGATGTTGATAGTGGCTATAGATTGCGTCATAAGGCCCGCCGCCGGTAGAATAATTGTCAATTCCGCGTTATTGTACTTTATTTGCGAGTCTCTACGTAGGTACAAGTTTGCCGAAGGTTTATTCAAGCGATTGCTTTAGTGTTCATTTATGTACCTGATGTATTTCCACTGAAAAATCTACCCTGCTTTTATATGGCCATATATCCTGGTAGTTTTGACCTTTAGAAATTTTGAATACTTACTTAGGATCTTTCTGAGCTGATATTCGGGGTTTCGCATCAGCTGAGCGCTTGCATAACCTGGCCCTGCTATATCCTGCCTCACAGGGATTAATCTATTTTTTTTTGTAATCTAATACTCGCTACGCTCCGTTTTTAACCGCGCAATGTTTTAATGTGTTAGCCCATTCACAGGTCATAGTTATTACTGCTCGTGGGCTACTGTTTGCTCGATATTTATATTTATATTTATTATAGCATGTCGCATACTGTGTGTTTTCTTTGTTGTTGCTAGAAATATACAAAGGTACTAGTATCGCCTTTGCTACTTGTAACTAATTTTACCTACTGCCTGCTGTGATTTATATATATTTATGTTAGCCATGCACTATAGTACCCACCACTATTTAAAATAAAGCTGTGATCTATTCATTGGTTGTTGATTTGCTTATTTTTGACTTGCTGGTTTTTATCTTCGACCTTGTGTAAGGTCCGGCACAAGGAATTGGATCTGAGTCTAGGACCTGGCGCCCACTCCTTTCTTTTTTTTTTGTATTCTCTTTCAGCATAGCTGGAACCCTGCGACCCTCGCGGCGAGCTAGCCCAACTAGGCCGATAGTTACCAGCCGGCAAAATAACCAATATAACTTTCGCCAAAAGGTAAGGCCGACCGTCTATCTTCCCTTACATGTTTTTCTTGTTTCTTCTCAATTTCACTCACAAAATAAATTTCGCGTTTCTGTCTGATTACACTCACGACTCTGTTGAGTATATTTTTGTAAAGGAACCAGTCTTCCAAGCTGCCCGTAAATTTTGTTCTTGTGTAAGCACTGTTCCGTTCATTCAGTAGAAAACGGACTTCCCCATCAAACCATCTTGAAGGCACCGACTCTCTCACCCAACTCACGACTAAGGGTGCACAACTATCAATCGTGGCATTGATATTTCCCATTAACTGTCTGTAAAGTTCATTATCTACAATTGAACTGTACAACCACTCACAATTCAGTAGCCCCATTTCAACATGAGATAGTTTTTCGTCTGAAATGTTTCTCACCTTTTTAACTGCATACAGCTGATTCCTAGGAGTCTTCCTCTGGAGTTCAATCATATTTATTTCGTGGTCTGTAATTTGCGGCAAATTGCAATTTATTTCATGAACATTAAACATATTCGTCACAACCACATCAATTAGGGTTGATGAGTAGCATGTGACTCTGGTAGGCCTTGTTAACTTGCCTAAATCCTGATTCCAATATGATTCGCTTAAATTCCTTCTCGTAAAAATTTTCCCCCAGATAATTCAGGTTGAAGTTTCCCATAAAGATAGCATTGCTGCTCTGGATGTGATGGCTATTAATCAAGTCATCAAAGAAGGCCAAAGAATCAGCATCATTTTCAGAGTGATAACCCGAGACAATATTTATGGGTCGCCAATGCACACTTCCACAACCAGAACCCAGTAGTTATAATCTTTCACATACTTTTCTTTCAAAGTTGCTCCACACGATTGCCTGATGAACAGCAGAGTCCCACCTGTATGCTGTATGTCTGTTTGTTGAATCACATCGAAACACATTATAGCAAGGAATGTCTATTTCACCAGCCTCCATGTCTTCGGTAGTTCTTGATTCAGAAAGGCACAACACAACTGGATGGAAATCTCGTAAGAAGATACTCATTTCATCCTTATTTTTCAGAAAACTTCTACTATTTGAGTGTGCAAGTATGTGGACACCGAAATTCCTGGTTATAAAAATTTTTGGGATGTACTAGTATAATCAGTTCTACTTGTTTCAATATTAACTCTACGCACGTAGACTGAACAAGCCGTGTCCCACACATGATGATCGATAGGTACATTCTGAGCTCAAATTTTCTTTAACAGTTGATCATCTTCTAATTTTTCGGAAATACCAACAATTTTAATTTTTGGCGTCTTCTTTTTCGGCCACTTTACTTCGTATTTATTCCTTAGGGCCTCTTCGGTTTGTTTCTGCAATTTCTGTGAATCTTCCTTGTTCCCGCATTCCACAACTATGCCTCCATTCCCCGCGTTTCTTACACCTGTGATTGATACACCAACGGGAAGTAGTTTTGAAATAGTAGATTACACATCAAGTTTAGAAAAGTAAAGTTTTACTAAACGCATATAGCTTGATTGAGTACGAGCCAGCAAAGCGAGCGAGTAACTTAAAAAGCTATAGAAACACGTCGGACCGCGTTCGTATCGAAACGGGAAATGTTTTGGTCTCAGCTATACCAGCCGGTGTGTATGGCTATTACGCGTTGTAACGCATTATTTCATTTAGGCATTATTTTGGTATGGCGCTCCTTGATATAGCCGCATCTCTAATTTCATTTACTGCGCCCTTTTTTGGGGCGTTGCAAAGCGTTGGAATTTTGAGTTTTTTCGAGTGCGCTTGACCTCCGAATAGTGCTTGCCTGGCTGGTTAATTTTCGAATTGTGGTCTTCTGATACCAGCTTTTGACGAAGGCGGCTGAGCCGCAATAATAATTCATGTTTTCGTACACTAACGTTAAAAGAGCTGCTTTGCCGTACAATTTATTAATTAGCAGGTTACACTTTGAGGTATTCGTACGGCAAAGTAGTACTTAGCCGTATGAATGTTACTTTGCTGAACAAATACCGCAAAGTGTATCTTTCTAATTAATAAATTTTATGACAAATTCAGATCAGAGAATAAATTTATTATTCCGTTTTGTATGCTAGTGTACGAAAAAATATTATACGAACCTCGTATGAAAGTGGCTTTTGAATACGAGTGAGATGTTTCCGGAAGAGGCCGTTAGGCAAATAAAGTCCGGTGATACTGGCGATCCCTGCAGAGTATTCAGTGATTTTTTGATTTGGTACAGATTGAGGCCAATATGCGGTGGGATGGACTTGTACGAAAAGCTGTTTAGCCTTCAAATCAACTTTGGTGCTGTTAAGTTCTTCATCAAACGATGCATATACCCACTTGTCCTGCAAATAGTTTCGATACCCCTTGATGATGTCAACTTCCTGCTTAAAGTAGGTAATTTGAGTCGATGTACTCTGGATATATTTTCTACATAGCTGCTCGAGTCTCTTCGGAGAGGGTAAACCCGACTTTAGATTGCTCCATGCTTACCGCTTCGCTTTCTTCAATCGCACCCAGTATGTTAACCCCATAGTCGGGGGTAATTTCTCCCTCTTTACTGGGAGATTTGAATATTCCAATTAACTGAGGGTTGTCGATTATGTTCTTAACTAAAAGCTTGTTAACTTTAAGATTATCGTTTACGATTTGCTTTAGCAACAAATCTGAAATGTCTTGTCCAGTCCAACTGCTAAGAACTTTTGTAAAAATGATGAAAGTGCTGGTCGGGGATGCATCGTAGCTGCCATGCAGCAGCTCGTGCATTTGCTGCAGCGAATCAATGACGACATTAACGCTGTCGCTGGCCATTTCCTGAATGTCGGCAACCATAACGAACTTCACAGAGCGAGCAAACTTGCTTTGGTTGATAAAGTTTTGAACAGGGCCTCTGTTATCGTCAAATCCTGGAAAAGTCAACTGCAACTATGTTAGACTTGGACGAAATGGGGTACACTCCTGGAACTGTAGTGACTGACAAGGATGTATGCCCAATGTTGGGGCTCCGATATGTTCTTGTTCTTTGATTTTAAACCTTTGCAATCCGTAGTAGTAGGTCTTCAACTTGGTGCCGATTAGTTTGCGACTGTGCTCTTTCCTCATCTCTATTCTTGATCTTCTCCTTGAACACCAGGGCGAACGGCGATCCTGTTGCAAGGCTTCTCGTCACTTTCTGCTTGAAGTGTTCGGAATTTTCGATGTTGGAGCATGTTTCGCTACTTTTATTACTAAATTAGGAACTTTAATTAGCCGATTAGAAGCATATAAGAATAGAGCAAAGTAAGTGTCACTATGCTTGAAGGTTAATAAGATTATTACTAGATTGGCATCAAGAAAAATCGACAATTTCTAATAGCTGAAGGTCATAAAACTCATCAAAAGTAACTGTATAAACGTACCTGATTATAATTAAAACTTGTTCTTGCCCTGCAATCAATAATTGTGTGGACTTTATACAAGCCACACTTGTCAGACAAAAATTTCAGAATTCCAAAACGGGACAGTTCGGCTGCACTAACACCGAAATAATACGAAGAGTTGCACGTATTTTTCGGTTCGAAGTGATAATCGAAATGTCTGCAAAAGCCGGCAACTTAAAGGACTTATGGCGGGGGTCGGAGTAATGAGGCACAGCGACACAAGCAAATTTGCAGGGGTTAGGAAGGAATTAAGTGTACCTTTTTACAGTCCCACGAATTGTAATTATATCTAAAAATAATATTAATTAGGTTCATTTCTAACATTGATGCGTTTAAATTATCTTTGCCTTTTATACACATATAATTACTTATATTAAAAATAGTACTTTTAAGTTTGGCTGTTTATATTTTGTTATTAATTTAAGCTTATTAGTTACTAGCTGTTACACGCGACTTCGTTTGCGCGAGGTTCGTTATTTGTGTATTAAATAATGACTAATTATTTTCTGTCATCCCATCCCATCTTGTCTCCGTCTCCGTCCCCGTTCCCGTCCCTTTCCCCGTCCCCGTCCCTTTCCCCGTCCCCGTCCCGTTCCCTCCCCTCCCCTCCCTTCCCCGATTTACAAACTAAAATTCATACTTAAAAATTAATTAAAAAATTTCGTGAACGACATATTTCAATGCTATTTGAAATAACGAAACAATCCCGCATTTGATTAAATATAGGAAATTTAGAGTCAATGGAAGAAAGAAAATATAAATTCTAGTGCCTCTGAGATTATGATATTCACTTATCATTTTCCGTGAGATCAGATTCTTTTAAAAATATCCAAATTCCAAATGCTTGACTTTATAAGCGGCAACTACAAGATAATGACAAATGACGTGTCTTTGATGCCTGGAATTATAAATAAAACAAGGAAAACCGGACATAAAACATTTTAATGATAGGTAAATCTATTTCGCAAAGATTAAACATTTAATTAAACAATCAAGCCCTGGAAACGCATACAAATTTTTTATTTCATACTGTCCGGAAAATATGACTTTGAGTCATTTATTTGAGTCCGGAAAGTGGAGCATTACATTACAAGGCCGGAAAGTGTTGCTAGGCAACGCTTTCCGGCCTCTTGCCTTTTTATACAAAAAATCTCATACATTTTCACAACATGTTCCACGCCCCTGCCGTCTACCTGACCAAAGAAGGGTCCCTCGGGGTTCCGCCCCTCTCCAAATGGGCCCTCGGGGCTCCGCCCCTCTTCAAGGGGGACCTCGGGACTACGCCCCTCTCCAAAGAGGCCTTCGGGGTTCCGCCTCTCTCCAAGGGGGCCCTCGGGGCTCCGCCCCTGTCCAAGGGCCCTTTGGGGCTTCGCCCCTCTCCAAGGGGGTCCTCGGGGCTCCGCCCGGTCGCGAAATCGAGGCGACGGCGAAATGCATGCAAACGCAAATGCCGCCGCTACCGTACCCAGCATTCACTCAATCAAGGACATCGCATCTGCAATTGTGACAAAACATTGTACGATACACGGCCGTAAAATATTATTAAAATACTCGTTTAGAAATTCCAGCCTCGGCTCGTTCCTGGCCTCGTCCGTAAATATCTAAACTCGTACTTTAATAAGTCATCTTCCGGCCTTGTAACGTAAATTACTATTCTTTTATTTTTATTAAATATTCGTTGGTTTCCTCCCGTTTGCGTAAAATTTACATTAATAATAATTATTAATGTTATTATCACAGCATGGGGTCAAGCAAATCACGGTTGCTGTGCGTAAAAACATACTCAAGCAGCCAAAGCGTTGTTTATATAGATTAAATTGCGAACACACATTATAGTTACCTACCACAATTTTAAAAATGCAAGACAGCAACGATTTCAAAACTGTTAACAACGATAGTCCAGTTTGTTTAGTAAGAAATTTTGTTTTTGTTCTGTTTCTAATTTGCTTGAGTATCTTGAGAACGAGGATACTTAGGCGATTTGGCCGTTTTGCTGTTTGTGCATCCATATTTACTAACGCGACTTTCACTCTGATGATGCAAGCTGCCAGGTCTTTTGGAACGTTAGTGAATATGGATGCACAAACAGCAAAACGGCCAAATCTGCCTAAGTATTCTCGTTCTCAAGATACTCAAACAAAACGAGCCACCAAAGAGCATGGCCATCGCGCGGGTTTTTGCTCTACTTCACAAGGTGCAAGGCACATTAAGCCAGAAAATGCTGGGTGTTCATATACAAATACTACGCGGTCTAAGCCGAAATTCTATGCTAAGGAAAATTATTCGAGTAACCGCGAAAGCCTCAAACAGTACATTGCACCTACTTGTCAACTACGCTCAAATGTTTATATAAATTTTTTACGTCAATATTTTGGTGAGATTTAACCAAACGCTTAATTATTACTAACTTCCTGTAATATTATCTCCTTATTGAGATTTTGTGTGGGTTCTTTGTATTATTTGTTGTGTATGATAAATGTGGAGCACCCCATTTTATTATTGCTTATTATATTGAATCGTTACCTAGGTCAGCGAATTTTATTTATGCCTTTGCCGTTATCTCTCTTTTCAGGAAGTGTTTGGTAGGGCATTTTGTCGTATGCCCCTTTTGTGCGATTAGCAAAGAGCTGGGTTATCTGCTACCTGGCGCTCGTATTTTTTTTAGCTGAAGCTTTAAGTCTCTTATACAACCCACGCCCTCCTCTGGCTGAAAAGCCGGCTGCCTTTGCTTACCGCCCTTACCATCAGAGCAACGGTAACAACGATAGCAAACATACAAGTAAAATGTAAAGGCATACATAGAATCGTACCTCGCTTAACCTTCCGTTAACTACACTTCGCCACTATCCACTGATGAATTTTGTCCAGCAAAAGCAATATGGCTGTTTAGAGTTCGTCGTAGCAAAATTAACATACGAAACCTCTTGATCGCCTACTTAGAATTGTAACCAATCGCGGGCTAACTGTTTATCAGCGATTTTATCTTCCGCTTGGGAAACCTGGTTCGTATAATCGTAGCTCAACAAGTTCTTTCGTTGTCACATATTTAGATTTTGCAGGTAAATAGAAAACAATTGCCACCACACAGATTTTCCCAGCTTGCTGCAATTATTGGATTTTAACCTGCTGCTGCTTTCAACTTACAGCTTTCAAATAAAATAAATACAGGTTAGCGAAAATTAGCTAGAAATTCCTCAAAACAGCTCAATTATTTGTTTTCTAGATCCACAAATCAGCATGTTAGTTTACACTAGTAAAATATGGGAACAATGGGGAGAGTTCAGCACTGCAAACGCTACTATAGTAATTGATTTCTTTAAAAAAAATGCTATTGCATTAATCTGATTGGCCGCTAAATTACGTTACTACTAAAATTAATTCTAAAATATACAGCAAGAGACATATTTTCTAAATTAACTAAACAAACTTAACTAACATGAAATTAAAATGTACACCACTAAATGGGTTGCTTCGCAAGGAACGTTTTAAAGCGATCTAATTCCGTTAATGTAAGCTTAATTGTAGAATTAGTCAATTATTAGATCCTGATTTCAGTAACAAAATTGCAAGATACATCTTATTTTATATAATTTTGAATTAAATTATAGAAATTACAAACTTCTTTCAGTTTGACAAATTACAACAATCTACAGTGTGTCCATTTAGTGCGCC
The DNA here is from genome assembly GCA_940337035.1 of Agriotes lineatus. Lineage (NCBI taxonomy): Eukaryota > Metazoa > Arthropoda > Insecta > Coleoptera > Elateridae > Agriotes > Agriotes lineatus. The sequence continues at coordinate 21,331 of CALNHX010001215.1, read as the reverse complement.
GGTTCCTATATAATCTTTGATTACGTTTTGAGTTATTTTCCGATAAATAGTTTGATTGAGGTATCTTTGATGGGGCTGAAAGGCGCACATTTTAAAATAATTTTGACATATACAGGGTGTCCCAAAAAGTTTGGATAAAAAAGTGTTACTTTTTTAAATACAACACCATATATCTCTTTATGGCTACTTAATACTCTATAAGTTCTAAGTTCAATTCTAACTTTTATTTAATTTGCTTTTATCGTTACCAACTTATGACCGTTTCCAATATAATTTATTGTCAATATCAAGCTTTCATTGAAAACGTCACATTTTCCCCACTTTTGAATATTTCTTTCCTGAAAATTGAGGCGGTCGTCATTTAGGATGCAAAGATACTATTATTTCATAAAAACGAAATATTTTAATAAAAAATAAATGTTGAAATTTCATTATCTTTAGTCTTTATTTTCTCAATTTTTTTAATGGAACACCCTATATTTCATTACAGAAATAAATAGAGCCTTAAATTCCCTTTATTTTGACCCCAACATGTTGTACTTTAATCTAAAGAGTGTTTGAGAAATTAAGCTTTTAATAAAAAATTACGACGAATGTGTACTATTTGTCGCATGGTTTTTAACAGTGCTGGTAAAAAACCGATTCGACGGTTAGCAGGCTCTTGGTTAACCACTGTGGTTTCATCAATCGAAAACCGGTAAACCGGTTAACCGAAAACCTGAATGTAACCGCTTCATAAACAGTTTTGTAAACCGGTTTCTAAACCGGATTAAAAGCGATTTATAAACCGCTCTAACATACTTAAATTGGCTATAGCTATAAATTGTGGAAGCTATACATTCGTATATTTATTATTAAGAACAAACTTTTAAATTAATTAATAAATCGGATTTTAAACCGGCTTATAAACCGGTTTTAAACCTGCTTATAAACAGGTTTTCAAACCGCTTGGTCAACCGGTTTACAGAACGTTTCTTAAACAGGTTTACAAACCAGTTCTTAAACAGGTTTACAAATCGGTTCATTAACCGGTTTTAAATCAGATTATTGGTTAACCGGTTTACCGGCATTCAATTTATAAAAAAAACGCGGTTAACCGAAGGCTTTTAACCGTCAAATCGGTTTGTTACCAACACTATTATAAACCATGCGCCAAATGGTACATGTTCATCGTGATTTTTTATTAAAAGCTTAATTTCTCGAACACTCTTTAGATGAAAGTACAACATGGGGTAAAATAAAGGAAATTTAAGGCTCTATTTATTCCTGTAGTAAAATATAAGGCGTTCCGTTTAAAAAAGTTGAGAAAATAAAGATTGAAGATATTGAAATTTGAACCGTTATTTTGAACACCCTGTATTGAAATATTTTGTTTTTGTTAAACTTTAGTATTTTTGTATACTAGGTGACCCCCCCACAATTTTCAGGGAAGAAATATTCAAAAATGGAGAAAATAAAAAGTTTTAAATGAAAGCTAGATATTGACAAAGAAATACTAAAAACGTTCGTAAGTTGAAAATGCTGCATACAAATTAATAGAAAGTTAAGAGTTGAACGTAGAACCTATAGGGGCTTGAATATCCGTCAAGAAGTATAGGGTGTTCTATTTTAAAAAATTATACATTTTTAAGCCAAACCTTTTTGGGACATCTTGTATATGTCAAAACAATTTTAAAATGTGCCTCTTTAACCCAATTAGAATCTCCCTAATCAAACTTTCTATCGTAAATGGACGCCCTATATATGTCGCTATTTACAACATTTAGCCATTTTATTAAAATCGGTTTCCACGTCTGCATTTGCATCTAATAGCATAATTTTTAAAATCTTATAAAACCTTTTAATTGCATTGTAAGCATTTGGGGTGTTCGCCAGGTTCCGCGACACAACTCACAAAAAATCCAAAACACAGAGCTAACCCAAGAAATATGATTACTGACTATAGAACTACAACTATCCAACATTTTATCCCAATCGGCCTCAATCCACGATTTTGTCGAACGTCGTAATATTTTAAACTAGGAATGACAGGCATTCTTAAGATCTAGTAATAAATAATAAATAACATCTTCTAAATATAATTAATCAACTACACACAATTCTAGTTGTTATCACTTTTACAAATGTAGTTTCATTACACATAAGTAGCATAACCTCACACTGTCGTTGAAATCGTTTTAACCTAAGGTGAATTTCTGTTCACCTTCAATTAAACAATTAAACATGTGTTTACAAACCCACCTTGGTAAACTTACAAAGTGTGCAAAATCATAAGGAAAACCTTAAACTTTTGAAATAGAGCTCTCGAAAAGCTTATCCAAGATCGGAACTTTTAATGTAAATAAAACAATTATTTAAGGAAAGCAGTAGTAAAAAAACTTTATTAATGTATTAAATACATTCAGCAGAAATAATATACAATACAACAAAAATTAAATTCTAGAACAAAAAATAAATGCTTATAAAAAAAATCTAAATAAATAAAATATACGTATTATTTATAAACACCATGAATAAATAACAACCTACTTCGCAGCCATTTTCTTTCGATGTACTTGGGCCATAGAGGCATTTGGGTTATTCTTCTCCTTGGCAAATTTGAAGATTAAGGAAGTAGTGCACTTACTTAATATCAAATCGTCGCAGATGTGGTCATCGTCGGGGTAGTTTCTCCACAATATATCGATAATTTGTAGAACTGCTTGAAGTTATTCTCCAAAGTAGGTTGAAACTCGGCAACAGATAGAAATTCAGATAAGTAATCCTGAATAATTTGATAAATAATCTAATGTTGATTCTTACACACAACTGTCACGTGATTGATATCCAATGGGAACAATGCATTTTTGAAAGTCGATCAATCCCGAACTGATTGCCTGACACGCGCCCTAGTGCTGGTTATCGACCCCGTAGATGGTGTCATAAGTAGAAATAAATGTGCACGACACAAGCAATTTGAGTTTTTTGGCGTTATTAGGTCAATTTTAAATCATAATTTGTGTACGGGTTTTGAGTAATAATCTTCAAAATACAAACGCGGGCACACTTACATATTATAATTTTGCCCGTGTCAAGAGTCATCGTGCTGGTTGGCAACTTTCTGGATAGCGACCAACATAATAAACTTTACTGTACGAGCAAACTTGATTTGGTCGTCAAATCTTGGAAAATCGACTAAACGATGTGCTGGGATCAAAGGGAATGCAATTCTGGAACTCTTGTGAGGGACAGGGATGTGTGCCCTATTTTTCGTCGCCGATATGTGTTTGTTCCTTAATTTTTATTCACCTTAATCCAGAGTGGTAGACCTTCAACTTAGTGCTACTCTGGGTAGCTTGCAACCGTGTTCTTTCCTCCTTTGGTACTGGCCAGAAATATAACAATTATTTACATTTGACCTTTCTCTAGGTTTCAAGGCCGACTGTGATCCCGCTGCAAGTGCTCTCCGTAAGTGCTGCTTCAAGGTTTCACTCTGCATGAAACTGAAATTGCAAAGAGAGAATTAATTATTCGATTCTAGTTCCGAGGATGGTTATGGGTTCTATGAGCGATTCAACAATAGCCTCTCCAGTAGGCTGCCAAGCTTGCCATAGAGGGATGGTTTTTCGACCACCTCTGGTCTAGATCCACTGAATTCTTCGATAACGGGGGTACTTTGGGTAGGGTGTGGTTCTTTACCACGAACGGTGGTCTTGACTAGATAGAGGCTAAAACCCTTAAGACGTCTATACTTCCGCTTCGTCTACTCCTGGGTATGTCTATCTTTAACCCCCAAGGCACAGAAGTGAAAATACTCCGACAAATAACAGGCCATACACTAAGAGACCTAATTTGTAACGATGAGTTGTTAGTACGATAAACTGCTTATAAGAAGGTTCATGCAGCCTCAAGTGATTTTTAAGAATGCTTTGAGTATTTTAAAGAATTGTGGTGAATAGAAACTGTGTGGCGAAAAGAATCAAAATTGTATACGGATAATGAATAGCTTCAATTTTTTCTAATACTGCTGAGAGAAGCATTGATTCTGTCATTTAGCTGACAACTCAACACCATGTTTAATTCCAGTACTTGCTGCCGAAAATTTTCTAAGCGCGGATGTTAAAATAAAAATGCTAATACGCTGATAACAAAGGAAATGACACACCTAGCCCTATGGGCGTCGTGGTTAAACTTTTTCTTTCATGACTAATATGCTACATTCCACACTTCTACAATAAATAACTATTAAACCCACAAGCTGCAGAGGAAAATATTGCACGGAAAATAGCCCTAACCGTGGCGTTACGGAATTAAAAGCTATTACTGACCAAACCAGCAGGCTTGACACAATCCAACCTGTATTACTCTCAATTTTTCGCTTGTTGAAGGGACCAAACCACAATAAACTTCAATAATAAACCAAATTAGAGGTAATTACAACAGAAGAGATATAAACATGCAGGACCTACAGCCCTCTAGGAGCTATTCATAAAGTACATCAATTTAACATAAATAAAACCGTGCAAGCGTTTACAATACCGGCAAGGAAGCGAAGTGTGTACTTGCAGTTGCAGAAAGCGGTTTTGGAACGAACTTCGGTTTCCTAGGAATATTGTTGGTGCCCTTTCTCAAGACACGAGAAGTCTGAAATTGAATGACACACTTGCCGAACGCCCAAATCTTAAAGTAGGTTCAATAACAGAGTTTTTAGCATGTTGCGTTAAGACACATATTTCAAAGCAAACGCGCAGTTCTATAAACAAGAGTTCGAAGCGGCCATGGGATCTGCACCATTCCAAGTAGTCAGCAATATCTACATAGAAGACTTTGAACAACGAGCTATATCTCAATATGAGAAAAAACCTAGTGTGTGGCTACGGTACGTAGGCGATACTTTCGTAATATGGGCCTGTGAAAGATACGTACTGGACGGCTTCTTGATACATCTAAATAATCAAGCCCGGTTAATTTAGTTCACGATGAAAATAGAATCGCAACACACACTCCCATTCCTAGACGTACTAGTCTAGAAGAATGGTTACACAGTGTAAATAAAGGTATATCGCAAACTCACCCATACGGGAATATACCTACTCTACGATTCTAACCAACACAATAGCGTAAAACGTGTCATCGTTAGATGTTTATATAGCCGAGCCCAGATCATATGCTCGGAGAAAAAGGCCTTAAACGATATTATCGGGTTATATGTCGATAACTTGTTGCAAAATAATAAAAGAATGTCAGTTTGACAGGTTAAATAGCACAACCGCGCAGCGGGAGGATTATTCTGTCAATCTGATACGATTTGTTATTGTGCAGGGAGTTTGAGACGTAAAACCTGTTTGAAGTACGTATTGTACTCGATTTAATTATTTTTTAAGTAAATTTCAATGCTAGGAACAATAAATATTTTATTGGCAGCTCGATTTGTTTGTATTAACTAGCTGAAGGTCAGCTTCTTGAAAACAACATCAAGTTGACAAAAGTTATCTATTGCGTCACCTGGTGAAGTTACTCTGGTATAATCGATTTTGTAAAATCGAAACTATACAAGATAACTTGACTAAATCCAGCATTCTGATTGGTTGAGATCGCTACGAAAAAAGTAATCAAAGAAATGCTGCAAGCTAATGGCTACTCAAACACTAAAAGAGATGAACAAAAGTAAAACAGCGGCAGAAGAGTATTACAAAGAGCGAAATCACCAAATCTAAGATCGCAGAACACATCTTGAACAATGATCACCGCATACAATGGGATATCGCATTAATAGTAGTTAAAGAAGAAAACAGAGTCCGTAGGAAGCTAAACAAATATATATAACACTGGCTAGCTCAGAAACTATTGCTCAAAGAATTACAAAAATAGTCTAGTGCTCATAGGCTACTGCGCATACACCATGAACGTATATAGATATAGGTCTATAACTAAAATATATGGCCGCGCTCGGTCCTGAGTGGTAAAAGGAACAGATTCGTAATCACAAGTGATTAGTGGTCCCGTGTTTAAACCCTGGGTAGGTACAAGTGTACGGGAATAGACGTACAAAAATGTATCCTTCTCAGGTCTATCTAAGAGTTCATCCACCTGAGTACGGAAGTACATCAAAAACTCCCAAAACGTCGTGTGATAAACGCCCGAGACAGTGGAAAAAGTCCGATAAAGCATCTCAATCACAAGCTTGTTTGTTTTTTATCGAATACTTTCGAATGTAATGCAATTGAATTTTTACTCAAGGAAAGTAAGGAAAAATCCTACGTATTCAAACAATATTCGTTATAATTGAAACCCAGAAGACATTTTTCCACGAACGTGAAATTATACAGTGTTCTCTTCCGGTTATGGGGTGTGCATATGTGACGTTACCGCCAGCCCAAATTTGTATTTTACACGTAAAATAATGTGTTCAAATTCGAATGCTAGAAGTCTTTCAGTTTGTAAAGTACACCGCGTCATAGATGCGCAGAACGCTAGAAAAGTCCGGACGAGTTCATTACGTTCAACAAGGTGATTTCCGCTGTTGTATTCAGTTCATTCCCGTTCGTCGTGTCATTTTGTTTTCTCGTGTGTTTATCAACTCTTAACTCTACTTTTTACTTCTTTTCGCTTTTTAAAACAGTACTTTTCAGAACTAAACAGCTAGGATTGGGATTATTTTCATGTAAGTAAACATTTTCGTTTACAGTATGAATTTGAGGTTACGATTACCGTACACGCCTCGAGTAAACGAATGCACTGCAAACTGTAAATAAATTGTATATTGTTTTAGTGATAATACCAGAAATATGGCGAACACTGTTGGCACAAAAGGAAAAATTATTCACAGCCAGGCACGAGAAATAATAGCAAACGTGTTGGAGTTTATGAAGACGGAAGCTGCAGCATCCTCGATACCATTGTGTAATTTTAAAGAACGCCTTCTCGCTGCCACAAAGATATCTGAGAAAACATATAGAACGATTGTTAAAGAAACCAATGACATACAAGCTGGAGCCAGTACGTCATTTTCAAATCCACAGAAAAAGAGACCGCACACGTCCCCTAAAAGTTTGCAGACGAAGAAGTGGAAATTGTTCGAAACGTTATCCACATAGTTCACATACGACCCCTTATGAATGGTCTGATAATAATTTACGTGGCTTAAACCAATTGGAAAGGGACCTCGACTTATAATGGTCCATGCTGGTGGTGCGAACGGTTTTATACCAAATGCGTTGCTCATGTTTCGATCATTATTCTAGAAATAGGAATAACTTGTATGTGCAAACTGCAGTTACTAGTGGAGGGGTTATATTAAGTTTATAGAAAAGATATCATTATGTTTAATAATTTAGAGGATAATATTAAGGTTTCAAATAGTATTAATATTTTTAAAGATGAAGTTAAAAGGTTTATTGTGAAAAGTAGAAATGTTGAATAAGTTGATATGAATTATGATTAGTATATTATTGAATCTATGTATAATATTTATTTATGTTGTTGTATCTTAGCAAAATGCTAAATAAAGAAAATATTATTATTTTTCAAAATTCAGATGGTGTCTGAACTGTTGTCATTATAATGTGAAATTATAAAGAGGCAACAGATTTTATACCAATTATTTAAAAAAAAACCGAAAATGATTTAAAAGCTTGTATTTCTTATGGCATGCTACTTTATTTAGCATTTAAAACCAAAAATAAAACAGCATGAACAGTTTTCCTTTAAAATTGGAATTTTAATTTGCCCTCCTAAAAATACCCATTGCTACGCCACTGATACCGGCTATTGGCGCATAACTGTAGCCACGCCTATGTACTTCTTGTTTTGAAGCCACTCTACAATCGGCGCTTTCATCTCCAGGGCGCGCGAAATACACGATAAGGGCAAGCGCCCAGCGCTGCGCGTTCATGCACAGAACGGTATCCAGCGTAGTCCCCCTCAAAACTTCTCCCAGAAAGTGACACAGATAGAGAGGTCTAGAAAGGTATAGAACCTGGATGCCCGGCTTGCTGAGCGCACTTGGATCTAGAAACCCGTGCAGCAGCTCTAACTGGAAGACCTACCAGCTCCTAGGCCCTTTGGACGTTACCGAGGTTTCCTGAAACCACGAGACTTACACCAGCCTGAAGAAGCAATCCAGAACTCTCGAATTGCTACGACTTTTTTAAGCATAGCTAGAAAACTTCTTTTTGTCGAGGTTTCTCTTTCCTGATATTTTCAAATTGCTAGTAAACACTTTCCACTACAGTTTTAGCGGTAGTAACTACTGAAATCTGCCGAATCTTCTATATTTGCACAGACGTTTTTACAACATTTAATATCTTGTTATACTGATTTAAAATTAAAGTTATTTATTATAAGTCTAGAGCGTCCAGCTATTTGCACATTTTATGATGTGGGTTAGGTCGTCGTTTATCCGCTGGTGTTTATTCGGTTGCTTAACCTCCTTGTTCTTTTGTGTGCGCATTTCAAAAATTCTTAACCTATAGAAATTCTAGCAATTTTGCTAAAGAATGCCAGTATATGTATAAAGGGAGCGATTTTCTGTGTCCATCTTGGGAGATTGATTGATAGATTGCTTCTGGTGCTTGTGTTGAATTTTCGGAAGTCTCAGTTAAGTGTCTGTAAAAATTCTCCAATATTTTGAAAAGTTTAGCGCAGCATTAATGTGTTGTGTTTGCAGTTGCTGAACCTACCTGCGTTACCCCTTCTGGTCGAGCCGTTTGTAACACGCGAAAACGCAGAACCTTAAAATATCTCGTGTGGATACGCTGGATCTTATTGTGAAGTGTTTGGAGCACTGGAACGTTTGTCTTGGTGCTTGCTGTAATGCAGCATGGAAGATGCATGTTACATTTATTTAAATTAAAATATCCAGATAGCTAAAGTAGTAAATGTGATATAACATTTTGTATGAATTACTGGTGGTAGTAGGGAGGCAACCAAAACGGTTACTATTAGAAATAAAAATAATATCACTAATTTGAATTTTCAAGTAAAGACTTACGTTAAGGCAACAAGTCTCTTAATTGTGATATCATAATAATTGCCTGTTTGATCCTGTAGTAGCAATATAGTATTATCTATAATCAAACGTGATTTCGAATCACAATTGTTATAAAAATATATAATTCCAGTATCTCCTTCTCCACTTGACTACTTAAAATTTCTAACTATAGTCCTTTATGTAAAAGTGAACGCAAATATTGAATTGTTTAGTGTGTCACATTTCAGAGGCACTACTATTTTCTCGACGTTGTTATCAACTTTTCGAATGGACCTCTGTATATGGTTTGCGGTTTTTAAAATCGTAGCTAATGTGATCTGGAGACACGTTATTAATGTATTGATTTTATTTCAAAAATTAGGAAATTAGAAACATTCTTGATTTAGTACCTTCAGATGTCGGCAATTTACCTTCAATTCAATTTCATAAAAGCAGGACTACTATTCCTTCTATATCGGTTTTATTCTGAAATTCGAAAAATAACTTGCAACTCCTAGTACAAAATCACATCACTTTATTTAGTTGTTTAAATAATAAACTTATGATTTTGGTGTGAATAGGCTAAATACTTTTGCCAATTATGTTGTGTATAAAATGCATCTTCCACCAAAATAAATACTTTATTATTATTATTATTATTATAAAGCATTAGGATTTCTTTTTAATTCCTATTTTACATGCTGAAAATTATCTAAGTAAACTGTATACATAACAAACAATAACTTCCACAAAGATTTTTCTATTCCATTGTATTTGGCTGTAATATATTATATACTTATTTAATTTACATTTTCTCTCATTTCGAGGACTTACATACGTAAGCATTTATAGATAAAATAAAAAAAAGGTTATCGGAAATTACTTTGTCAGTTGAGCGTTCAAACTCAAACAAATCTAACTAAATTGGCACTAATGACGCCATGTCTTATTAATGTACAATATAGATTAATATAATATAATACTCTACCCCTTAAAAACCCCTTTAATTTAATGCCAAGTAGCCTTAAAACGACACAAAATGGACAAATAATACTAAATATTGAATTCGCATACACTACAGACAACCTAATTACGATAATACTTAATTTAAATACATGTCTGAAATGTGGTTTACGCTAATTTCAAACACGTGGGTCAAAAACATCTCATTTGTCCATTTTGTAAGTTTTCCACGAGATGGGAATTTGCGTGTAATCTATTGTTGTCTACAATATTTAAGTAGACAATGGTTTCGGTTGAGACAATGTAATATTCGGTATAGGGAGGTTATGATTAACTTGTTTCTTACTAGGCACACACATTCACTCCTTTACTTGTTTATTTTTGATCGTGTCTGTAATTTTATCACTCTTGTCGGTATATTTTATTAGGAATACATGGTTGGCTGAGCTAAAAATAAATTGTTTGAAAAGTTTTATTTTAGTGAAAATGGTTAAAAACTCAAACATTTCACCAACACCGCATTTATGTCTTAACTTTCAGCAAAATACGGCATAACTACAATTGAAGTTGCCAACATTTTCTTCATATTCTACATTGAAACTGAAAATGCAAGATAGTCTACAACATCATTTGTCTACTTGTAGATAATCATTATCTTAAATTATTTGGATTATGTGCCCATCGGCAGTCCTTCCATATTGTAAACTAAAGTAACTACTTTATTCCTTCATCACCCCATTGGCCGCTTTGAGTTACTCTACTTAAAAGACGGCAACAATTTCTTTGTTTCCTTTTACAACAGCACAACCGTAGGTATAATAGTTTTGAGTTGCGAGACTTTTTTCATTAACGTGTGTTATCTAACATTCATAAAATTCAATGAGTTCTGAATGACCATTGCGTGCAGTCCATAGCAACGGCGTCAATTCTTCACCATCATGGTCGTTAATTTGTGCTCCTCTATTTAATAGAAGTGAAACAGTTTCCTTGCTTCCATTCATGGCTGCATATAAAATACTGCTCTGCCCGAAATGTTTTTTTCGTTGATGTCTGATCCATTATCTAACAGAAGCTCGACGAGTTCTGATTGACCTTCACGTGCAGCCAAAAGTAAAGGCGTCATTTCTGCAATTCTGCTTGATCTCGCTCGTTAATTTGTGCTCCTCTATTTAATAGAAGTGAAACTGTTTCTTTGCTTCCATTTACAGCTGCACATAAAATACTGGTCTGCCCCAAAATGCGTTTGTCTTTAATGTCTGATCCGTTATCTAACAGGAATTCAACCAGTTCTGAATGACCATTGTATGTAGCCCTAAGTAATGACGTCATTTCTTGCCGATGCCGTTAGTTAATTTGTGCTCCTCTATTTAATAGAAGTGAAACTGTTTCTCCCTTTCCATTTCTAGCTGCACATAAAATACTGGTCATTCCCAAAAGGTTTTCTTCATTAATGTCTGATCCGTTATCTAACAGGAATTCGACCAGCTCTGAATGGCCATTGTATGCAGCCCAAAGTAACGGCGTCATTCCTGTCTGATCTCGTTCGTTAATTTGTGCTCCTCTATTTAATAGCAGTGAAACTGTTTCTTTGTTTCCATTTGTAGCTGCACATAAAATACTGGTATGTCCCAAAAAGTTTTTTTCGTTAATCTTTGATCCGTTATCTAATAGGAATTCAACGAGTTTTGAATGACCTTCACGTGCAGCCCAAAGTAACGGCGTCCTTCCTTCCGGATCTCGTTCGTTTATTTGTGCCCCTCTATTTAATAGAAGTGAAACGGTTTCCTTGCTTCCATTCTTAGCGGCACCTAAAATACTGGTGTACCCCGAAATGTTTTTTTCGTTGATATTTGATCCGTTATCTAACAGGAATTCAACGAGTTCTGAATGACCACTGTATGCAGCTTGAAGTAACGGTGTAAATCCTTCCTGATCTCGTTCGTTAATTTGAGCTCCTCTACTTAATAGCAGTGAGACTATTTTTTTGGTTCCATTTATAGCTGCGCATAACATACTGGTGTACCCCGAAATGTTTTTTTCGTTGATCTCTGATCCGTTTTCTAATAGAAATTCAACCAGTTCTGAATGACCATTGTATGCAGCCTGAAGTAACGGTGTCGTTTCTTCCTGATCTCGTTCGTTAATTTGTGCTCCTCTATTTAATAGAAGTGAAACTGTTTCTTTGCTTCCATTCATAGCAGCACATATAATACTGGTACGGCCAAAATTGTTTTTTTCATTAGTGTTTGATCCGTTATCTAACAGGAATTCGACCAGCTCTGAATGACCATTGTATGCAGCCCAAAGTAACGGCGTCATTCCTGTCTGATCTCGTTCGTTAATTTGTGCTCCTCTATTTAATAGCAGTGAAACTGTTTCTTTGCTTCCATTCACAGCAGCACATATAATACTGGTACGGCCAAAATTGTTTTTTTCATTAGTGTTTGATCCGTTATCTAACAGGAATTCGACCAGCTCTGAATGGCCATTGTATGCAGCCCAAAGTAACGGCGTCATTCCTGTCTGATCTCGTTCGTTAATTTGTGCTCCTCTATTTAATAGCAGTGAAACTGTTTCTTTGTTTCCATTTGTAGCTGCACATAAAATACTGGTCTGCCCAAAAATGTTTTTGTCATTAATGTCTGATCCGCTATCTATCAGGAATTCGACCAGCTCTGAATGACCATCGTATGCAGCCTGAAGTAACGGTGTCATTTCTTCCTGATCTCGTTCGTTAATTTGTGCTCCTCTATTTAATAGAAGTGAAACTGTTTCTTTGCTTCCATTCATAGCAGCACATATAATACTGGTACGGCCAAAATTGCTTTTTTCATTAGTGTTTGATCCGTTATCTAACAGGAATTCGACCAGCTCTGAATGACCATTGTATGCAGCCCAAAGTAACGGCGTCATTCCTGTCTGATCTCGTTCGTTAATTTGTGCTCCTCTATTTAATAGCTGTGAAACTGTTTCCTTGTTTCCATTTGTAGCTTCACATAAAATACTGGTCTGCCCAAAAATGTTTTTGTCATTAATGTCTGATCCGCTACCTAACAGGAATTCGACCAGCTCTGAATGACCATTGTATGCAGCCCAAAGTAACGGCGTCATTCCTGTCTGATCTCGTTCGTTAATTTGTGCTCCTCTATTTAATAGCAGTGAAACTGTTTCTTTGTTTCCATTTTTAGCTGCACATAAAATACTGGTCTGCCCAAAAACGTTTTTGTCATTAATGTCTGATCCGCTATCTAACAGGAATTCGACCAGCTCTGAATGACCATTGTATGCAGCCCAAAGTAACGGCGTCATTCCTATCTGATCTCGTTCGTTAATTTGTGCTCCTCTATTTAATAGCAGTGAAACTGTTTCTTTGTTTCCATTTGTAGCTGCACATGAAATACTGGTCTGCCCACCAATGTTTTTTTCGTTAATGTCTGATCCGTGATCTAACAGGAATTCAACCAGTTCTGAATGACCATGGAATGCAGCCCGAAGTAACGGTGTCATTTCTTCCTGATCTCGTTCTTTAATTTGTGCTCCTCTATTTAATAGCAGTGAAACTGTTTCTTTGTTTTCATTTGTAGCTGCATATAAAATACTGGTCCTCCCATGAATGTCTTTTTCGTTAACGTCTGATCCGTTATCTAACAGGAATTCAACGACTTCTGAATGACCTTCACGTGCAGCCCAAAGTAACGACGTCATTTTTACCTGATCTTGGTCGTTAATTTGTGCACCTTCATTTAATAGAAGTGAAACCATTGCCTTGTTACCTTTCTGGGCAGCTGAAAGCAAAGCTGTCGCTCCAGTATGGGTTTTCAGGTGAATATTGGCTCCACGATTTAGAAGCAGGACTGCCACATCTTTATGTCCATTGTCTATAGCGCAATGAAGTGGTGTTCTTCTGTCATTATCTAGGTGGTCTGTGGTCTGACAACAATTTAAAATTAGGTTTACAATATCCGTTAATCCGCGTTCTGAAGCCCAGTGTAGAATTGTTGCGCCGTCATGGTCAGTATAGGAGTGTATTTCTGTTAAGCTGGTATTGTCATTTACTGTCGGTGTTTTGGACTGATATGCTGACAAAGATGATGTTTCGTTGAATATGCCAATATCAATTCCATAACGTAAGAGAAGTTTAAGTATTTCTGTCTGATTGTAGTGTAGTGCATAAAAAAGAGGAATTTTCCCATGGACATCTTTCATAGTGATAATTTCGTGTAAATAGCAATTTTCGATAAGGGTATTCAAGATGTCGCTGAATTTGTTGGTAGTAGAGATTAAAAGACAATGTAATACGTTCATTCCCATGTTATCTTGCAAGTTAATGTTGGCTGAACTCTTTATTAAAAGTTGAGCGATATCGTCTTGTGTTGTTATTACTGCCCAATGTAGCGCAGTTCTACCACTTGTGTCTCTTATATTAACATCTGCTTCACTAGAAACTAATAAATTTACAAAATCTGCGTTACCACAGATTACTGCAATATGCATAGCTGTACAACCCAAGGAATCTGTAGCGTCCAGGTTATGTCGAGACTTAATTACTGACGGTGTTACAACAACAGTCTTATTTTTAGCAATTGCATGTAAGCTTTCTTGGTCATGGTATTGTGCTTGCGCTTGATTAATAAACTCCGTTGTTTGTTTAAGAACATATTGGCGAATTAATATGGATGCGAGCGAGCCATACAGAAATTTATTTAGGTAACGCAATATGTAACTATTTTCGCTAGTTTCATATTTAAGAATTGGATTTTCATATTCTATAGCAGCACAAATTGTATCGGCAATGTGTAAGCTAGAACTGGCAACGGCATAATCTAATGGTGCAAGTTGTAACACTTCATCTTCTTCGTTTATGAGCAAATGTTTTGGTATTAATTTTAACATATTTAACATTTCGTCTTTGATAACTCCCACGTGTAATTGATCTAACTCTGCCTCAGCATGAGTCGAAATTGGATGATATGTACCCCACGCTGCAATTAGATGTAATACCTTTCTACCACCTTTATCGATTACATTTAGTTGATTGAAGTCCGAATCAATGATTTTCTTTGCGTTCTCTAGATCAAAGTTTAAAACTGCCAAGTGGAGAGGACATTCGATTGCTAGAATGCGATCAAACAAATTCCGCACAAACACATAACTTGGTTCAAAAGTTTTTCTGAGCAAGATTTGGACGAGCTCTTTATTTTGCGAAAACATGTTTGCGGACATCCAGTCCGCTACTAAATATTCGGCGAAAGTACGATGAATGAATCTGAAATTTGTATCACCTTCTGCGACTATAACTCCACTTTTCTGTATAAGTAGAAGTGACACAGGACTAGATTTAAATTCACGCTTTAGGTTCTTAATTTCTAGTCGATCCAAATCTGTGTCAGGAAATAGCTCCTGCAATGCTAAATGGTACATATGGGTTTTGTAATCGTTCAACATATCCACTGTATTGTATCCGAACTTTTCGCAAACCATATCCATTCTTTGCTCAATGAAATGGGTATACAAGTAGATCAAATCAAAACGTGTAGGGGTAAAGTTTCTTGTTTGGCAAAAGCTATCACAATGTTTGGTAAAAATTTCTGCTATCATTTTTATTTGTAGGGGAATGGCGACCAGCTCTTGGTTTTTATCGTTAAAATTTGTTTTCATCGAATCAAACAATCTTTTGACGAACTTGTTTACAAGTTCTTGTTTGTCACTACCAACTTTTTTACCAAAATATTGAACTAGGTAGTCAGCTTGTTCTGCTTCAGAAAATGATTTAATACTGATAGCGAATGTGTCGAGCAGTTCTTCAAGTTCGGATTTAAAAATGGGCCTGGTGGTAATATATACCGAATAGGCAAATTCACGAACGCACTTGATTATGGCATTGACTGTATTGTGGTAAGTTAACGGTATTTCATCATAACCATCTAAAACCAAGCGCAATTTCTTACATCGCAAATATGTTTGAAAGACGGTTTCTGTTATAGAATTGCAATTTTCTGTTGTTGATTTGAAAAATTCTAGCAAATGTGATTCGGGCGTGATTGCGGTATTGCTGCGACTGACAGTTTTGTAGTAATCACAATGTTTGAATAGATTA
Source organism: Agriotes lineatus (assembly GCA_940337035.1). NCBI lineage: Eukaryota > Metazoa > Arthropoda > Insecta > Coleoptera > Elateridae > Agriotes > Agriotes lineatus. The sequence continues at coordinate 5,321 of CALNHX010001215.1, read as the reverse complement.
ATTCTTAAAACCCACAGGTTAACCGGTGTATGAAAAGCAATGTAGTCCATAAAATAGGTTTTACCCATTCCTGGATCAGAACTGATTAATGTGGTTTGCGCTACGTTATCATTGAAGCTGACAGATTCTCGAGGATATACATTTTTGGAATAAGCATTTGTTCTAAAGACTTTTATACCTTTAACAGATCGCGAGGATCTGATCCATTGAAGATGGGTTTTATTGTGTAAAGTCAAATAGTGAATATTCCTATTTTTAAACGGATCACGTTGTGAAACGTCACTAACAGAAAGCGCCTTCTCTGAAACAATAATCGAGATATCTTCTAAACGATCATGTACATCATTAGAAAGTCGCCAATTAAGAATGTGACATTCTGGTACTCGCAAGTCGTTGTTCTGCACAAAAATTTGAAAATCATTTAATGAATCGCATTCTACTACAAAGAGATTTTCAAATCTTTCTAACAAAACTTCACCCTTAAGCCAGACTTTGTCTAAGGATCTGTTAATGGTATAGTCTTTGGGAACGCATAACGTATTACCAACATAAAAACTCCCACATAAAATGTGCACAACGTCCTTAACAGACAAATTAACCGTATCATGGCTACATAGATCTTTTAATTTAACCGTTCTACCCTGAAATTTCACTTCTTGACGCCATATCTCATCAATCTCATTGATGCATGCATCACTTAAATCACAAAGGTTCCGAAATATTTTTAAGTTACTTGGAATTGCAAAGTCAAGTTGGGTTTCAGTTAGCACAATAACAGAAAATTCACCTTGAAGCTTATTCAAAACAAACACTATTTTATTTAGTTCTTCGGAATTATTTGCTTTCAGAAGGAGAGGAAGCTGATGAGTTTTCCAGAGCCATTCGTAGATTTCCATATCATCTGCTTCTTCGCCGCTTCGCGGGATTTTGAAAATTTGTTTACGAATTAGAGTTTTTTTTCGTATTCTTTTGTATTTTTGTTTGAAACCACAAATGGTATTAGCAATCCACGCGTTTAAAAATTGAGCAACGATATTGTCCGTTTCAATTATTACTAATTCTGGGTATGTTATTATTCTATTCCAAGTTTCGTAATTTCCATGGCTGCAACTTTGTTTTTCATGCGGGAGCATGTTTGAAGCGAGTAGTTCTGCTCCTAACACTTTCCATATGGTCTTTTTAGTCAGATAATAATGACCTCCCAATTGACCTGTTGTCCAGTGGTTCAAGAAATCCACGAACCTTTTGGTAATATCTGCAAGTAACCGGTCAGGTACTTTAATGGGTTTTATCAACACTAAAATTGTTTTTGTAATTTTTTCTTCTAATTCGAGTACACCTGTCTGTTCTGTGAACAGAAATATATCTTCTCGAAAGTTTTTATTACGGTCTGTAAATTCTTCATTGAAATGTTCTGGTTTAAATCTGAAGATGTGTCCATTCAAATTGATAGAAAGGTGCAAAATTTTATGGCAAATGTCAAGATAGTTAGTAAAATAAGTGTCATTCTTCAAGCTTCTATTGGTGAATAAAATAAATGTTCTTTGGTCCTGGATATCTTCCAAATGTGAAACGTTACCTGATTTTGTATCGCTCTCGATTTTTTCAGCACTATCTCGATACTTTTGTATACAAAAAGGACCGTTATTCTTAACAAACTCCTTATTCTCGATACATGTTGGCGTTAGTTGACATTTTAGTTGCAACAGGTATTCGTGTTTTTTTCCGTCAACACTTTCCTTATACAAAATAATGTCGTCGAATGCCCCATATCCTGAAGCATTCATCGCCATTGACATATTTTTTGTGTCGTCGCTGAGGCATCTTAATGAGAGCAGAGCAGCCACTTTATTTTCATATTCGTTACCAAAATTGAGCGTCCCTTTCCGAACTTGGTATTCTTGCTGAAAATAATTATACAGTTAAACATACCTACTGATTCCTAACAATATGAGAAACGTATAAGAACTACTACTAAACAACATTTTACGTTTTAGCGCTATTAATAAATAGCAACATTACGAAAAAAGGCTAAAACAAAGGGTGTAGAAAAACCACTACGATAGAATTGGTTGAGAAATAACTCGAAGAATAATGAAATGAGTAAATCTTTTTCGAATGATTAGCAACTGCTTAACGCATGAGTCTCCTGATTGTATTGATACAGAAAAAGCTAATAATATGGATTAGATGTCCTGTTAAAATTCAATGAAGTACTATTGCTACCACAAAAAACTAGGACAATGTGTTTTAGCTGTGTGAATCTGAATTGTCATTTCAGAACTGAGATGTACCTAAATAATTTTTATCTACTTTGCGTTCGTACTGAGACACAGAGCGATGCTATAATAAAAATACTAAAAATTTTAATTTTTTTGCTTAAAAAAGTGGCAAAGTAGATAAAATACTGTATGATACCTCGTTTATAAGGCATTTTGTAGCACTTACTCCTTTAGGGCACTCCTCGCTTCGCTCGTGGTACCCTAAATCCGTGCGTGCTACAAAATGCTTCTTATAAAACTCGTATCATAATATACTATTTGATTTCATAACATATAAACTACATATTCATATACAGTTGACGTCCACTGTATCTACGATTTTACAGTTAGCCAGTGTTTCAACGTATCCGGGTGCGGTAAAATGACTATAATTTTAAGCTTTCAGAGACCTTTAATGAAAAAAGTTCCTTTGTAGTAATAAAGAGTATTTGCAAAAACGCTAGTTACGTACTTCTTCATTCAGTTGAGTTTTGGAGAGATAGAGAAAATTTATATTTCCGACTTTCACGTTTCAACGCGTTTATAAGGAAACTTTTTGAATTTAGCGCTTTTCCGCATCTGCATTTCTAATACTATCGTTTCCCGGCTCATTCTATGATCGTCAATTTAAATTTAGGTATGCTTACTTGCCGCATGAATGACCTTTCTCTCTTAACTGCTTTTTGGCTCCAGAGCATCGGACGTTTCATACAGGCATAGGCTTGTTTGTCGCTTTGGGTGCGGAGTGTGGTTACTTCAAATTGTGCAGTAATGAAGCTTTCATGCGAGTCAGAGAGAGCAAGTTAAGTAACGCACGTACGCGTTTCCAATAAGGCAACAAGTGTGATCGTTTGTTCCGCTTCGACCGAAGCCTTGTGCCTTCATCGGGCAACGTCGATAATTTCGACCACAACCTTGCCTCTGGACTACGTGCTCTGTTTTCTACCCTCTGGGGATTTAACATCGTTTAGACCGGCTCGACAGAGAGCACTCTATGCCGTTTCTCGCAGTTCTTCAAGCATTTTGGGGCAGTTCCATGGACACGGCATCGGCGGTTTCCTTGAACGTCAAGGAATGGCTGCTGAAACCCTCAAAGGTACTGTGTCTTTTGTAGTAATTTTAAAGCGCCAATGTGCAGTGAAGTGGTCATTTAAATGAAGAAGTGTCGCCGTAACGTAACGTAGTTGTTGTCATTTAAAATTAAGATTTTGAATAGTAATTACTGCCATTAAGTCAGTTTTGATTGTTTACCGTCAATATTTATTGTTCGTAAGTAGTCTTATTGCGTAATTAAAGTTGTTACCGTTTTTGAGTCAATTAAATCATTTGCTGTCAAGTTTACCGCCTGTATTTAGATAAAACGTTGCACAGTTAACAACACTAACCTTTATCGAGTATTTTATTTAATGTTCATTGTTCATATACATCTTTTTACGTTAATATAGTTCATTTTCAATTAGCTGTGCTTTTTTGGTAGATTTATGACATTTGCATGTGTATTTTTTTATGTTTACTCTGTAAATGGGTTCAGGTAGCTGCAGGAACAATGTAAGCAAAGTAAATTTAAGTTCAACCCAGCTATACGTGGACCGTTACCCGAGTGCTAACAAGGTTAGGTCACTGCTTCCATTTTCTCGGTGAGCCTACCTGTGTTTTTCTCAATTTAGTAAAGGGATGGTGTCTGGCAATTAACATCTTTATTTCGTTTACCGGGTGGTTGCCCTAATTAAGGTCGTCATGGACCTCCTCTTCTCCATCTGAGTTTTAGTCGGCAACTTTTGTTACAGCTAACATGATTAGGGTAACAAATCAGAGAATTTTCCGATGCGTGTCGTTTTAATGCGTAACTGACGGTTGAGTATTTTGAATGTCAAATTCATCTCGTAACGACGGTTTCGTCTTGTAACATGTTTTTATGCAAAACCGACTGCATAATTTGCTGAAGGCAGCTGGCCTGACGGCAACGGTGGTTTTGATATTCGAAAGTAATAACTCGAATCTATAGAAGCTGTTGAAGAAAAATATATCGGGCAAAAAATTTGGTACAATACTGGTGCGTTAAGCATTTTAGGGATCGCTTTTATTAAAGCATTCCGCCTCGCGTCGTGCTTTAAAAAGTAAAACCTTGCGCTGTAAAATTCAACCTACCGCACTGTTAAATTATTTCAAAACGTCACTGTCACTGCTGCCAATTACGCATAGAGTAAGTTTAGTTTCAAGAGCTAGGGTTATTCCTTGCTTTAAAAACGGTATAACTATTCGGTGAATTGCACAGGATTTCGGTTTCAACAAAAATACAAGTCTTTCAATCAAAAGATATTAAAATTTGATATGACCTATGATAGGTTAGAATTATTCGCAAGATAGTCAAGGTCATTTAATCACCTGAAATAGAGGAATTGCATGGCTAATAGATTTAGAAATTCTGCTAGTTTTTTTTGTAGCAATAGTACGTTCTAGTATAACTTATTCAAGAAATTGATCAAGTGGAATGGACCTACATTAGATAACATATGATCGATAATGTTAATTATAGTGCTTAAAGGTAAGTAAAATGTAAAAGTGGTATCGAGACGGCAGAACAAGTAAAGCAATTTTAAGAAATTATAAATAAAAGGTGTTACAATATTCTATATACACTTTAAGGGATAATAGTAGCCATCAAAATTTAAATAAAAATAGTGTAAACATAAGTGTAAAAATGCGGAATTACAGCTTCTGGCAGAACAAAAAGCTACGCTTCCGAAGTAGTAAATTTCAATTTTTAGGTTCGCTTTTCTGGAAAAAGAGTGCTCTCAGCGATTTCAAACAACAGAATCTATTTTATATGAAGAGGGCCAAACTTTTCGAATATTTAATCAGAATTGACTAAAATTTTGACTGTAAAGAGTTATGATAAAAAGCTTCCCCATCGCATAAACTAGCATTGCTAAATCATATATTATTTTAATTAAACAAAATTCTTATTTCTCTGTTACCCTTGCCAGGATTGTAGCTCACAACACTTTTTCGGACCTATGTTCATCGGAACCTTTTTTAAATTTTAATGAGTACTACTAC
>CALNHX010001214.1:0-242639 GCA_940337035.1 Agriotes lineatus | reverse complement strand
TTACAGTGAGCTAATAGTCATTTTAAAAGTATTCACTGTTATATAAATCAGTGGAATAGTCATCTAGACCAGATGTTAAATTATAGACACAAGATTTAAGCTAATTTTAACAACATGGAAGTCCTGATAAGAATATTTAAAGTTGTTTTAATGAAGCACCAGTTATTTGTAAAGACATCAAAGTATTTAAATGAGATTGAAAGAAGTGTGATGCGATGAAAGTCATTTTATAGTTTCAAAGTCATTTACACTGACATTAAAAGTCATTCAAACCAGATTTAAATTGTTTTCACGGAATGTAAAGTAAGTTTAATGAGAAAATGATTCTTTTGAGTATCTTTAATGTGGATTTTACATGGATTCAAAGTATTGAAATGACATTTAAAGTCGTTTAAACTATATTTAAAGTGATTTTAATAAGTTGAAAGTCATTGTAAAGTTATTCTTAGCACCTACAGTGGGATAATAGTATTTTAAATGAATTTCAAAGTTATTAGTCGTCTAGACCAGATTTTAAATTGTTTAGTTGAGGTTTAAAGCAATTTTATCAAGATGGAAGTGCTTATAAAGCTATTTTAAATCGTTTTTATGCGATGCTAGTCATTATAAAATGATTGGAACTATTTAAACGAGATTTGAAGGATTGAAACTAGATTTAAAGTAATTTTAACAAGTTAAAAGTCGTCTTGAGGCTATTTCAAGTCCTTGCAATGGGGTAAAGTCATTTTAAAGGGCTTCAAAGTCATTTACACCACATTTTAAGTTATTTACACAAGATTTTAAATAATTGTAACTAGATAGGAATCCTTATAAAGATATATCAAGTTGTTTTAATGAAAATGCTGGTCAGTTTTGAAGAGATTGAAAGTTGTTTAAACTACATTTAAGATGAATTAGGTGATTAAATTGTTTAAACTTTGATAAAAGATTTAAAATGCCGCTACTGTAATTTAGCTACTTAATCTTTGTTGCTTTGCAGATATACTCACCCATCTAGCCACGACAATGCACCTGGAACATTTCCAACAAGTGCTTCCACAAAGAAACACCAAACTCAGCACCGATGACTTCGCAGAAGCCGGCAGCTCCGATTCAAAACACGTGAACTATTTCGGCACATGTGATGAAGCAATTTTAGATGAAATTTACTGCTATGATTCCTATATTATTGTATGCAAAGAAACTATACACGCGAATCAAATTAAGAAGCTGATCACCACGACCGGGCAGCAACTGCTCTGCACGCTAAACTTGTAAGCGTTCACCAACATATTCGAATTGCATGGAATTGTTAAGACAGAAGTTTGAAAATGAGCAGGTTTCTATTCGTTATTCTAATTAAGAAATAGTGACAAAAATTTAATATATTTACAGGGTTTCCCGCGAAGTATTGCACTAAAAATAGTCAATTGTTGAGCCCTTGAGTGGAAGTGTAAATTTACAGTGTTCGGCTCGCACGTCTTAAGTGTATATAACCGCAAAGACTGATTTTTAATTTTTTTAATCTACAAGCTAATTAATTATCAACATATCTTACACCATCGAGTATTAGAGTAACTTTTAATACGTAAGTAGTTTAACATACTGTTGGGGTCCAACGAGCGAAATTGCGCAGAAATTTCTTCCGTTAGCTCTTAATAATTCCATGCCGAGCTTGCTTCTCCAATTTATGTGATTTAGCATAATCAAAATTTTCTCTTTCTCCTCCAAAGCACTTCCAAATGACGATATGTCGGTTAAGATTTATTAATCTTTTATTTTTCTAGTCAGATTATTGATGCTGAGATAAAAGTGTTCTCGTTACGAATTAGCCCAAGGTTTTTATGACAATAGCTCGAATTGATATTTATTTGTTGTTTACTGTTCTCTTGTTAATGATTATATTTTTAACTAGTTGTGTTGCAACGCAATTAATTTGAAAACGTCGAAAGTCCTCGAGTACCAAATTTATCTCTATTATAAATGTAAATGTTAGTTGACAGATATCTGTATTTAAACTAATGCTGCATTATATCTAATAAACAGATTTGGCAATATAATAAATGATTCGGTTGAGTTATTTAGGTTTAAACCCATTGGTGAACAAGAACAAGTGAGGTAAAGTGTAGTGTGTTTTTGATACATGAGACATCTGTACATTATATGTGTATATACCGTGTGTCCACAGGAGGACGCACCATAGGGATAACCAAATAGAATAGAAAGATCGGCTAATGCTGTGATCGCCGGCACGCTTAAACGTTGTTTTCTGGCTTCTGACTCGCCACTGTATGAAACAATATTGTTATAAATGGGACAAGGAAAGAAACGATGGTCATAGCACTGGTTGATATTTATATTCTATTAGCATTATCTTATCTCTACGGTGCGTACTCCTGTGGACACACGGTATATGTTTTGTAAGCATTAGTCGACTCTGCGGGATGTGACTACAAGAAGCATTCGCTGTAGTAACTAAAGCCGACTACAAATGTATGATATGAAAAGGAAATCGCTCTCTTCATTGATATTAAATTATTTCTTTTTTTTGAGATCGCAAGTGCTGCGGGTTTCGCATTATTTGGACTTACTGAACTGCACTTGGTAGCTTTGGCCGTTGCACGAACTTAGTGTTATTGTTTCCCGATTTAAGCCTTTGAGTTTTTTGATTATTGTGGGGTGGCAACCCTCATTACGTCGGTCTACAGACTCTGTTCTGCCACTTTACCGTGCGGGCTTCGAACTTGCCCTCATTAGCGGATTATCCCGTTGATTTGGTGCAGTTCCCGTAGGTGTTTTATCGCAGTGTCTGGAAAGTGACCGTTTGCAGCAACGTAGGTCGTGAATTGCAGCTAAAGGTATCGTTCTAATGTAATAGCTCTTATAGTGCCGAGTTTAAAGTGTACCGAGTATTTTACCGAAGTGCTAGACAGTTTGCGTAACACTGCGGTCATTGTAGCATTGCATTTGCTAAACCATTATAGTTGTTTACCTGTCAATTTAAATCATTACCGTCAGAATACATGAACGTGTTTAACTTTACCTCGTGGCAATTGAAGTATGTATCGCAATTGTACCTTGTTTTGTTGATTGCCATTTATTATTGACATTTATTGAGTCAATATTTTGATAATTCAATGTCAATACCGTTTACAAGTCATTTCGATAGTTAATGTCAAGTTGACCGCTTCCTTACTAGATTAAGACGTTACGTAATTTTACATATTTAACCATTGCTAACCCGTTTCATATTTTTATGTACTCAACCTTTATCCATTTAAATATTTTGCTAATACATTTCATATTTATTTCACTGTGGTTGTCTTTTAATGTTGTGCATACGATTTGTATTTTGCCAGTATAAAAGGAGTTTAGCAAGCTGCTCAAGTGAGTTCTCGAAAGGTAAGTCCGATGATGCTGCTTGTGGCTCGCTGACCAGGACACTGCCAAGGTTATAGTTGAAAGGTAAATCCATTATGCTTCCACTTTTCCTCAGTGGGTTCACCTATGCATTTTTCCCTTGTAGGAATCGTGGTGGCGCCTTGGCGATTAAGATCTGCTATTCGTTGATTAGGCCGTTGCTCTGTGTGACCTTGTATTGGACACCCCTCGTTCCATTGAATCTAGTCAGCATCCCTTTTGTAAAGGGCTGGGGCAGCAGTCCTATTCAATCCATTCTCGAATTTGAGTTAGCTTACGCGCTAGTTTTTAGCATTGTTTGGCTTGTCGTAAAGCCCGTTTCGTATCGTTACAGATTTTATTGAAATAATCCAAGAAAAGTTGGTGATCTTGTATGGTATCACCAAAGCATTTAAATGTTTTCTATGGTAATACATTATTGAAGGTGTATTTAACGAGAACGTGGAATTTTTTAAAACAATTTTATTGAAATATACCAAGAAAAATTAGTGATCTCATGTGATACCACCAAAGCATTTAAAAACAAAGAAAAATTAGTGATCTCATACGATACCACCACAGCACTTAAATGCTTTTGTGATGATACAGTATAAACGGTGTGTTTAATGAGAAGTTGCAATTTTTTAAACAATTTTATTGAAATTATCCAAGAAAAGTTGGTGATCTCATATGGTACGACCAAAGCATTTAAATGTTTTCTGTGGTAATACATTATTGAAGGTGTATTTAACGAGAACGCGAATTTTTTTTAAACGCGTCTGCAGCTGCCTTCAGGGGTGCTGACATCACGCGTGTGCACCTGGGGTCCAAGGTTGCAAGGTCGTTACACTGCCCCTGCCTTAGGTCGTTCTGTCCCAGAACGAGTTGCGTCGGATGCCTGTCACTCGCTCTTGTGGGGGTTTGATGGCGGTAATTGCAGGCGATGCCCTTCTTGCACACGGACTGGCTGATGAAGTAGCAGTCCACCGTGGGCTAAATGCTTCGCAACGGGATGCAACAGCAGACCTCGATCTGGATGCCGGTCCGGTCGAAGACTACTCCCAGCATGCTGCGTACAACCCTCCACTCCAACGAATCCAGGCCGCATCCTAATTTCGGCACCGCTAGCCGGGTTTCGCCGTTCTTCACCATCTGCTCCTTAAGGTCCAAAAGAGCAGACCAGAGCTCCTGGTAACTAGGTTTTTCGTAAGACAACCTTTTCGTCACCAGGTAATAAATGGAGCTGTTGCCTTCCTTCAGCTGCAAAGTTCTGCCAACCTGAGGTGCCTGCTCTCGCAGCTGCTCTAACAGGCCAAACTTTTCCCGGAAGGCAGCGGCGATCCCCCTAGACATCTGGAGGTCCTGGGCAACGCAGTGTGCCAGGGAATACTGCCGCAGGGTGTCGAACAGGTCACGCTGCACCTCTGTAGTGACTCCAAATCGCGCAGTCTTCGTACCCCCATAAGCGGCCATAAACTCCTGGAAGGAGGTTTCTCCTGTCCCTAGTCGTCTCAGGGGTTGCTCCGTGACAGCCTCCACTTCCTCATTGGTTCCGGCATATGGGGCCAACCGATTGAAGTGCTCCACCCTGCACTTTCCTCGAGGAGGTTTCTGGATTCGGTATACCACGTCATTCAGTCGAGCAACTACAGTGTAGGGGCCTTCCCAGTTTCTTTGGAGCTTGGGGGAGAGGCCACGACGCCTCTGGGGGTTATGAAGCCATACCAAATCGCCAGGCTGGAAACCACCGGCCTCACCGCGGGCATCATATCGGTCCTTCATTCGGTCGCTGGCATCCTGAATGTTTCGGCGTACGGCGTCGTGGATCTCTTCCATCCTCTTCTTCAGGTTCCCCACGTAGTCCTCGCCGGCCGTTTCTTCGCCAGGCTTTCTTCCAAATTTGAGGTCACATGGCAATCGCAGCTCACGCCCAAAGAGTACCGTGGCTGGGGTGTGGTTGGTTGTCTTTTGTACTGCCGATCGGTAGGCCATTAGGAACAGGTGAATGTACTGGTCCCAGTCACGCTGATGTTCGGAAATCACCTTGGACAGATGCTTCCCCATGGTTCGGTTCATCCTCTCCACCATGCCGTCCGATTGAGGATGGAGGGCAGTGGTCCGGGTCTTGTGTATCCCCAGCAGCTTGCAAACGTTCTGGAACAGTCCAGACTCGAAATTCCGGCCCTGGTCGGAATTCAACTCCAGGGGGACTCCAAAACGGCTGAAGCACTCCTTCACCAGAACATCAGCGACAGTACCGGCCTCTTGATTCGGAAGGGCGTACGCTTTGGGCCACTTGGTGAAGTAGTCCATGCACACCAGGATGTATTTATTTCCCGATTCGGTTTCGGGGAATGGTCCAGCGATGGCTATCCTCTCGAACGGACTACCGACGTTGTACTGCCGCATTGGAGCTCTACGTCTGCCAACCGGTCCGTTTCCTGTAGCGCAGGCTTCGCACCTCCGGCACCACTCTCGGACATCATCTTTGCAGCTCGCCCAGAGGAGCCATCATACAGGTGGCGCAGAACCTCGGCCACTCTACTCCTTGGGACCATCAATTGTGATCTCGTTGCCCTACCGTCCTCGTCTTCCAAGATTCTGGTCAGGACGTTGTTTTCCAGCTGCAAGGAGTCCCATTGCGCCCAATAGGTCTTCACCGTTGGGTTGTTGGCGGAGACCTCCTGCCAGATAGGTCGACGGCCATCTCGCTTCCAGGCTATAACCGTGCCTAAGTCGGGGTCGTTCTCCTGGCTGTTCTGCAACTCGTCTAGCTCCCACGAGTTGTCGACTACAGTGGTACGATTGATGGGTACCGCACGACTCTCCAGTCTTGAACAGTGGCTGCAGTCCGCAGGGCAGGGCCTCCTGGATAACGCATCGGCGTTGCGGTGGGCTGTGCCAGGTCGATGATTTATTTCAAAGTCGTACTCTTGTAGGCGCTCGATCCACCTAGCCACCTGTCCTTCAGGGTTCTTGAACTGCAGCAGCCATCTTAGAGCAGCATGGTTGGTCCTCAGCAAGAATCTTCTGCCATACAGGTATTTATAAAAATGCTCCACGGACTTGACTACTGCTAGAAGCTCCCTCCTGGTTACGCAATAGTTCCGCTCCGGTTTGGACAGGACCTTGCTGAAATATGCCAGGACTTTCTCTTGGCCATCTTGGACCTGGGACAGAACACCACCGATTCCGACATTGCTAGAGTCAGTGTCGAGGATCAACTGGCCTTCCTGACGTGGATAGCAAAGTACAGGTGAACTGGTTAAGGCAGTCTTGAGCGTCTTGAAGGCCTCCGCGCACTCAGCACTCTATTCGAACTGTCGTCCCTCTTCCGTTAGACGGGTTAACGGTTTTGCAATGTTTGCAAAGCCCAGCGCAAACCGTCGGTAGTAAGTACAGAGGCCCAGGAAGCTTCGCAGCTCATGCTTATCCTTCGGGATTGGCCAATCCTGCACTGCCTTCACCTTACTCGGGTCTACTGCTACTCCCTGGCGGGATACGACGTGCCCCAGGTACTGTACCTCCTTCTGGAAGATGCGGCACTTCTTTGGACTTAATCGCAGGTTGGCACCTCGCAGTCTACCGAACACTTCCTCTAGGTTTTTCAGATGCTCGTTGAAGGATTTACCCACCATGATGTCATCCAAGTATATCAGGCAGGTCTGCCAAGATAGACCATTCAGGACGGTGTCCATCAGCCTCTCAAACGTGGCGGGGGCATTGCACACACCGAACGGCATGACGGAGAACTGCCAGAGCCCAGTTCCGATAGTAAATGCGGTCTTCTCCTTGTCCGCAGGTTCCATTCCGACTTGCCAATAACCGCTCTTCAAGTCTAGCGTCGAGAACCATTGAGAACCGGAGAGCGTATCCAGGGTATCATCGATTCGTGGCAGAGGGTAGCTGTCTTTCTTGGTCACATGGTTCAGCTGCCGGTAGTCAACACAGAACCTCGTTGAGCCATCCTTCTTCTTGACAAGCACCACAGGGGAGGCCCACGGACTGCTGGACGGTTCGATAATCCCTTGGTTTCGCATCTTGGACAATCTTCTCAGCTTCTTCCCGTTTGGCGAGGGGCAACCTTCTTGGATGTTGGCGTATCGGTTGAGCATCCCCAGTATTGATTTTATGCTTAACTACGTCGGTACGGCCGCTGGGATGATCTCCGCACTCGAAGACGTCTTGGTACCGGGCCACCAGATCTTCGATCTTCTTCCGTTCTTGTTGGCTCATGCCCTTGCAAGTAGACATCACGGTATTCATTAATGCCTTAGGGCAGCCCTTCGCCTTGCCGCTTCAAATTCCAACGCATGGGCTAAGGCCTCTCCCAGTGTCCTATGTCGCCCCAGACGTACCGCTTGCTGAGTATCGGCGTCCTTAATTCCATCTACGAATGTTTGGACGCCTAGCTGCTCCAGGAAGTCCTCCGGCGCCGATGGATACGCGAGCCGAACCAGTCGAACAACGTCAGCCTCAAGTTCTTGCAGAGTCTCCCCCGACTGCTGAATTCGATTCTTCAACTGGGCACAATGCACATGCTGAAGATGACCATTGCCATAACGCCGTTCCAGACGATTCACCAATTGCTGGAAGTCCCTCTGCTGATTTTCTGGAATCATTTTCAGAACATTTAGGGCATCCCCTCGCAATGTTAGGATCAATGCGGTCGCTTTGTCTGCCATTCCCCAACCATTAGCGACGGCTGCGGCTTCAAATTGCTTCAGTTATGTTGACCATGGCGTTTTCCCATCGTAAGAGGGCAGTTTCATGTGCAAACCAGATGTTGCGGGCCTCACTGGGGCAGTATCTTGGGACAGAGCAACCTGAGGGGCAGCAACTCACGATAAGGTAGGCTGATTTACTGCAGGAGGAGAAGAGAAGCCAGCAGATTCAAAGGGAGTTGGTTGGCCTTGGCCACTTCGTGACTTGGTAAATCGTTCCTGCAGCTCCAGCATGTCACCCTGAACTCCGGCCATCTTTCTTTCCATTTTTTCCTGAATATCTCTGATCTCCCCTGCAAACTCGTCATGGCTCGCTCTCAGTTCCTCCTTAAGTTCATCCTTGAGGTCTTCTTGAGTAACTTTCAATTTTTCCTAAAGTTTTTGGACTACTTTTTCTTGCGTGGCTTTCAATTCTTTAAGATCCTTTTGCGCGGCTTTCAATTCTTCTTACACTTTTTCTGCCTTATCCTGCCCAACTTGGATCTCTTTCTTAAGATCCTCTTGTGCTTTTTCTTGCGCGGCTTTCAGTTCTGCTTGCGCTTTTTCTGCCTTCTCTTGGCCAACTTGCATCAGCTGGAAAAGTTGGCTTAATTCAGCCTCCATTTTGCCGCTCTGGGATCTTGTGACCGGCATCCACAATACACTTAAATTTATTTATCCGACCGTCGTTTTATCGGCACTTGTTAAACAATTTATTTATTTGAAGTTTCTTCAATAATTTTCTTATAGCCCCTGGTACAAACCGCACACCTGACGCCACTGTTACGTTTTTACGTTCGAGCTATTTAAAAAGTATTCACTGCTTCTGTATTAAACATTTATTTACAACAATTAATTATGATTATTTACAAACACACAGATTACTTAAACTAACGAACTATAGGCACTATTTCTAACATCGATACATTTATTTATTTATATGCGCTGGATCAAACATCAATTATTTATTTGGCTATTTACGACTTAAACACTGACGATTTATATGGTTATTTATCTGTTATTTACACTGGATTATATACACAAGGTTCATTTATATGGGAGCTCTACGCGCTTCGCTGCCGAATTCGAACTGAACTGAATTAGAACTCCGGCGGCCGTGTATTTATATTCGCGGAATAAATCCTTCGAGATCCATCCAGTTTTCGCTGGACCTTTCTGGGAACAGCATGACGCATTCGCGTGTTAGCCAGCAAGGTCGCTGACGTCATGCGTCTGCAGCTGCCTTCAAGGGCGCTGACGTCACGCGTCTGCACCTGGGGTCCAAGGTTGCAAGGTCGTTACAATATATTTAACTAGAAGGTGCATCTATTAAAAAAAAATTACGAAAAATTACAGAAACTAGTGGTTCTTTATGATACCAAACAACTGGCAATACATTATCAAAGGAGTATTTAACAAGGGCTTTTTTATGGAAATACATTTTCAAATGTATATTTATCCAAAAGGTAGGTTTTAAATCAATTTTGTTGGAATAAAACACATATTAGTGGTGCATTATGGTACCACTATGATATTTCAATTATTTTCAGTGGTAATACATTATCAAAGGTATATTTAACTAGAATATACTCGTTTTGTACAATCTCATTTAAATAAATCACTAATGAACAGAATTGCCTGAGAGGCTGCTTCAGGATTCCGTTACTTTGCGCTGATTCTATCCGTCAAGCACGTAAACAAGACTGTGTTTACGTTTTAAACCAATGTAGTCGATGGTACTTGAACGGACGACAGTAAACCAAACTAACCCCTGGAGCACAGCCTCATGCCCCATAAATATTATGGCTTAGAAGGGGTAGTGAATGAATCAAACAAAATGCCGATTGGTTTTTATTATAAAAATAAACTGGTATTTATACAAAACTAAAATGCTTAACGAAGTAACAATATCAAAGTTCATATATACAGTTTACTGGGCGAGAGTGTTTAAATTACAAAACAGCAGAGTTGCAATTGCGCAGTTTTCATTTCCTGCTAGAGCGAAGGTCGCCCGTTGAACTTACTACTGTAGGTCGGTATTGTGCATGGAGTGCAGATTTGCATTTTTCCTGGTCTTTAACTCGTCTGATTGCGTAATAACACTGGCTTTTAAATTATTAATAATGTTCCGTAAATTTGGACTGAAATATATATTTTTAATCTAATTTAAACATATTAAATTTAGTAATTATGAGGCAAAGACTGGTGATTGCAACATTAAATTTTTCTTGCTAATAAATGGGAATTGCATTTAAAAACGTGCAACTGGATTTCGTAAATTTTAGAAAATAAAATTTATGTGTGTTTAAATCAAGTTTAAACAACTAAAGTTAGTGATTCCTTGTGGTATCATTAAGCTGTTAATTTTTTTGTGGGATTATATAATGAAAGGTAGGTATATTTAACAAGATGCGTCTTTTTATCGATGTTTCTTGAAATAAGCCAAAAAATATTGTAGTTATACCGGGTGTCCGTTCTCAAAGTCGAACATAGGCGATTAACATGGTATTGAATGTTTTTGCCGATTCCTGCTCGCCAATTCAACTCACAGGGAAGGTAATGGTATCAATGGAAAGATAAAATTATTACACATCAAATGATACCAATAATGATATTCAAGATAAGATTTTTGTTTTAAAATTCTAATTTAAAATTTGGGAATAAATAAATATGCCATGCCTTGCTTTTCAAGTTCGATAGCATTTGTCAAAAAAAATGGTAATTAGTTGGCGTAAATCAGGTATTTTCTGTCAACGTCTGTTAGAATTATTTACAGAAACATGAATTATTTCAATGAAGAACGAGTGAATGCATGAATGTTAATTGCCTATGTTCGACTTTGAGAATGGACACCCGGTATATGATGTAACGTTTCGCCCAGCGCGAACGCGATTGTATGCATTAAAAATTAATTAGCGCGTTCCCCCTTGTGCACCACGTTAGAGACCGAAACTCCGCGCCGAGAGGACGACGTGACGTCACCGCAAGCGATCGCCCTAACACCACTGCGCACCTAGACCACGAATCCCCTCTTCAACGACCTCCGATTACGCTCGCACCAGGTATAAAAGCAGAATCCGGAGCGCAGACAAGACAGAATTTCCTAGATCTTCCCACTCCTCTAGTCTCGCCTGTACTCTCAGGAGTGTCCCCCAGGACTCTTCGAGGGTATCCCGACCAGCTACCTGAACCCCTGAACGTTTGGATTGTTACTTTACTTTCCAACGTTATTTCTCGAATTCCTGCACGTTTGGATTGTTATTTTACTTTCAACGTTATTCTCTTGACTCCTGCACGTTTGGATTGTTGTTATACTTTCCAGCGCCATTTCCCGAGCACCTAGCGACCTAGAGAACCGCCCCAGGTCCGACGGCGACGACGTCAGACACCTGGATATAAGCAGAGTATTTCCGAACTCGCTGACGACGCCCCTCCAAAGTTTAGGCACTCGGGAGGCCAAGTCGTGCTCGCCGGTGACGACGCCGTCCGCGAAGCAAATTTCCCGGCACCAGGACGGCGACGCAGACGTAATTAGGCCCGATAATTGCATCTGGAGCGGCTTTTGCATCTCCGAGGCCGAGGAGCGTGCACCGGGGGTTTCTGCGAGTAAGCGCGAGGCCGCCGCCCATAGCACGCACCCCTGAAGCTAGGGTAACTCGGCGGCCACCTCCGCCAACGGGAAACGGCGTTTAATCAATCAAAGTCCACTCACCTTTTGCGGCGTGACAGCTGGCAAGTAAATCAAATTAAATACGGCGCCCATCACTCGAACGTTGGGAATTTCACTGTCAGAGCTCCAGACGCCCTAGGTATGCACACAGTTTAATTTTACATTGACCACAGTTTTGTTTATTTAACGATTTCAAGACCAAATGTATTGTTGTCGTCCGCCATCACTGGCGGCCTACTAATCTGTCATATTACCTGTTCAGGGCCGGCGTGTTGCCAACGTGACGAGAGACTGACGTACATACAGGCTGTCCCGCAATAGTGTGCCACTGCTCGACTGCCGACGAACGAACGCCCCGTTAGAAGAGTTATTTTATTTTTATGTCATTACATTCTATTATTTCGTGTGTTTTAATACAGTTTAATTTAATGTATCCAGTTAAATATTATTATATAATAGTAAGAAGTTATTCTGTGTTTCTATCCACGTTACTATCTGAGTTTATTATTGGATCTTGGCTTTTTGAGCTAACCTTGGGCAACCAGTTTTCAGGCTGGTGATTGTAGCATTTAAATTAAATTAAACTAGCCCGTCAGGCTACATTTTGACGCACGCGAGCAGGGACGAAAACTCAGGTAGTAACCAGGAAGGAAACTGCACCTCCGCCGACGGCGCCCGAGCAATCTCCGAGTACACCTGTAAATATTGTTTATTAGCCAGAATTATTTTTAGTATTATAAAATTCTATTATTTTGATTTATACAAACTCTGTTCACAGCATGTCCGACCACGACCAGAGGAAGGAGAACAGCCTCCAACCAGTATTAGAGTAAGCTGGATCTACAAACTACGTGGAGACATCCTTCGAGGAGTAGTCGCTGGAGCCGGCTTAGATCCCTCAGGTACGGTGCAAGAATTAAGGCAGCGACTGTCCCAATATCTAAAAGGTAGTGAAGCGGACGGACAAGGGGACGTTGAAACACGACAGGGAGACGGCGAAACACGCCGAGACGAAAAACAAACGGAACAGGAAGGCATGGAGGAAAGGCGAGAACAAACGCCGACCACCGGACCGCCAGGATTAAACAAAGCACAGGTATCCTATAGCATAAGAAAATGGGGACTCAGTTCGACGGGGACCTCAGATCCGATCTCATTCCTGGAACGGATAGAAGAACTCTCCACTTGCTACCAGTTCCAAAAACAAGAAGTCTTAACTGCTCTACCTGAATTGTTCAAAGGGAAAGCGCTACTCTGGGTCAGAACAATAAGCACCAATGGGGGAACTGGATGGATTTTACGCAAGCCTTCCAAGCACAATTTTACCTCCGAGGTTCAGTTCAAAATGGCCGAAGAAATCCGCCACCGCACACAAGGACAAAAGGAATCCATCGCCGACTTACTACAGCCCTTCAGACGCTGCTACTACGTTTTGGTGTCACCAGCGAGCGTGAACAGCTTGAACGGATTTACGAAAACCTAAGACCAGAATACAAGCTGTACATCAGAAGAAAGGATTTCCAAAACTTACCTGAACTAATGCAGATGGCCGCGGAGTATGAAGCCCTCCGCTAGAGCAGTCAGCTTTCCAGCCGCCCCCAACGGCCAACCAGGCCTACATGGCCGAGACCGCATATCGTCCTAAAGGTGCAAAGGCCACGCCTCCCTCCAACTTCAAGATTCCACCCGTAGCAGCCCTCCAGGTTCCCGAGCGCGAGCCAGAAGCCTCCGCGACTAGTTCCGCCCGAACCACCTACAGTCGGACCGACAACTGCTGGCGATGTGGCCAAGAGGTCACCAGCGATTCCAGTGTCGACGTCCCTCGAAGCTTTTCTGTTCCTGGTGTGGAAAAGAAGGAACGCTTACCAAGGATTGTAAATGTAAGAGGCCGGGAAACGCTTCCGGCCGTCGAGAACTCTGAGGCGATCTCGACTTCAGAAGGCCAGGGCCTCCAGGTACCTATCCCGCTTACCAGAATGGTCCCAATGGCTGCGCCAGGTCCATAGCTTTTATGGGAAGGATCCGGTTCGCCAGCATGCAGCCGCCTCCCTAGATGCCAGGTTATTCCTGCCCGATGTAGTAAAAGGGAGAACTTTCTACGCCCTGGTCGATACGGGTGCCGCCCGCTCCTACATCGGGGAAGCAATGCAGCGATTCCTGAAAGAACAAGGAGTGTTAATGCAACACCCAGAGCCGACACAAGTACAATTGGCCGATGGAAGAACCTTGCACACACAAGGCCAGTACCAACTCACCTTAATAATTAGCAGTCGAGCTTATGACCTGCGGGCTAGCGTGCTGACGACCTTCTCGAATGATGTAATCCTCGGACTGGATTTCCTCACCCAACATGATGCGATCGTCAACGCGGCCGAACTCACAATGACCCTCGGCGAGGCCGGAGTACCCTTACATACCCAGAGAGGCTCCGAGGGGCTGTTCGGCATTCAGGCACTGTCCTCCTCCCAGTCAGGTCAGTTAGCCAGGTTCTTGGAAGAGGAACTGAAGCTGTTCGAAGGTTCCCACGGCCCCACAACCCTCGTCGAACACCGGATCATCCTGAAGGAGGGAGTTGGACCCATAAAGCAGCGCTACTATCCACGGAACCCTGCAATGCAAGCCATAATTAATTGTGAGGTAGACAAGATGCTGGCCGACGACATTATTGAACCGTCTAACAGCTCGTTCAGTTCGCCGGTGGTATTGGTCAAGAAAACATCGGGCCAATATAGGTTTTGCATCGATTTCAGGAAGATAAACGACGCCACCCAGACCGACGCTTACCCGATTCCGTTCATCGATGGCATCCTGAATAAATTGCGTGGGGCTCGGTATATCAGTACGATCGATCTCAAGCATGGCTACTGGCAGATACCGCTGGCCAAAGAGAGCCGTCCGATCTCTGCATTCACTGTCCCGGGCCGCGGTTTGTACCAGTTTAAAGTTATGCCATTTGGGCTTCACGCGGCGGGAGCGACGTTTCAAAGGTTCTTGGACACCATCATCGGCCCGGAAATGGAACCCCATGCGTTCTGTTACCTCGACGATATCATCGTCGTGAGCAGCTCATTCAAAGAACACCTGGAACACCTGCAGGAAGGCTTTCGACGGCTCCGGACGGCGGGACTCCAACTCCAACCAGAGAAATGCAACTTTTGCCAGACAGAGCTGACGTACTTGGGACACGTGGTGAATCACGAAAGCATCCAGACCGACCCCGCAAAGATAGAGGCAATTACCTCCATGGGGCCGCCCACGACTCAGAAGGCAGTTCGCCGTTTTCTAGGTATGGCGTCGTGGTATAGAAAATTCATTCCAGGTTTCGCTCAATTGGCTTCTCCGCTGAATGCTCTCCTTAAGAAAGGCGCGAGGTTCAAATGGACCGAGAACCAACAAGAAGCTTTCGATCGCCTGAAGCAAGCGCTGACTTCCGCCCCAATCTTGGCCTGCCCGGATTTCTCCGTGCCCTTTGTGGTACAAACCGACGCCAGCACCACCGGGCTAGGAGCGGTCCTCACCCAGGTCATAGGAGGACAGGAAAGGGTAATAGCGTACGCCAGCCGTTCTCTTACGGACGCCGAAACGCGATATTCCGCCACCGAACTGGAATGTCTCGCCGTCCTATATGCGATCAAGAAATACAAAGGATATTTGGAGGGGTATCATTTCAAGGTGGTAACCGACCACCGCAGCCTCAAGTGGCTCCAGAATTTACCGAATCCCTCCGCCCGTCTGGCCAGGTGGGCCTTGGAGCTCCAGCAGTTCGATTTCGAGATTGAATACCGAGCTGGAGCGTTGAACCACGTGGCCGATGCCCTTTCGCGATCCCCTGGAGGCCTAGAAGAAGGCCTCGCTCCTTTAGCCGTCCGCCCACCGGCCGTCCGTTGCCCGTGGATCAAGAAGATGACCCGCCTAGTACGCCGAGAGCCAGAAAAGTACAGTACATGGAAGCTGGAGAAAGACAAGCTGTATCGGAGGTTCCCAAACACGAACGAAGAGCTCGCTGAAGGCTTTCAACCTAGCTGGAAATGGTGCGTGCCGCAGCCCCAACGTACCCAGGTATTAAAAGAATGCCATGACGAACCGACAGCTGGACATCTCGGCGCAGCTAAAACCGTCGCAAGAATCCAGAAGCATTACTATTGGCCGAGGTTGCAGCAGGAGGTAGTTAGGTACGTGCGTTCCTGTCCAACGTGCCAAGAATACAAACTCCTTCCCCAACAGCCCCAAGGTAAGATGTTTTGGTCCCGCGTACGAGGCCCTTGGGAAGTAATAAGCATAGACCTGATCGGCCCGCTCACCAGGTCCTCGAAAGGCAATGTATGGTTGTTAGTGTTGCAAGACAGGCTTACGAAGTGGGTGGAATGCCAGGCATTGCGCCCCGCCACAGCTAAGACAATTGTCCAGGTCCTGCGAGACAGAATAATATTCAGGTTTGGCACTCCTCGTGTCATAGTGTCCGACAACGGGACTCAGTTCACCGGAAAAATATTCGAGGCCTTGGCAAAGGAATACGGGATCCAACATCGCCTGACTCCGCCTTACACCCCGCAAGCCAACCCCGTGGAAAGGGCCAACAAGGTCATTGGCACCATCATAGCCCAGCTGGCCCGCGGGAATCAGAAACTCTGGGATGCTTGGCTGCCAGAGATGATGTTTGCGATGAACACGTCCAAGCACGAGTCAACTGGGCTTACCCCCGCCTTACTGAATCTGGGAAGAGAGATGTTGCCACCCAAATCGCTCCGTGAAGCCAATGAGCCAGCATCTGATCCGGCGGGAGAAGCTCCAGATCCCCGGATGTACGAGGCCCAGCTGCAGAAACTAAGTGACATCGTTGAGGTGGTAAGGAATAATTTGGCAAATGCATTTGAAAAACAAAGGCACCATTATAACCTCCGTCGTCGTGAGTACCGCCCCAGAGTCGGCGAGCAGGTATATAAGAGAGACCGCGTCTTATCGGATGCCGCTCGGGGGATATCGGCGAAGTTAGCCGCCAAATATGCCGGCCCTTACAGAATCAAGAAAATCCTCTCACCAGTCATAGTAGAATTAGGCGACCTCCAGAGTGGCCGATCCATAGGCCGCGTCCACGTCAAGGACCTTAAACCTGCGTACCAGCTCGTCCCCACCCCACCTGGAGGAGCAGGTGGGGAGTGATAACAGGGCAAATCCACGACCTTCATAGCTTCAGTTCGTATCCTGCCGAAGATGAGCCCCATCAGACCTAAGGCAAGAGAAGAAGCCCGGCCCTGGCCATTCAAGATCCGCCGGAGGCGCAAGGGCCAGCCGAAGATTCGCCCATGGATGCCCCACTTATACGTGACGCCTGCCATACCTGCACCGCCAGTTCCGTCCACGTGGGATCCGCTACCAAAATGGAGCCCAGTTCCGGACTTGATCTCGCCGCTACCGGCTACGCCGGAGAAGAGGACCAAGTCGAACCCGAGCCCCATTCAAGGTAAACCCTCCACGGACGAGGATCAGGCCTTAGCCGCACAGATGGCGGCGTTGAGCGTAGCGCGCATGAAGGAGTTGTTTGGGGAATCTCCGCTTACGCCGCCCAAATCATCGCCGAAGAGTTGCCGCTCGATCCTGTTCCTCCAGAGGCACCAGTCGCCATGGTCGAAGACAGCCGCAATTGGTGGGACAGACCCGACATACCGCCCGAGTTGCGGCCTGAAGTTCATTCCTCTCTGCCAGTGTCGTCAACGGTAGTACCATTGAGTGGCCGCGGAGTCCCGGCAATCCGCACTACGTGCCCCTCGCCTGAGGACGCCCCTCTGGAACCAGCAGTGGAAGCCGCCGTACCCGTACCAGTCGAAGTGGAAGCCGCCGTACCCGTACCAGTCGAAGTGGAAGCCGCCGTACCCGTACCAGTCGAAGGGGAAGCTGCCGTATCCATACCAGTCAAGAGGAAGGCTACAGATCCACCAGCGAGAAGGGACCTCAGCAGTTTGTCAAGGAAGAAGAGAAGAAGCCTAGTCAGGTTCCGGTTGCCCAACGGGGATATGGTCAGAATGAAATTACACCAAGCAATATCACTAGGAATGTGTTGAAAACCAAGTGGAATGGACCAAGATGAATTGCAAAATAAAATGTTAGGACCGCCCCGTCGTTTAGTACACCGGGGAATTGAAACCGCAGTTCCCATCGCCAATCCTGTTGGCTCACCAAGTGATGAGGCAGTTGACAACTTAAGCCGCTGAAGAAGAGGTCCAGGACGTCGCGAGTCTTCCTAAGGGAGGACCATGTGTAACGTTTCGCCCAGCGCGAACGCGATTGTATGCATTAAAAATTAAATAGCTCGTTCCCCCTTGTCGTGCACCACGTTAGAGACCGAAACTCCGCGCCGAGAGGACGACGTGACGTCATCGCAAGCGATCGCCCTAACACCACTGCGCACCTAGACCACGAATCCCCTCTTCAACGACCTCCGATTACACTCGCACCAGGTATAAAAGCAGAATCCGGAGCGCAGACAAGACAGAATTTCCTAGATCTTCCCACTCCTCTAGTCTCGCCTGTACTCTCAGGAGTGTCCCCCAGGACTCTCCGAGGGTCCGACGGCGACGACGTCAGACACCTGGATATAAGCAGAGTATTTCCGAACTCGCTGACGACGCCCTCCAAAGTTTGGGCACTCGGCAGGCCAAGTCGTGCTCGCCGGTGACGACGCCGTCCGCGAAGCAAATTTCCCGGCACCAGGACGGCGACGCAGACGTAATTAGGCCCGATAATTGCGTCTGGAGCGGCTTTTGCATCTCCGAGGCCGAGGAGCGTGCACCGGGGGTTTCTGCGGAGTAAGCCCGAGGCCGCCGCCCATAGGCACGCACCCCTGGAGCTAGGGTAACTCGGCGGCCACCTCCGCCAACGGGAAACGGCGTTTAATCAATCAAAGTCCACTCACCTTTTGCGGCGTGACAGCTGGCAAGTAAATCAAATTAAATACGGCGCCCATCACTCGAACGTTGGGAATTTCACTGTCAGAGCTCCAGACGCCCTAGGTATGCACACAGTTTAATTTTACATTGACCACAGTTTTGTTTATTTAACGATTTCAAGACCAAATGTATTGTTGTCGTCCGCCATCACTGGCGGCCTACTAATCTGTCATATTACCTGTTCAGGGCCGGCGTGTTGCCAACGTGACGAGAGGACTGACGTACATACAGGCTGTCCCGCAATAGTGTGCCACTGCTCGACTGCCGACGAACGAACGCCCCGTTAGAAGAGTTATTTTATTTTTATGTCATTACATTCTATTATTTCGTGTTGTTTTAATACAGTTTAATTAATGTATCCAGTTAAATATTATTATATAATAGTAAGAAGTTATTCTGTGTTTCTATTCCACGTTACTATCTGAGTTTATTATTGGACCTTGGCTTTTTGAGCTAACCTTGGGCAACCAGTTTTCAGGCTGGTGATTGTAGCATTTAAATTAAATTAAACTAGCCGTCAGGCTACAATGATACCACTAAACTATTTTAACTTTTTTCCGTAGTATTACATTATCACATAGATATTTATTGAGAAAATGCGTTCAATTATTCAATATTATGAAAATTTACCCCAAAAATAGTGGTCCCATATGGTACCACTAAAATATTACTGATTTTTTTAAATTAAACTTACAGATACAACATTTGCACTGTCTAAACCTTCTGGCGGAGTCAAAGTAATATAATCTATGGCAGTATCGCCGTGAATAGATGTTATACGTTTGACATTTGTTATATAACCCTTTTTCGAACGGTTATTACAATTAGTAAATTGGATATCTACCCTATTGCTTAGTTAACAGAAGTAGTATCGAATTATAATGTATTAAACACTTACCTTGTTGCTTTTGAATTACTTTCAAAATTGACATATCTCACTTATGAAAATATATGATTGAAATTATGTCACTTGACTATTATTTAAAATTACCTAGGCTAGCAGTTTATTGAGCAAATACGAATCTTCTTCAGCTGAATGAGTAAAGGTTATAATAATGAATCTCCTTATAATTGATTACTGAATTACAAAATTATTATTGTATTGACTTCTTTGTCAATCACACTCCTTAGTACTTTTAATAGACCTTCTTTTAAGTTAGATTGTATTATTATGCTTAGTTTGACATTACAATGAATCAAAACTAAATGTTGTGAAATTATTTTATCAAATACTTTTCCCAAATTGAGATTAAAATTAATTACAGATACCTAGACCAAAATGATATAATTTCTACTTATAATGCCCGAAAACGTCGAGTACCCGAATCAAAGCAAATTTTGAAAACTTAATATTCTAAATTGCGCTCTAAACCTAAATTACAATGGCGCGTTCAGCCGGAGCAGCGCTGTCTCAGCGGTCGCTTTTTGCTGAGTTGCAGCAGCTACGAACGGCTGAACGACCTTGGTTAGCGAGCGCTATGTTTACAAACAGAAACGTCAGTTATGTTGTGATTGGATAGTGACGTATTTTTGCCAGGATGACAAGGCTGCAAAGTTCCCATTTAAATGTGGACGAAATAATTAGAATGAGGATGGACCTCAGACCTTATGAAGAATTTGAGTTTGATCATTTAATCTTGTCAAAATTAGACTGAATTTTTTTAATTACTACTTGTCTATCACATTTTAGTGGCTGTTTGTTTGAATAATTTCAAGGAACCACCGATTTTGAGGAAATGGTCATTTTAATTTCTTATTTTTTTCGGTTTTCCAAAATGTGCCTCTACAATTTCGCCGTTAATGCAGAAATGCAGCACGGTTATTTTATACAATTTTTAAAATTTAAAACTGCGTTTTGCGGTCATCTCACACCACTCTCGCTGAGTAATCTAGCGGAAAGGAAGCGAAAATAAATTTGCTGGAAAAAAATGGCAACCGCTGCCCCAGCGCTGTCGCTCAGCAAGGCGTTCTGCGCAATCGCCAACGCAGCGCTGCTTCAGCGCTGTCCCGGCTGAACGCGCCCTATGCTTTCTACTAATTTTGTCGTACCAAACTTGTTAATAAAAATACACTAACCTTCACGAAGACTCACTTGTACCTTGAGTGTATTTTCTATCAGCTCCTAACTGATTGGTAGTCGTCAAACACCTCCTTTGAGTTGTTGAAGACCCAAAATAGATCGTTGTAGCTCTCGTACCTCTTAATACCTTGATAAACGGTAGTACAGCATACCACAATTACTCCCACTTTCACTTACTGATGGTTTAAGTACCAATTACCACTTCAAATGGTTTCAAACAATCTTGAAATTATAATATGAATAATAATTGTGACCTTTGGTCAAATTTGATCGTGAAGAAGGCTATCTTGGTATCACGTACCAAATATACAATATTACTCTCACAATTAAAGAAAAGTTAGCCATTTAACGTGACTCATTAAATGTAGATTATTCAAAATTAAAGAAGTTTTTTCACTTGCAGTAAACAACCCCTTGGTTGCCTATTGCTACTACCACCAGTAATCTGTCACCAACTGTTATCACATGATACCCTTTAGATATCTGGATATTAATATTGAATTAATTAAGCATCCACACAGCATGCTACATTACACATTCAGTTTTGACATTTATTCTTATTTTCATATATTTCATGTAATTATTATTTTCATGGCATCATTGATTAGAAAATCAGTAGTAGGGGTCATTAATGAATGATTTTCTATACATTATTTTAACTCGTAAATAAACGATCAACGGAAAAGGAAATTTCCTTGAAATAGTTCTTTAGGCAGCATAAGTAACAGTTCGTACGCCAAACAGCACTAAACAGATCTGCAGTAGCTGTCAGTTGAAAAAGATGAATTCACGGTGGATCATTGAGATCAGAATATGAAAGCATTCCAGTCAATAGGATATGTTGATTTTTCTGAAATTTATGTTACAGTGCTCCACTATTTATAGTGATTAAATTATTACAAACGTTGCACACAAATAAAAATTATATAAGTCGACGCATAGATTAACCCATTGTTTTTGCAGGTTTATTAAAATGTACTAAAGTAGGTACAAGTAATTGTTAAATATTGCTGCCTCATTATATTGCATGCAAGTATAAATCTAAACGTAATCGATTGATGTATCACATTTATATAAATATTATACAGAACTATCTTTTAAAAAGCAGAAAAAAACTTGTAGAATATCTGTGCTAGTTTTACTGTATTACAACGTACGAAATATACAGGGTAGTTTCTGTGATTAAATAACATAAACATTGAAGTCTGGTGGCCCTGTATTCAGAGCTGGGCAAATTACTTTTACAAAGTAATTAATTACTAATTACCAATTACCGCCGAATGCAGTAATTTAATTACCAGAGATTCAATTACTCACAGGAAATAGTAATTCAATTATCAATTACTTAGTAATTGTAATTGTACAACATCAATTACTTTCACTAAGAGTTATTGTCATATACCTACTTGTATTTAGTAGAACTTTCTTGCAAACTGCAACTAGCATTAGTGTCGTGTTGATTCGTAATTGTAATATAAAAATGTTTAATTTAGATGTTTTATTAACTATAGTAACCTACATATCACTCTTGAAGGTTTTTTGATAATTAAATCTTGTAGCTACATGCGCCGTTCACCAAAACCAACAGTTTTTAGTTTGTTTTGTGTAAGATGTAAGTAAATAAATAAAGTCAAGGACAATTATATAGAGTGTCTCAAAAAATGAGACACCGATTTGGCATAGGTTCCTTAGGTTATAATAAACCGTGTGTGAATCTACATGAAAAATTAATGATAGTTTGCTTGATAAACTGTAGCCCAAAAATGTTCCGTTACGAAAATACGGGGTGTTAAAGTTTTAGGAAAAAAAATGGAAATTAATTAATATTTTTGAAACCGCTTGAGATAATTCAGTGATATTTAGTACGTAACTACAGTTAATAATTGTAATTTTTTTCAATACAAAATAATTTTCAGCTTTAACAGTGACGTGCGTATGGGTAGTGAGGGTAGTGACTTCGATATTTTTGAAGATAAAAATGGTACACCAATGGTTTTTTCTAAAATAAAAAATATTTTCGAATTCACCGTTTAATTTGAAACATAAGAGCTCTCTTGAGTTGTTTTCCTGCAATGCGCCGTTACATTTTGCAATAAATCTAGTTGCCATGGAATATGTCACTTGCTTTTTACATCTGACATTTTCTAATAAGTCTCTGTCGTTCAAGTCTGTGCGCTATGAATTATTTATTTTATTTTATATGACATATACTTAATTTTGCAATTAGGTACATTTTATTTGTGTGTTTTACGCTGTTTAAATGTTGTTATCTGATTTTGGCCGTTTAGTTTAATTCCTCACTCAAAAACGTAATTTTCTGGACTTAAGGCCTATTACACTTGCACGGCAATATACCTTATGCTAGTACATCGTATAAAACAAGCAAATTGATATAAATAAATTATTATGAACGAATATCGTCTAATGAAGCTATTTTAAATTATATTTTTATCGTAGGTATTGTAATCTGTAATGTACTTACCGCAAATATAATTTTAGCGTCTTGCACTATAAATATTAGTGTCACTATTACAAGCTACAGATAACATCTACATACACGCACCAGACCTCGTGCACGCGTCGTACAAAATGCAAAAGTATTCGACTCGTCAGAGGAAATAGTAAATTAGGCTTATATTGGTCCGGGAATACCCTATTGCTATTTGCTTAATATGTATCTTAATAAGAGCTTACTTTATTTTTTGCGGTCTGGAGATTTGGCATCCTATTGAGGTCAGTAATTTAGTAATTGAATACCACAAAGTAATCAATTACCTCGAGTAATTTCAATTACCACAGGTAATTCAAATACTTGTAAAGTAATTTAAATACTTTAGAGTAATTTAATTACACAAAAGTAATTGAGTAATTGAATGTAGTAATTAATTACTTTCAAAAAGTAATTTTCTAGTACTTTTTAACAAAAATGGCAATTTCCAATTACAATTACCGCATTTTGAAAAGTAGTTCAATTCCAAGGCAAATAAACAAAAAGGAATTTAATTAGTAATTTAATTACAAAGTAATTAATTACTGTCGAACTCTGCCTGTATTACATATAAAAGTTGCTATATATTCAACTGTGTTGTCTATATGTTACAGTACTGTGTCAGTGCTGGTAAATACTTGTACATTGTTTAATGTTTATTTGTATAAGATCCGGCAGAATGAAGTATCTATTTTCAAAGTTAATTCATTTCATAATATAATGAGATCTAGATTCAAATCAAGTAGCCATGCTTTCGCGATAAATGGAAATTTAAGACAGTAGTCAAAGTGTTTGCGAGAAATGTCAGTTTAGCTGTGAATATGTAGCATTGGTCAAATATTCAATGTTCTTTTGCGGTTCAAGTTTATTTTAAAAATAACAATCCTGTTGTAACCACCCAGCGTTTATTTCGGCGTCACTTTTATTTAAATTCACTAGATCCAGTTCCTAGTCACTGCCTCATGTG
The DNA here is from genome assembly GCA_940337035.1 of Agriotes lineatus. Lineage (NCBI taxonomy): Eukaryota > Metazoa > Arthropoda > Insecta > Coleoptera > Elateridae > Agriotes > Agriotes lineatus. Next base: position 218,409 of record CALNHX010001214.1, on the reverse strand, counting down.
CCAAAGAAAAACCAAAAGAAAGAACTCTTTCTGTACGCATACAAAACTTTTGTGCTAGGCTTCAAGAGTGCAGCAGCTAGAAGGAGGTCACTTGACTGACGTAATATTTAAAAAAGAAAATTTCCGTGTTTCCTTAAGAACCTTTTGTTTGATTTTTTAATAAACATTTCGCCATTAACAAAAGAAACTTAATTTAAAATGGATACTTCATTCTGCCGGACCTTGTACTATAGTCATAATGTGATTGTTTTAGTATTTTTGAAAACTTCAGGCAAATGAGTTTTTGTTACAATTTTTTTAAGTATTTTGTTTTTCCATATTGATTTTTATTTGACTGTTTACAATGGATGGTTTAAAAGTTAGCACTCAAAAAGAATCCATTTGCAATAAAACATTTAATTTATAATTTTACCTTGTAGGTGTCATACTTTTCTGTAATGTTTGTTACATTACCATGCATTCAATACATGTCAAAATAAATACTAATACTTGTAATTAGTTTTGTTTTAATCTATAACCGATGTGTCAGCAGCTCATTTTTGCAAAGGTGGGATGATGATTACTAAACGTCATGCATCATGCTTTCCATTAGGGATGGGCGCGTGACGTGAAAACAGTCGTGTCACGTCGTGTCACGGCGTGTCACGTCGTGAACGTGACTAATATTTGAAAATCGTGACGTGAACGTGAGTGAACGTGAGTGAAAATTTCCAAGGCGTGATTCACGTTTCACGTTAATTTTACGTTAAATATTTAGTAACCAATAAAAAACTGCAGGGGGCATCAACTTTTAAATTCATTAAATCACAAATTGTGCCAAACAAGTTACATTATGTGGCTTTCTTTTTGGACCCTAATTATAAATTGTTAAAGTTCATACCTTCACATAAAAGAGAAGATTATAATGCAAATAAAACTATAGATGATAATGATGACATACCTAGCAAACGACTCAAAACTGGTACATCAGCATCAGATTCTTATCTTTCTACACTTAGAGATAGCTCTGACGATGACACATGTAATTAGGATGATGTCGAAACAGAACTAAATTAGTATGTTAAATTAAAATTCGGAAATGTAGATGACATTTTAGAATTTTGGAATAACAGTGTAAATACGCCACTGTTAAAAAATCTTAAGAAATTTTAAACATACCGGCAAGTTCCGCTACAAGCGAAAGAGTATTTTCTACGGCTGGGCGAACTTTAGAAGAGCGCAGAATTCGACTTAACGCTGAAAATGTTGATTACATATTATTTTTAAATCAACATTTTAAAGTGTAGATGTGTAGATGAACTTATTATTCTAATAAAAGTAATGGTTTGTTTTTTATACTCGGCTAACGCTGAAAATGTTAATTATGTTTTATTATTAAATCAAAAACGCATTGTGTAAATGTGTAGATGAACCTATTTTTAGAAAAGTACCTAATGTTTTGTTTTGTATAAGTAGGGTGTTTTGGAGTGTTCTGAGACAAGGTCAGGTCAAGGTTGCCACCCCCCACCACTTAACCTGCCACCCCCCCCCCACCAACAATATCAAGTTCAAGGCTAAGTGGTGGTGGGGGGTGGCAACCTTGACCTGACCTTGTCTCAGAACACTCCAAAAGAAAAAAAAATGTTTAAAGTGAATGACCTCAACCATTTTTTCAAGGTACACACTCCTTCAATGAGTTCTACCTACCCTTGTCTCAAAAAAATCTTCAAAGAATTTTGTAGTGTCGGCATGGACCTCCACCACTGCTATTCACAGGTGTCGTTTCGAGAACGTGTACACTAGCACTGTTTCAAGATCACTAACACTTACCTTGACTTACCCTTGTCTCAAAAAAACCTCTAAAAAATTTTTTAGTGTCGGCATGGACCTCCACTACTACTATCTACAGGTGACGTTTCGAGAACGTGTACACAAACAATTTAGGAAAAAAAAATATATGGAGGAAACTAATATTTATTTTTCTATGTACAAAAGTAACTAAGTTCTATTTACAAGATTAACTAAAGTACACTAATATACACACTAATATTATATAACTTACGCTACTCTTCACTAATTAAGGTGTGTATTTGTCCACTGTCACTAAAACTACCACCGTCAACATCGTAGGCTTCGGGAGACACGTCGGAAAAGACTGAGGTTGCAGGTGAGCTGGCGTCGAAGTCTGGGGGATCCCAACTCAATGATACCTCAGCATCGTCGAGCTCAGCTAAAGCTGCAGCCTCTCCAGCCAAGACCCTGTTCACGATGTTCTCCAATTGGGGGACGACGACGGAAGCCTCCTAGTTCTGCGCTGACAGATGTCCAGCGGTGTAGTTGAAGAACAACGTAGAGGACGAGGGGGTCAAAGATCGCAGAAGCAATACTAGCGGTTCTTCTGGAGCCGGTGTCCAAGCGAACCGGCTCAACCAGTACCGCATCCAACCGGCAGATAATTCTGCACGTGCCTCTTCGGGAGCGTACACAATTGTCAATGATATAAAATTTATGAAGAACAACATCTTAACTGTACTCGATGTTTGTGAGACAAGTGTTGCACAGCGTTGAAAAACAGAGTTTCCGGAAACACATAACGTTACGGTGAAGGTCGTCCAGTTCTATGTATACTCGAGTTCAAGTGCGGTTATTCAAAGTTCATTTATATGCACCATGAATGCAGGGTTCGAGTAACATGATATCCTGAGCACGTCAGAAAACCACACTGACCACAACCGCATTCCACAGACTCGAGTTCAAGTGCGTTCATTCGAGTTCATATGCACCATGAATGCAGGGTTCTAATTAGGATGAATTCCGGCTACTAATTGCCTTAGAGTGAAGGTCTTCTAGTTCAGGAAAATGCAACCACGATAGTATTTCTGCAGGAGCGCAAGTATAAAGCATTGAACTATTGTAAAAAAAAATATCCGGGATTGTCGTCAAAAAAAATGAGCCAGTAATTGATTTAGAAAGTGAGAAGGGGAAGGGAACAAAAATGTTAAGTCAGTAGTCCTGTCGTCACCAGCACAGTAAATTCCATTATCAGGAACATAATGAAACAACCCTTCCAATTGTTCGAGTAACATGATTGCCCGAGCACGGCTAAAACCACACTGACCACAACCGCATTCCACAGTTTAAAGCCTCGAGTTCGCTGCAGTTCATTCCTATATAGGTCGGAACCCGCATTCAACATTCTAGTTCATTAAAGTTCATTCCTCTATGAGTAGATCCGCGATTGCCCGAGCACGGCTAAAACCACACTGACCACAACCGCATTCCACAGTTTAAAGCCTCGATTTCGCTGCAGTTCATTCCTATATAAGTCGGAACCCGCATTCAACATTCTAGTTCATTGGAGTTCATTCCTTTATGAGTAGATCCGCATTCCATGATTTCCCGAGCACACTGACCACAACCGCATTCCACAGTTTAAAGCCTCGAATTCGCTACAGTTTATTCTTATATATAGGTGGAAATGCACATTCAATAATTAACATTAGCAATGAGTGCCTCTTACAGTCGGTGTGTTAGATGCAGTGGTCTATTGTTTGTGCTGAGTGATGACCTTAGTGCTCCTTTGTATCCCATGATAGCAAAGGAGGATGCTAAGAACATGCGATTGTGTACTTGCGCCTCCACGGTGAGTAGTTCAAAAACTCCAATTCAAGTAGTGCACGATATTGTAATTGCCCGCCCTGACGCTAAACGTAAGAGTAGCATGGCTGCTAACAATGCAAGCGCACCTGCACACCGCAAAAGTGATTCCATTAGTGGCACCCCTGCTAAGCTTCCTAAGCGTCAGGACCATTCACTGTTGAGGGCGCTGCTTACTTCTAGCAATGTGCAACCGTCTAACAGGAACACTCACAACTTGCGCGATATGTTTTTAAATAAACATTACCACGACGATGCTGTCGAGGCATGTGGGGCACACAGCTCTTGTGCAAGCAACGAGTCGCCTGCCTTTCAAGCGCCGGTGGCTGCTACCGGGAATGGCCCATCGGCGTCCTCTTCCAAATTGGTGGAGTATGTTTTTCCATTGCCGAATGAAGATTCTACTGCGCCATCGCAAATTTCGTTCGAAGTGAGCGAACTAATTGAAAATGGTCCTGCTAATGTAGATTGCATGTTGGCAGAATTTGAATTGGAAGCTCCCGTGGGGGACGGTACGCTACCAGACCTCGCCGACATCACGAGACAGTTATGGGGTGTAGATGGTTTAGATGTAGTTGTTGGTTCTCCAAAATTTTAAAGTGTTCGTACGACGACAGTCTTTCTAAATTTCCAACGTACCGCTGTGAAGATGCTTCAACTGTTTTTATGGAGCGGTTGGATGCAGACGTTCGTTATTTGTATGACAATTTTTTAAAAAACGTGGTTCCTTTGGCGACGATGACTACTGCGGAACTTCAAAATTACGAGGCTGCTACGTCTTGCCATATATGTGATCGACCCTTTGTGACCTATCAGATTAGGGTGCGAGACCATTGTCACTTGACTGGAGCGTATCGGGGTGCTGCACATTCTATCTGTAATCTAAATTTCAAAGTTCCCAATTTTGTGCCTGTCTTTTTCCACAACCTAAATTATGATTCTCATTTGTTCGTCAAACAATTCGCCGTCGATGGCGAACAGATCGATGTGATACCTCAAACGAAAGAAAAATATATATCCTTTGGCAAGCATCTGTTAGTAGATGAAATCGATTTTGGTTACAAAACGCAGAAAGTTTATTTACAAATTAGATTTCTAGACAGTTACCGTTTTATGAATCGATCTTTGAGTACCTTAGCTGATTATTTGGCTGACGATCAGTTTTATGAAATTAAAAGGTTGTTTGGGGACGATGCAAAATTTCAATTAATGAGACAGAAAGGCGTGTTTCCATATTCTTTTGTGGACTCCTTCGAAAAATTGAACCTTGCGAAATTGCCTTCGAAGGTTCAGTTTTTCGACTCTCTACATGAAGAACACGTCTCTCAAACTGATTACGATCGTGCTGTGTCTGTGTGGAACACCTTCGACTGTCAAACTTTGGGTGACTACTCGGACATTTATTTAAAAGCTGACGTGTTGATTTTGGCAGACGTGTTTGAAAATTTTAGGAAGTTATGTTTGGAAGCATATAAGTTGGACCCTGCCCAATATTATACGGATCCAGGTCTTAGTTGGGACGCTATGTTACGATCTACGGGTGTCAAATTAGAATTATTAACTGACATGGACATGATACATTTTCTCAAAAAAGTCAATTAGGGGTGGTATAAGCACATGTATTGGTAGGAAGGCTATTGCCAACAATTGTTTAGTTCCAAATTATGATTCCTCCGAGCCTACATCATTCATTATGTAGTTAGACGCTACAAACTTATACGGTTTTGCGATGCGTCAGTATTTGCCGCACCGAAATTTTGAATGGCTCGCGGCGGAGGAAGTTGAAAATTTTGGTGTGTTTGAAATTGACGATGAGGCGGATACGGATTTTATTTTGGAGGTTGATCTGCAGTATCCTGAACACTTGCACGACGACCACAATGATCTACCCTTTTGTCCGGAACTTACTATTCCCCCGGGTGGAAAATATAAATGTCCAAAATTGATTCCAAATTTGTACCATAAGACCAAGTATGTGCTTCATTATCGAAATTTAAAACAATGTTTAGATGCTGGTTTAGTTCTTACAAAAATTCACAGAATTCTTAAATTTATTCAATCGCCCTGGTTGCGCTCATATATTGATATGAATACCGCGTTGCGTAACCGAGCACGAAATGAATTTGAGAAAGATTTTTTTAAGGCTAAAAATAATAGCGTTTTCGAAAAGACGATGGAAAATGTCGACAAGCGATCGGACACCAGGTTGGCGAGCACGTGGGACAATGTCGGCAAGAAACTAGGTGCTGCAGCTCTAATTGCCAAAGCAAATTTTAAGGATTCGGTAATTTTTTCTGAAAATTTGATTGCTGTGGAACTTAATAAAACAGTTGTTTTGTATAATAAACCGATCTATGCAGGTTTCGCTATTCTGGACTTATCTAAAATTGTAATGTATAACTTTTTTATATTTTTTTTGAAACAAAAATATGGCAATAATGTCTTCCTACTCTATACAGATACTGACTCGCTAGTAATTCACGTACGGACTGACAATTTCTATGAGGACATAAAAACTAATTTAGATCGTTTTGACACTTTAAATTATAAAGACGGTCGACACGGTATACCTCAAACCGTATCGGTCGTCGGTAAAATGAAAGACGGGTACGCAGGTGTTCCGGTAGAACAATTTTTTGTCCTACTGCGTGTTTGTGGGAGGGAAAGAAGTAAAGAAAGCAAAAGGTGTGCAAAAGGCTGCTGCCAATAAATATCTCACTATGGCAACCTATCGCGACGTTGTTGACAATGTGCGTGGTCAGGTTTTTTGCCAAATGTATGTTTTTCGCTCTCACAAGCACACAGTGTACACTGAACTGAAGAATAAAATTGCGCTATCATATCGGGATGATAAGCGCTATCTTATTCCTCGGTCGAATAACACTCTAGCATGGGGTCATGTAGATATAGGCATGTCAGGTGCTAGACCGTTGGACAGATTACTGGAATTATTGCAAGACGATCAGTAATACTACGCGCGGATCAATAACAGTACATTTTTTTGTCGTTTACATGGTAATGACAGTTTATTTCTTACAAAGAGTCTCACGAGATTGGTACGTTTACAGAGGGTTTCTTTTCGTAGATATTTAGACATAATTTGATTTCCTTCATGTTCTTCAGTGTGCGGTTGCATCTCTCCACTATGCTGCTCTTCATACTAGAATACGTGCTGTAGTGATTGATATTGTGCTGCCGCATTAATAGTTGAAAAGCGGTGTTGTAAAACTCTTTCCCCAAATCCGTTTGCAAGTTTTGCGGTGACACCTTTACACTCCTCAACACCTTACCCATGGCAGCTGTTACGTCCTTTCCTGTTTTACATTTTACGGGATAGGCCCACACATACTTTGAGAAAGCATTAATCACTACCAGAATGTAACGAAAGCCCTTATTGACTTTTGCATAAGGAATCATTTCTACCAAATCCGCTTGATATAAATCGTTCAAGCCTTTTAGGATAACGCGCCTTCTCTTGAAATTTTTTCGTGCTGGTTTGTGGAGTTCGCTAACTATGGCTTCTTTAAGGTTCATTGTCAACTGTTGCTTTCTACACTCCTATGGGACATTTAAGCAGCAGTTGCACGTATAACTTAATGTTTATGGATTCGAATTGCAGTTTATCTCCTCGCCGCAATGTCTTACCGACAAGCGTGTCCTGTGGGATGCCGTTGAGGTGTGATACTACCAAAGGCCCGCTGACTTGAACACTTATGATCTCGCCGGTTGTTAACGGAAAAATGTACTCGTTCTGTCCGAAAATTTTGGAATATCCGATTTCATCGTACCCACGCCCCACTAGCAGCAGTGGTACTTCTATATGGAGTTGATTTACATTTTTCACTTTCATAAAGACATGTCTGGGATGCGCTGCGTGGCGCGTGCTATGGTAGTGCCGTCCAAATTTGTCGATGGGCATTACTCTATCGTCGGCTGATGCTTTCTGACCTTACCGCTATTGGCACTCCACTTTTGTACCCCTTAGTAGATTATTTTCGCGTCTCGCAGGGCTTCGGTGATGCGAACTATCTCATTGGAATGACCCGTGTGTCCAGCTGCCTGAGAAGCTATTAATATACGCAACCGATTCACTAATGAGTTGAGATCCTTCCAAGGAACATATTCCACTTTTTTGTCCGTCACTGTTAGTAATCCCTTGCCACGCCGTGGTACCTTTGTCGCTGGTCTGCCGGGAGCTCTTATGGTTGAGGAGTCACATAGAGGTCGTACTATTTTCATGTATTTAGACCCTGCGTTACCACTAACTCTTTGTGTGGGGTCGTAGTTTACACGATTTGCGGCGGAACGATCCACTAAATCTAGATATTGCTCTAAATCTGCGTTTTTGTATATATTTGGTTTCTTTTTAAACATCAATTCGTACAATCCTGGAGTGCCTTTGTAGACTATTCTGTTGCCGTTGTCTGTAATAACGATATTTTCACCCTCAAATTTGATTTCTTTATTTCCTATAGCAAACTTATCTCCCTCTATGTCGAATCGGACTCCGTAGTGCAAATCGTACTTGTCCTCAGTATCTCGTATCATTCCTTCCACGTATGTGCGAGCTAACCCTTGAAATTGTTCTAAATATTGACCAAGAACTTCCGGTGCCAGCATTTGTTCTCTGGCCGCTTGTACAGCACCTTCTTCTGCTGCCGCCTCAGCAACCTCCGTTTGCAACTGCTCATCGTATTCCTCTACTGGGTCACTCTCGGATAACACATGCGCCTGCAAAAATCGAGGTGTGGAGGTGCGTGATGGCCCCGGTGTAGTGGTGTATGATGGCCCCGGTATGGAAGTGTGTGACGATCACGGAAGGTTTGTCGCAGAAACTTGGCCTGGAGTGGTTATCGCTCGCGGACGGGGCAAGGTAGAGGGAGTGGATACTCTACGTTTAATTGTTATTGGCAAATAATCCGCTTTTGGTTCGCCCACTGGCACACCTTCTTGCTTTATAGTTGTCAGCAATTCGGTGAGCGGTTTGGAAAGAGGTTTAAATTGCTCAGCTAAAATCGACTGAGATTGGGCGATGTCTGCTTTTAAAGCTGCGTATTTACGTCTAACGGATTGTCGTGTTTTGATAAGTTCCCTGGCTAAACGCTTATCCATGTTGCAACTCCTTCAGTTGTTGGTAAACTACTACCTTCCCTTCTTTGGCTGCTGTCTATATATTAAAGTAATTGTCGAAACCTTTTCTATATCGTCCCGCGTTGGTTTCGCTTTCTTTATCGATCACTAAAAATCCGTGATCCTCATTCCAACAATAAGAGCACAATGCTTTAAACTTGTCGAATGACATGTCCGTGTTTACATGATCGTCGTAAATGTGCTTCAGATTGGTGTTGTCTTGTTGGAATATGATGACGAAATTTGCATTATCTCTTATGAGCTGCTTAGGAATAGATGAATAGGTCTGACATAGATAAAAACAATCTATGTTTCGGTGACGTCCAAAACAAAAATAATCTCGAATTATGCTTTGCGTCTCGCAAGCTACGTCGTCAAAAACTATCACGGAATGTTCTTTTGCTTCCTGGGGTTTGATCACCTCACAATCGTTACTATATTCGAAGAATCCAATGTCTCGCAATGGTTGAAAGGCTGCTCTCAGATAATTATATTTGGGTTGATCGAGTGTTTTCGAATATATATAAAGGTTTGCGAATCGCAACCCATTTCGATGCACTAGTAAACTGATTATGAGGTTGGTTTTTCCAGATCCGGATCGACCTATGACCACACATCGTTTACATCCTTAACCCAGTAAAACGCTGTGCTTTCTGTAAGTCTCGGATATGGAATTTATTGTGTGATTTACTACCGGCAAAGAACACCCTTGCTTCACAATTTTGAAGTTTTCCATCGTTTTCGCTCGGAAGGAAACTGCGCTCTACCCGCCGTGAGTTCTCGTTATATTTGTTAATTCCGTTTGAAGAACATCAGTCGTGTGTAAGTCTTTAAGATGAAAGCTACTAAGCGCAAACCAACCAGTCATCACCGAACCGCCAAGCGGAAAGGTCGCGGTTACCTGAATACCCATATTGACAAATTACCCTTTGAACTACACATACCAGGGTACAAGTTTTGCGGACCTGGTACCCGACTTAAAAAACGTCTTTCTCGAGGCGATCGAGGAAGGAATCCTCTGGACGAGGCCTGCAAGCAACACGACATCGCATACTCACAATCTAGCGATCTTTCGACACGTCACGCGGCAGATAAAGTTCTACCAGAGAAAGCTTGGGAACTTGTTAAAGCAAAAGACTCTACTCTTGGGGAAAGAGCTGCAGCCCTTGCTGTTACTGGAATTATGAAAGAAAAGACGACAGTCGGAATGGGTGTGAAACGGAAGCGTACACGGCGAACGCATTCCAAACGGGTCGGTATCACAGTCCGCTCGCATTCAGGAGGAGCTTTAAAAACAAGGAGGAGGCGGAAGCGGTCAAGAGTACTACCTCTTCCGAAGAGAGGAGGCATATTGCCGCTTGTACCCATACTTGCTGCATTAGGAGCATTGGGATCCCTCGGAGGTGGTGCTGCAGCAGTCGCTAAAGCAGTGGGAGACTCAAAGGCTGCTAAAAAGAATCTCCAGGAAAAGGAGCGACATAACAAAGCTATGGAATCCATTGCTCGCGGAAAAGGGTTATATCTACGACCGTATCAGTCAAAAAACTACCGTTGAAGCTGCCGCGCCGCGCGTTAACCAACATCGATATTACAGACTACGTTAAACGCCTAGAAATTCCACAATTTAGGGGAATATTTATGCGGGATGCCCTGCCTATCAAGATTCGTAAACGAGAATGTGGTGTCACTAACTTGGACGATGATGTAGGACCTGGCACGCATTGGACGGTTTACGTAAAAGTGGATACCTTTTTTCTGTATTTCGATAGCATCGGTCGCTTACAACCTCCAACCGAATTAGTGAAATACTTTCGTAGCGATGGTGGCAATAACACGATCACGTATAATTCTAATAGATATCAACGACTCATGTCATACACATGCGGTCACCTGTGTCTCAAATTTCTATATAACTTTGCGAAACCGCTTTTGTCGACAGTTTAAGTGTTGCGCTTTATCATGTCTAGTAGATTCACTCTGACAGGTGATTCATCAATCCTTACTGCGAATTTTGACCCCCCTATTTTCTTAGACGACGGTAGCAAATATGTTTTGGGGTTGTTAAGTTTCGAAACCTACAATACTATTGCTAACATTAGACCTCCCAACAATGAATTTCATCTCGTCGGACTACCTCATATTACTATACCTGAGGGTGCATACGAAATTACGGACATTGCCGACTTTCTGCATAACCAACTTGAGTCTAGCAGAAGTAATGGGCGGGTGCTGCTACGCGGAAACAACAGCACCTTAAAAACCGAAATAAAATCGAACGTTCCAATCGACTTTACATGTAACAATACTATCCGAGACATGTTGGGATTTGACAGCAAAATTTATGATGCGAATATGTGGCATGCAGGTGAACATGTTACGAAAATTTTGAACATTAACTCCATCCTTATCCACTGCAATATCTTTGTCGGTTCCTATAAAAATGGTAAGCCTGGCCACATCGTTCATCAATTCTTCCCCATAGTGCCGCCTGGGTACAAAATAGTGGAAACACCTAACCCTGTCATTTACCTACCGATCAGCACGAGACAGATCACTAACCTAACTGTTAAAATACTGGACCAGACTGATACCCCCGTCAGTTTTAGTAAGGAAACCGTTACGGTAACATTGCATTTAAAGAAGTTATAATGGGTTTTCGATTCAACCCTTCACCCTACCATGTCCAACCCAGTTCGTATAAGAGACGTTGTCCACAGCCTTGTAAAATCAGTTCAGCTTCGTCCGCCGAGCAGTTAACAAAGGCAAACAGAGACGTCTTGCGATCGTTGGATTTTAAAGTGCTGCCATGAGTATTCTAAATATTGGGGAACGTGTCCTCGTCGACAACTCGATCGTTAGCAATCAGTTGCACACCCATCAACCGTATACAAACCGTTTCGACTATAACAATGAAATTCGAATTCCAATTCCTGAAGATATGTCAACTCTACCAGGTTTGAGCTATCTATACATAAAGGGAAAATTACGGAAAGCAACCGGTGAAGTTACGACGGCTAAATTTCTTAACAATGGGTTGGCTCACTTATTTAGCGAAATCCGATACGAAATCAATGGTGTCGTTGTCGATTCTGTTACCAAACCTGGTATTACATCTACTCTTAAGGGATATGTGTCCTACAGTTCTGATGATGTTAAAAAGCTTCAAAATTCTGGTTGGTTGTACGCCGCCAATACTCACATTACCGATGCACAGGGCAACTTCAGTGCCTGCATACCGTTGAGAATGCTGCTAGGCTTTGCCGAAGATTATGGAAAAGTCATACTTAACATCCGACAAGAGCTTGTCCTGATTCGCAGCAATACCGATGCCGACGCCGTATTCAGTGCTACCGTAGGAGAGACTGCTAAAGTTACGATTGATAAGCTGTATTGGAAAGTTCCACATGTCACTCCAGCTCTTGCTCAAGAATTATCTCTAACCAAATACATTGACAAAAATATCGACACACAAGTAGCGTTTCGCAGCTGGCAACTTCATATCATACCAGGCGTTAATGCCGTGACTGAACATTCTCATGCCATTGCAACAACCACCAAATTACAAACCCCCAGATATGTCATCGTAGGTTTTCAGACCGAACGTTCGGGGCTCATCTCTAAGGACAATAGTCATTTCGACAAAATTAATCTTACAAATTTTAGAGTTTATCTCAACACCGAACGTTTCCCCTACGACAATTTAAATAACAATTATGGTCTGAATCATTACGCCACATTATACGAAATGTACTCCAAGTTTCAATCGTCCTATTATAACAAGACTGACGAGATTTGGTTCACGCCCAATGAGTTTGTCGACAAAGCACCCATTGTTGTAATCGACTGCTCCCATCAAAAGGACTACCTCCACGCGAACGCTGTAGTTTTTCGAGTTGAATTTGAAACTTCCGCAAACGTGCTAGCCAACACAACCGCGTATTGTCTCGTTCTTCATGATCGAGTTTTTACGTACAACGCTCTGACAAAAGCAGTAAAACAATTGTAATACTCCGAAGCAGGTCTTTTTTTTGCATTGTACTCCTACTGCCGTCTACTTTTTGATTATTAAAAAAAAATTACTCGACTAGGATTCGAACCCAGATCTCCTGAGGCGCAGTGTCTAGAGTTCCCTTTAATGCATATAATGCTCCCCAGGCGTCATACCATTAGACCACCGAGTCCTTAAACTATTTAATGAGAAACGGCGATGACCTTCGGGATAATCGAAAGTATAAAAGGTTGCGCATTATCATGGTCTCGTTAATTGTTTTATAACTTACGTCAAGTTCGCACACTATTCGTTTACGTATAAAATAATGGATCAGACTCCAAGTGACGATTCTTCACATGAAATTACATTAAAGCACGCTGTAAAGTTGTGCTGTGCTTTCTGGTTTGAAGATGCAAAAAACAATTTAGATAAAATAGTGAGAAATTCCTCGGGACTCAGAAATTTAGACTTGGAATTTGACGCGCATGTAGTGAGTGCTATGGCTGGCGATAGCCAAAATCAACAAGAAAAACGGAAACGACTGATTGCCAATTTGGAAAAAAACATTTTAAAATATTTTGCTAGAGAAGGAAATACATCGCTGACGCTGGATGTGGACTACCACCCAAAGCATCCCTTTGCTGAAATGCTGGAAGAACGTGTCTTAGTATTCGATCTACCGTGTAAATCTACAAGGAAAATTAACTCTACACCAACCGGCATGTTCACACTTCAAGTTAGGAGTGGATATGGCTCGCTCTTCTGGAGATATATTTCAAATATTGATCACCTGTAACATTTAACTAAATATAATTTTTAAATGGTTAATTTTTTTTATTTTGATTTGACCTTGAGTTGAAGGCTAAGGTGATTTTCAAGATCACATTATTTTCAAGGACGAACTCTAACACCTCCCACCACTCGACCTTGATTTCAAAGTCAAACTCTAGAACCTCCTCCCACCAAAAAAGAAAAAATCTACAAAACGGTGCGGCTATTGACTAGTATCGGTCTGAACGAACAAATTTGTGAAAAGAAGGAAAATGAAGAAGAGTGTGCAGTTTGACGACTAGAAGAACCAGATTGACGACTAGAAGAACCAGATGTACAATCTGCATACGTGGGCGTATGCGTATAAAGAAGCTCGGAGAGGAGTCTGGCAACAAGAAGCTATGGATAAGATGAGGTTCAAGCGGAGAATCCTTAATGTGGAAGAGGTATTGAGAAACGTCTTCAGCTCAAAACATAGGGATAAAGTATACGTAGAACGATATTCAGCCTTTGTAGATCATTAGATTGTACATTGTTAGATTATATATTGTTTGTAAATAAAAAACAGAATAAAATTTGAATGTTGTTTTATTATTCCATTAAGTAATGATTATATATATGGTAAACATTAGACAAAGCACAATAGCAACAAGTTTTAGCATGATACATGCAAAGGGGTTGTGTTGGACTGAGTGGTGGTTGCTCCGCAATTTCAATGATTGGTGTTGCGGTGTAGCGTTTCAGAAACTCAGCCTTTTCTCTCCCTTTGACATATATCAGTTCAGCTTCCCGCAGAAGGCGTCGCAATATGGTGGGGAACAGGTATGCAGGAGTAAATCCATCCTTCCAGGCGATGCAATGATGGTTTTCCATTAACCAACGGGCTTGCTTTTGCAAATTCTGAGGTAGTGCTTCGAAAGGAAAGGGTTGTTTGAACACGTGGTGAGCAATACTGGTTCCATCGTAAGCAGCAAATTCCTTTGGAGTGAAATTCTTGTCGGTTGTTTTGAATCCTTAAATATCGATAACCAATTTCATGTTGCCTCAGAGAACTAGCTGAACGGCTAAAGGTACTGGCGCACTCACACTTGTCAGGACACAACGAAGTTATGGTCGGATAACTAGCTGGACGGCAAAGTAATACTACCCCCCCACTCTCCATGATAAAACTTGCGCAGAAGAGTTACACCTGCTTGACCACTCTCGTCAGAGCATTGTACGTATTATAAGTAGTAGTTTCTTCAGTAAAAAAAAAACTTTAACAAATAAACATTACATACTATAATATAATAATATAAAAAAATATAAATACTAGCTTAACTAGTAACATTTTCTTCTTTAGTTTCTTTCGCTCTAGTTTCTTCTTTAGTTTTTTCTTCATTTTCTTCTTCTTCTATAAATTTGTTTACTTCACTTAGCTTATGATGTAACCCGAGACCTTCCATCAGATTTACAAAGAGCCTTCGATTTATCACATTATTTAGAAACAATTGACATACTTCTGCTCCATTTTCATATAATCTTTCTCTCGTGTGCAACTCTTCATCGGTATATCCGCTCCGCCCCATACCATACACAACTTCATGTCCTGCGTCGAATGCTAAGTCCTCACACCGACCTTGCAGATTTCCTATGGCGCTGCGCACATCTGTAGCTGGCGCTCGAGCAGCCTCCGAGTAACACATCCACATTACGACGACAGTTGCTGCCCAATTGCTTCTAGTTCAATATCACACCTAACACTGTCGCTAGCAAACGTCAGCAGTTCGTACAGACACAGAGCCTTCTCCGACAATTCGTCAAAGTTTTGTAACGTAACGTGTAGATTTTGAATATAATCCCCAGGTTGAGTTAGCGCTCGCGTTATTGCTGTTGAATAAAATTGAGGAAACTTTAAGTTCTTCAATTGTGCTAGTTTTCGTCCAATTAGAGTGCGAACTCTGTACAGCTCTTCCACAGTTTCTCTCCCCAGGTAAACATCCGATCCGTCCTGACCCTGTATGCGTAACACCTTCACCGCTTGAATCGTTGTGAATGATAGGAGTATGGGTCCCAACTGAAGCGGTGGCCACTGTCCAGCTCCGGAATAAAAATAATTTGTTATAATTCCCTCATTTTCTAACAGGATTCCCCACTCGGGTTCCAGCAGCTGAACCCAATTATTGTGATTTCCACGTATTTGTATTACTGGTACAAATCCACCGCTGGTTTGTAGACCCACACATACAAACTTAGTCTGTGAATTATTTAATCTATATGTACTACTGCCAAGGAGCACTGGACACTGTTGCGGTTTAAACTTCGTGACACCATTGAACACTGCTTGCCCGCTCTTCACTAAGCCAAGAACTTTGGTAATGGTTTCCATTCTTAGTTGCACTGAATAAGAAGATGTTCTGCGATTCCTACTCCTGCCTGCTCTTTTTTTATCTACTTTTCGAAGGTAGTGGTAGAAGGGAGTTACAAGGTTGCCCACGGTCACGGTCAAGTAGGAGGAGTACCAAAACTAGTGGTGGGGGGAAAATTGGTCAGTTAGAAATAGCATTTCAACGAAGTAGCAGTTAAGCGAATCGAGTGTGCGTAGAAGCGTTAGAGTAAACTATAATGCCGCTGGATAAATTTGGAAGGCATCACCTTGGCCATCCCTCAGATCATTCCACTGATCCTCCTCCTCAACTGTTTCTTTTCGAGAACTTGGCGGATTTTTACTATGAAAAGGAGATACACTTTACAAGTCCAGGAGTTAACCCTGAAGGCTGGTATATTCTACTATCCGGTAAATTAAACTATACAGTTCAATTCGCTGAGGCTGTTATATCTTCTGTCAATACGAATCCTGCAACTCCTACAATTATTTTGAATGATATCCACCTTAGCGCTACAGAGTTGACTGGAAAGACCCTGAAAAGGAGTGACGTGCTGAAATTTAAAGCAGTCAACGACATTCCTGTTATGTATGTGGAATTTCATCTCAAGGCTCCCATTCTAGTGGAGTCGCCAGGTCAGCCTTGAACAGCTATTCCTCCTCTCATTCTGGATTACCAACTATATAAGCGTGTCACAACCTTACAGAGTAACAGTAGCTAGTTTTCATTTAACCATGTGTCTCGAAGTATTTCCGCCATACCTCCGCCGCTACGAGCACCGCATCCAGACCTACAAAAACTGGACTGGTGTCATACCTGCAGCCTCGCTTGCACGGGTTGGATTTTTCTACCTTCAAGACAGCGATGAAGTGCAGTGCTTTTGTTGTGAAATTCGTATCCACAAATGGGTACCGAAAGATGATCCTCTAGAGCAGTCTTTCCCAACCTGTGGTACGCGTACCACTAGTGGTACGCAGACGCCACTGCGGTGGTACGTGGTGCTCTGCACACGAAAAAACAAATATGTTTTAAAATTTGGTTATTGAACAAAAACACATTTTTTAAAGGAACACATTTCAACAATTATGGCTTTTATTCGCAGTACAGCTTCAAAAAGTGATGTTGAAAGCTTATTCCTTTTTTAGTTTCAATATATGTAATATTAGACAATATTCTTTCAACATCAGCATTCTCGTGGTGAATACACAAAATAATAAGGGCTAGTTCGGCAATATTTTTAAAAATATATTCCTCGTGAAAATCTTTTGAAGTACAAAATAAATTTTTAACTGATTGCATTCCTTCATGCATCTGATGTCGACATGATAATGCGAATTGACAAAACTAATTTATTGTGTAAGTACATTAAATAAATGTTAAAACAATTTTGCTTAATCGTGATTTTAAAAAAAATCCTTAAATATTATTATTTTTGGTAGACACAAATTCCGCTACTACTTTCTTAGACCAGACATTCCCAAGTTGGCTTCTAATCTTCAAGCTCAACCTTCTCATTGAAGTTTTGTATTATATTTTTGTTGTATTTTCCTTACAGTATAATATTTTTTTTAATTTCCAACTTACGCTATGAATTCCTTGTTCATATCAATTAATAAAACACTACACAGAATTTTATTCTTCATATTTATGGTTGGAAATGGGTTACTTAGATTAGTAAAATAATGAACAAATTCCATCCATAATTACCTCCACGTGTCCTCGTGACTAAGTGGTACGCAAAATATTTTTGTCTTGTGAAGTGGTACGCCAGTAAAAAAGGTTGGGAAACACTGCTCTAGAGGAACATTTGCGCTGGTCCAAACATTGCGTCTTTGCGAAGATGTGTAAAAAGTTGCAACAATTACAAAACGAGTTAGAAGAGGTCAAACAATTTTTGGTTGCGGATCAACTTAACATAAGTGATGCCTTACAAAGAATTAGTGCACTAGACTTGACAATTCCTAATTAATGTATTTATACTTAATAAATGAATTTATACTTAATAAATGAATTTATAACACTTTTTTTTCGTTTTATTCATTGTCGTTGTTCCTTTAGCCGTCTTCACAAGTACATTCTTCTACGCCAACGAGCGAGCATCATTTCAACAATATGAATCTCACAACCCCCGCAGTTCGTGGAGGTTCTTGTTTGAAAGGGTTTGGAACAAGGTTAAGTCAAGGTAACCATCCAAATACGATTTAGCTTTGAACTTAAAAGCAGAGGTCCTTGAACTTAAAAGCTGAAGTCCTTGACTTTAAATATTTTTTTCTATAGCGCATGTTAAAGTGTGCTTTTATCAACTCAAAACAAAAGGTCAAGTTTTACTTTAACAGCAAGGGTAGATAAAGTAGCACTTTAACATCAAGGATAGATAAAGTAGTTTAATTTTCTAACTTTTGTTTAAATTAAACATGACAGCTTCGTATTATCGTAGCAACCCAATCTAGCTACTGACATTTTGAAATGTGATTGACTGTCATTATTTTCTTTTGAAATTGTTAAAGTTCTTGCTATAGAAAAAAATATTGTATTATACACGACGATAAAGTTATTTCTATCCACTCTTGAATCATTAACGTCTCGACTTCGTCTCGACGTTAAACGATTCACTCGTGGATAAAATTTAACTTTATCGTCTTGTATAATAAATTACTATTTTCTTTGGAGTGTTCTGAGACAAGGTCAGGTCAAGGTTGCCACCCCCCACCACTCGACCCGCCACCTCCCACCAACACTTAGCCTTGACCTTAATATTTATGGTGGTGGGAGGTGGCGGGTCGAGTGGTGGGGGGTGGCAACCTTGACCTGACCTTGTCTCAGAACACTCCAAAACACCCTACTTGTACACTCGACTTAACACTGAAAATGTTGATTACGTTTTATTTTTAAACCAATTTATTGTGTACTTGTGTAGATAAACTTATTATTCTAATAAAAGTAATGTTTTTTTATACTCGCCTTAACGCTGAAAATGTTGATCCTTGTACGTAAAAGTACTTTCAAACCTACGAATTAAAAGTGTTGCCTAGCAACATATACCTTCTGTACTCATACCAATAAGGGAAACGTCAATTCCAATAACAGCTTTTGGTATTAAAAGTAATGTCTTTGAAGAGAGCTGCAAGAAATATATTTGCGAGAAATCAGTATTTATCCCTTGTCGAAATTATTGTAGTCAATTTTCATGTTTTTCTTTTTTGTCAACTATTCTGATTGCAACATATCACGTAAATTATGTCAGGTGCAAAACATATTTTTAGTTCTCTTTAGGGTTTTTTCATTGGTTTTAAATTTGAACATTCTGTTCTATCTGAATTTAAATTTTGAAATAAAAGCTGCGTGTCACGTCGTGAGTGGCGTGTCACGCCGTGAACGTGAGTGAACGTGAGCGTGAACGTGCGTGAACGTGACTCTTTAAAGCAAGCGTGAAACGTGCGTGACCTGAGCGAAAATTCACTCACGCGCCCATCTCTACTTTCCATACACTGTCTCACCATTTACAATTTGTTCACTCACATGTGGCTGCGACAGATTTTTTATTGTTAATATTCACAGTCATGGGGGAGGGGATGGTGTCATGGACTTCTTGAAATGCGGGCTTCAGATTCAGTCAGCAGTGCGAATAAGGATGTACCTGTTCCGAGCTTTAAGGCAGTTCGAATGTGTGTAAGTCCTGGGTAACAGCCAATTGTTTGGCATTTTGACTTTCGTCAGATATAATAACCATGACTGATGTACTTGTCGTTTCATATCACTGAATTGATTGGACTTCGATTTACTCGCTGATAATAAGGCTGCCACCATGTCATTTCGTTGCTACTCCTATTGAGCCTGTCACGGTCTGAACGACTGGTTCTACCCCTCACTCCCAGCAGTGAAGATTCCTCTGTGTACCGACCAAGGGACGACCCGCTGACCTCCACCTGCAGATGTAAAAATTCCTCTAGTAAACCAAGAGCTTTTTCAGATCAAGAGGAAAAGGTTTTTGCAGCACTCCCTATGATAATTGATTCTAATAAAGCTGGAAATCAGCCTCAACCATCTCGCTCTGGCTTAGTGAAAACATCAGGGAAGTCTCATTTATCTGCAGAAAGTAGTAACAGCTATATTAAAAATGAGATTTGTTATAAAGATAGTAATGTCGGTATCTTCAGTGCAAGTTTATTAATCAACAAAGATGAAAACAGTAGCAGAAAACATGCAAAAAATAAATGAAAAAAGATAAAGACAACGAAATGGAGAAAGGTGAAAAAATAGAAAAAGCTGCAAGTTGAAGATTATGTACTTTTTTAATCAAAATATTACCCGGAAGTAATCACAAAACCAACTAATGAAGAGGCTTACATGAGTGTGATGACACCATTTGGTAAACAGTCGAAGAAGTGGCCTCCAAAGAAAGACGAAATATTATATGCTATGTAATGAGCCAATTCGTGTCATAACTTAGGTATTTTACCATATCTTGCTAGTAATAAAACTGAACCGTATTTCTCATTATGTATTAATTAATTCAATACGCATTGTAAGCTTTGCATGTGCCAGTGAATGCTCCATGGCCACTGATCGGAGACGTGTAGTTATAAATAGAACAAGGCAAGTGATGCGCTGGGAGAAACTAAAGGCAGTCGATTCTGATTAAGCTACCGGAGCGGACAGTCGATCTGGATTAAGCGACCAGAGTGTAACGCCCAATACCCAAGGGAAGTTACGCCTGTAAATTAAGTGCATAAAGAAAGTGACTGTGTGAATCCACGTTAACAAGCTAACTACACCTATTGCATCACCAGCTGAGGTGCAGTTTTCGAGAGTTTACTATAATTAACTACCTTTCTTTACTGTACGAACCAGTAAAATTGAGGAAACCGAAAACTTAATAGCGAATGATGCAATCTTGCGATCCCTGGGAAAGCACGCGAAGTAAATTCAGCTTGGCGTCACTGCTGAATGAGCATTTGTAGTATGTGGAATGAGCATTCGTAGTATGCGCTAAAACAAATACATAAGCAAATAGCTACACTCGCGGCGCGGTAGGAACCAGGTACGTCTTCAAGGAATTTTTGTTTGGGAGTTAAACATTTTCAGGCGGTTTGTGTTTGAACTGTAGTCTTTAATTAAATATAAGACTCACCTACATTTAATAGGTAACAAGGAGAGTAGAAACAGCTTTCGCTCGTAGATATTTATAATAATAAGTTACATTGTTGCCCGTGTAAACTGTATGTATTGGTGCCGTTTATTCTTGGTGTGTTTCATGTAAATGTATTTGCCTGTATTTGTGTTTCTCTTACAGATTGTATATCTTTTTATGTAAACTGTTGGGTTTTTATTGCTGACAGTATTTGCATGCACAATTTCAGCATTCTATGCTACAACGAGTAGACCAGCCAGAGCAATAATGACTTTCCCTAAGTCATTCTGAGATTTAAATCAAGTTTTATGTTTCTACGACTGTTTAAACTAGCAAACCCAGAGCAATATAGATTACTAGCAAGATGCCCATTCTTCGTACGGAGTACAAATGTTTTTTCTTCTAAATCTTAAACGAATTCTAGAATGCTCCCCTCCTCCCTCATTCAATACGCTAAACCAGTGGTTCCCAAACTTATTTGGCCTACCACCAACTTTTCAGAAAAAAAATTATTCAGCGCCCCCTGGAAATCTACATTCTTTAAGCGAACAAACAGAAAGATATTGTAGTGGTATCTTCTTGAGACTGATAATTATCTATAAGAGTATTTCTAGGTAGGAAATTATTTTGATAGAATAAATTAATTAGCAATTAAAAAGTACAAGGAAGGATTTATACATTAAAAGACCTTAGATTTTAATTTGTAGGTATTAACTGACAATCGGAATAACTAAAGTGACAGCCAAACTCAAATGATTATCTGAAAAGGCCAATTATGAAATGTTATAATAAAATACCATATATAAATCTTGTATACAATATTATTGCTAGAGAAAATGATATTTTTAAAATAAACAAATCTTTTCTGAATTTGTAACCTGTATTTTGAGTAAAAGCAAATTTGAATAATAAAAGCCCTCTATTATAATGGTATTTACTTTCTGGATGGTGTATTAAAGGGTGTGATGAAGTAAAATTAAAGAAACGAAGAATAAACAGACTGAATAAATAAAGTAATAAATGGTATGAAGAAGAATAAGAACATTTAATAATGGTAAATAGACTTCATGGAATAAATAAATCTGTAACTTGCATTTAGTGTGTTTATTTGGAAAATAATGTTACACTATGTTACACAACAGATGAAATATGTACGAATGGTTTTTCTAAATCTTCTTATCTTCTCTTCCTTCTTTAAGCTTTCACCGCCCCCTTATTTTTATTCACCGCCCCCCAAATGCACCCGAGCCTACTATCGCCCCCTGGATCGTTCCAGCGCCCCCCAAGGGGCGATATCGCCCACTTTGGGAATCACTGCGCTAAACCAACAAACGCTGCAAAACAATATTGAAGGTAAAAGGAAACAATATTCTTCCGAAAAAAGTTCTTCATAAGCCTTTTATGCTTCACGTATCCCCTAGAAATGTGTATGTAATTGTCGTTCTCCTTGTATAGATTGATAAAACTGTAGGTTTAGTATAACAATAATAATAAATGTACTTATTAAATGTTATATTCATAAGTTGTAGCCACATACCAGTTTCCACCACTTGATGGTGGAATTTCGGAAATTCTTCTATTTTATTCTAAACTGAACACACGGAAAAAATTAGTGACTTTTACCTCTTTTTTAACTTCTCTTTACTTTTACCCTATTTTTACCTCTTTCACAATGAAATTTAGAATAAAAACTTTGAACCACACAAGATTTAAAAAACACACATATGCCCAAAAACCATGGTTATCGGGAACCACAGGAAATACGAAAGGTTCTATAATTCACCCCTGAATCCAAATTCGCACCTTTAGGAGTTGATCTGTGCACAATCCTGAATTACGTTTTTAGGAACTTGTATAGGTAACCTTTTTAAGTAAAAACCAAATCGATATAGGTATTATAGGGCCTTAAGAGAGAAATTCGTGAAAATACATTTTAGCTCTATTCTTCCCTTTAGGGCTGGAATTTCGGAAACTTTTTTCCTAGCTCTTCGCTACGTAACTAAAGGACTCTTCGTGCCAAATTTCAAGTTCCTGGTACCAAGGATTACTACGGATCCCCGTTGTTGAGTTGGTGGTTTATCTTCTATACATATAGATTATAGCGGAATACCTGTTTCATCCCGTTGTGGGTGGAATTTCTAAAAACCTTCTCTACCTCATTTTAGTCTAAAATGCACCCATAAAAAAATCAATAATTTTAACCCCCTACTCGTTTTTAGTTTTGCATCCTTTTTACCCCTCTAAGAGTCATATTTTAAAAAACTCTTAGACGCCCTTGAAACGATTTTAAAAATACATCTATATGCCAAAAAAAGAATGTTCTAACTCAATAAACATAGGAGATATGAAGAGTTCTTTAATTCACCCTGAATCCAGATTTGCACCTTTAAGGGTTGATTAGCGTAAAATCCTGAAACACTTTTCTAGATATTGGCATTGACAATCTTTGGAAGTAAACACGAAGTCGCTATCTCATCGGGTCTAAGAGATATTGAGGAATTCCTGAAAACACATTTTACCCCTTTTCACCCCCGTAGGGGTAAAATTTCAAAAATCCCTTTTAACCTATTCTATTGTGGAATAGAACTCACAGCGAAAAACATTAATAATTTTAACTCCCCTACCCCTCTTCAGCTTTTCCTCCTTTTACCCCTTTAGGGTTAAAATTTTCAAATTCTTTTACACCCCTTTCTAAATTTTTTAAAAATACATCTATATGTCGAAAAAAGAATGTTCTAACTCAATAAACATATGAGATACGAAGGGTTCTTTAATTCAACCTTAATCCAGATTTGCACCTTTAGGGGTTGATTAGGGTATAATCCTACAATAAGTTTCTAGGTATTTGCGTTGATAATCTTTGCAAGTAAACACCAAGTCGCTATCTCATCGGGTCTAAGAGATATTCGTGAAAACACATTTTACCCCTTTTCACCCCCGTAGGGGTGGAATTTCAAAAAATTCCTTTTAACCCATTTTATTGTGAAATGGAACTTACAGCAAAAAAATTAATAATTTTAACCCCCTACCCCTTTTCAGTTTTTCCTCTTTTTACCCCTTTATGGTTAAAATTTTCAAATTCCCTTACACCCCTTTCTAAATATTTTAAAAATACACCTATATGCACAAAAATAATGTTCTAACTCAATAAACATAGGAAACACGAAGGGTCCTTTAATTCACTTCCAATCCAGATTTGCACCTTTAGGGGTTGATTAGGGCAAAATCAGAAAATACTTTTCTAGGTATTTCCATTGATAATCTTCGCAAGCAAAAACCAAATCGATATCGTATCGGTTGTAAAAGATATTGAGGAATTCATGAAAACACATTTTACCCCTTTTCGCCCCCTTAGGGGTCGAATTTCAAAAAATCCCTTCTTAGCACTACCTTACGTAAAAAATTGAAACTTCCACCCAAATTTCAAGTTTGTAGTACCGGTGGTTTCGGCTCTGCGTTGATTAGTCAGAGTTGTGACTTTCCTTTATATATGTATAGATTAGTACAGTAGAGCAGGGCTGTCCAACTTCAAGAGACCCAAGGGCCACTGTAAAAAATTTGATGGTTACGAGGGCCGCATCTTAAAATGTGTCGTATCCGACTTTGTGAGTGATTTGTAATAAATATAAAACGTGTATATTTTGATACTAATTTTTATTTATTCAAGAAGCTTAGGTTACATTACAAAAAGCATTGAAACATAAAAGAGATATACTGGGTGTTCCCTGAGATAACCGACAAACTTACACCATATGTTCTAGAAGTGACTCACAAAAAAATCCTATTCATTTTAGGTTAATTTCTTTCCGTTTTTGAGATACCGACAAAAGAAAAAAATACATCAATTAATGTAAATTTACGTATAGAGATGTGACGTTTCACCCCCTTACTAAGAGCGTCAAAGATTTACCCCTCGGGTTAAGCCCAAATCGGAGAAATACGTTCACTCAAATATATATTCGATTAGGTAAAACACCAGATAATTACCAAAACAAATATGTTTTTAGCTAGTTACAATTATTAATTAAAAATAAATCTGAGTTGTAAATTATTTAAAATTAACATGTTCTTCTGGAACGGTGTCTGGTTTCGTGGGTCGAGCTGCAACCCAATGCACCGGCGAGTGTTGCGGGTCCCTATTAGTAGTCCGCCGGTACGCACGCCGATTCTTCGGGAAATGGGCTGAGTGAGTCTTTTGTTACTGCAAACTTGACCTTCCACTCAGCAGTGATTTTAAGCTGTAATTTTCCGGTGAATTTAGCGATTTAGCGGTTACCTGGGGCGGGCGTTAGTGCCTTAATCCTCGTGCAGAGGTTGCTGGTACCGTCGGCATCGTTCTTGGAGCGAACGCGGTGTCAAATCCTGCATATGGAATTTATTCGCCTTGAGCCGGAAAATGATGTTGACATTCCCCCGATAGGGAATTTGCGGGCTGCGAAATCAAACGTCCAGGAATTCGCCTATTAATTACCAAAAAGGGGCCCAGCATGTGAGTTTATGGCGGCTGCAGTACTCTAGTCGCTCACAAGCGGGGTAGAGGCTGCGATTCCTACAGGTTAGCCCTGCAAGACAGCACAGCATATTAAGACAGGGTAAAAGCCTCAGGGATTCGATTTTCCAAGAAAGTTCAACAATCAAGGTAAAATCGAATTCTTGCGGCCTTGCTCTTGTGGAAAATTTGTCTTGGGCTGACAGTACAACAGGTCATCTCCCTTGAAGCCTGGTCTGGTAAGAGTTGGAGGCCTACTCCATTAGACAGTTTAGCTTGTCAGACCGCAGAGCCTAGGTAGAAAAGGAGAGGACAGGATCAGGAATGGTGGACTCAAGGGGGAATTCGATCCGCGGGCCGCAAAAATATCCTGGCGGGCCGCATGCGGCCCGCGGGCCACATGTTGGACAGCCCTGCAGTAGAGTATAAGGCTAAGCAAAAAAGCCACGTTGCAGTAATGACGCCCACCGTAAGGGATGAATAAAGGTACTGTTACAGCTAACAACAAAATAATAATGAAGGTACGTGAACCAAAACAAAGAGAGTTGTATGACGTTCCTGAACTAAGTGCCTTTATTTGCTTGATCTTTATATGAACAGTAAGTAGTTGCCTGCATGTTGTTTGTGATTGTTTTAAATGTGTGTTTATATAGGTTAAGTATTTGTTTAATTCAAACATCGTATGGTGTGGGATTACATGGTTGGGATATCTTTCTTCAAAAGACGCCTGGCTGCTAATGAATTACTGTTGACAAGACCATACACGAAATGCATATCGTACATCTCACCATTTGTGTAATTCAGTTTAAAGAACAAGAGATGAAAACACAAAAATACCTGTCACTTTTACTCACTAACTTGACAATGTGTACAAACCACGGTAACCACAAAAATGAATTATTTTATAGCAAAATATTTATTTCTGCATTATTGAAGAAATAAATTCATGGAACAAAAAGAAGATAATTACAAAAACTACACTCAACTAGTTCTATCATCATCTTTAGCTTATTGAAAATTTGTACACTGACATCAAAAGAGACTTAGATTTGTGTATGTACGCTTTAAGAAGAAAAAAACTAATGAAATACATATATATTATTAATATGTTCCGAGTCCATGACTCTGCCATTCCAGGGTAACTCAAATTGTCTTTGTTGGGTTCACTGTAGTGCATGATCACTTATTTAATTTTATTATTAAAAAAATGTAGGCTTTGTGAGAAAAATTATAGAATGAAAAAGTAACGGCTATTTACGACAATAGTAGCTAAACAATTATGGATGAGCTACTACATCACGGTCGAGCCCTCCAGGGCGAAATACGTGAACTTGCGAGGCTATAAATGCGAATACCAGCCGTGTGTCGTATAAAATTGTTTGTATACTGAACAAGAATAATTTTGTTAAAGAATTATCCATATTTATTTTAAAAATGCTGTGATTCTTGTTATACTTTTGGCAGTACTGAAGGGTATTGTTGATGACGCTGTCTGTGTTAAATTTGAGGTTAGAGTTTGCATCAGTTTGTGTCAGACTGACGAAAAACGTAATCTGCTAACCTAGAATCGAATGACAGTGCCAGTAACAATATACTTCAGTAATACCAAAGGTATAACACGAATCACAGATATTCCTTAGTGTTATCGGTCTAGGCCATAAAAATGTACCTACTGGACTCGTTGCTAAGCTGGTATATAGTTGCTACTAGACCATCAGTATACAAAAATAGTTATTTACGACATAAAGCCGGTAGCTAAGCGTTTATGACCGAGTTGGTACTGCAATGCTTCCTGGTGTATTGATTCAATAGTAGCGTTAATTAATATTGCCCAAATAATTGGTAGCTCTAAAATTGGGTCCAGGTTTGACATAAATTCACTTTGACTAATTTAATTATTACAGTGTAACAGAAATTACATTTATTCACCGTTATGGAAGTTCATGTACTAAGGATAGAATTAAATGAGTATCTAAATTATTTATAATCATATCTACAAAATAAAATCTAATTGTATTCCAATTGCGGCTAGACCAAACAAATGACAGGAGCGAGTTCGGTTCCTCACTGGTTGACAGTTATTGGAATATCCAGGGTAATTGGCTGGTGTTGGTAGTACTGCGAGAATAAAATAGGGTTAGTTCAACGGTCAACATAAGTGCTATGATTATTTGGTGTTATCAGTTACTTTATTTATTTGAATTAATGAAACCAAATAATTGCTCATATACCACCTTGGGTTACCTTCCCTTGAAGGCAAAGTGTCCCCACAGGTGGGGAATTCGGCTTACTGATAGCAGCTATTACCCCTTATTTCTATAATAAGCTAACACAATCCCACAACTAACAACTAATGAATACAATCCAACACAATGTCCCTCTGTACTAATACCTGCTCAGGAATCTCTGCAACCAAAAAGGGGTAGCATGGGAGTTTACGCTCGCGGCCTCTCAGCCGAAGATGGGAGTGAGTTCCGAAGGACGAATTACCTGTAATTTCAGGATCCGGAATGGGCGCCACGCCGTTGTCTAGCTTCAGTTTAATTACTCCCAG
This sequence comes from Agriotes lineatus, assembly GCA_940337035.1. Classification (NCBI taxonomy): domain Eukaryota; kingdom Metazoa; phylum Arthropoda; class Insecta; order Coleoptera; family Elateridae; genus Agriotes; species Agriotes lineatus. The sequence continues at coordinate 190,341 of CALNHX010001214.1, read as the reverse complement.
TTGAAACGAGTAACGGCGAACCTAAATTGCTTATACGAGAAAGCAGAGACTCGACGTAGTAGCAAATAAAAGTCAGAGTACATGAATACACATATAATGACCAACACAGTACCAAAATTTACGACACAACCTGTACATATGGGTAAATGGTATGCGAACCAGCTAATTTAAACATACAAGTATACGTTCATAAAAAGAAAATGAGCATAAAGCCCTATTTAGCATAAGTACATTCTAAAAGGCAACTCAAATTTTTGACCTTGATCAGGACCCCACTTTAATTAATGTAATTAAAATTCAATAAAATTGAGTGATTATGTAAATTTGGAATCAGAAACTAATGGTCCTTAAACGCTGCTTCTGCACACGTCATGGAAAAGGGAGCCCAAAGCATTCGTGGCTCTATCTTTAACGCGATCTACACCTGGTATTTGTACCGTTAAACAGATCTGTGTATTTGTACTTCCAGAAGCCAACTTGGCTAATCAATTGAGCCGGTCGTGTGTATTACGACGTTCAAGTTACTGTAACATCATAAATGGATATTTAAATGTTCAATTATTAAATATCAAAATCAAATGATAAGGAGAGATCCTTTTCATAAAGCCCAAACACAATTTTTGACAGAAAATGTGAACCTTAAATGTTTATTTATTAGGCTAATCCCTACGATGTAAACTGTACGACATGGTCGTAGCAAATAACTACATATTACTACCCAAAATGATTAATCGAATATGCAACGAGTTACAAATGGTTGCGCTGGTCGCTCTTAATTTACGGTAATTAAATGACAGGGCAATTACCAAATAATTCCACACAATGCATTAACATAACAAATCAGCTGCTTTCTAAACTCGGCAGCAAGTAAATCAAATCATTGACGACAATTAATAACAGATTCCACAACATTAGGGGCGGTATTCAAACCTCAACGAAGTAGATTAGAACGGTGTTCTACAGGTGAAAGGTCCGCATGGCCCCAAACCTCAACGAAGTAGACTTCTTTCCACAGCATTAGGGCGATGATCTACAGGTGAACGGTCCGCATGGCCCCAAATTTCAACGGAGAGAACTAACTTGAAATCCACTGCAGCATCGGAACAGGCGAGTCGCCTCCTTCAAAGTGGCGCTGGCAAGGAAATTCGAGTCGGCAAAACTACGCCACCCAGGGTAAAAAGTCCCCTATACAAGAAGTTTCGTTTTAGGAATTTCCACTTAACGAAGTATGCTACATACCCAGGAAAATACATCCAGAGAGACTTCTGACACAAAGGAGCACTACGTTACATAAGTAGATGGACAAAGAGCTGCTGGAAGCCCAACATCGCACAAACGAGCGTTTTACAATACACCAAAATGGACGCTTAACGGCAAAAAGGCACACATCGCACGCAGTCAATTCGCTTGTTTCCCAAAAATCGATAAAGATGAGCGTGCCTTCCAACACGACAAATGGTGGAATTTATCACGTCAATATCGACCAATAAAGCGATCGAACCTAAAAATCGTTGCTAGCGCGTCAGATGAATGCGCCCCCTAATGGTCAAGCTATCGACTTAAAAATTGCACACTACAAATGCGGGTAAAAAGCGAAGCTAAACGCACGTTAAGTTGCCTAATTTCAGGCGCGAATATGCTGCTAACATTGGAATGTAACACAGCGGACCGCGAGAGATTATCTACGTATGATAGCGGGTAGACGGCGCGTGCCAAGGCCAGATAATAATGCTTATGGTACGTTAATTTTAGAACCTGGGGGGTCGCCTAGCTAGAACGACGTGTCCCGATCTCCAGGTATACATCGCTTTCAATTATGGGGGTTTTTGTGACTCAAAATTAGCTAGAACGACGTGGCCCGATCTCCAGGTATACGTCGCTTTCAATTGCGAAATTATTGGGATATTTATCCACAGGACGGACGGGAAGAAACATCTCGCCGCGGCCAAGCCGCTGCGGCCGAGTCGCCGCCAACCCGACTTGCCGCGATCCGACTCGCCGCGGCCGACTGGTCGCGAAAGATTGCCGTTTGCGCAATGAAATAAATTTATAAAATATTTATTTATTTATTATGCATAAATAACAATTACAAGAAAATACTGTTAAGTTTTTACGTTCGGGCTATTTAAAAATTATACGACGCTTCTTGCATTAAACATTTATTTACAACTATTAATTATTATTATTTACCAACACACAGATTACTTAAACTAACGAACTCTTTCTAACAACGATACATTATTTATTTACACTGGTTAAACATCAATTATTTATGTGGCTATTTACGCGTTAAACACTAACGATTAATATGGTTATTTATCTGTTATTTATTTCACTAGGGTTCGTTTATATCACGCGCGCTTCGAGTCTAAAGTGAACTGAGTTAGAACTCCGGCGGCCGTGTATTTATATTCGGGTAATTTCCTTCAAGATCCATCTAGATTTCGCTGGACCTTTCTGGGAACCGCATGACGCATTCGCGTGTTAGCCAGCAAGGTCGCTGACGTCACGCGTCTGCAGCTGCCTTCAAGGGCGCTGACGTCACGCGTCTGCACCTGGGGTCCAAGGTTGCAAGGTCGTTACAATACGTTTATGGCTACTGAACCATCTCGTAGTTATGAGCTGTGCCTCTTAAATAATCTATAATGTTTCTATTTTGATAGTCTCTTACCATAAATAAAATCCTGTCGTCCGCATCTCGATATTTCTTTAGTTTCATCGGTGGCATGCGACCTGCAACCAGCTGTTCGTAGTAAATATCTCGCCCTGAAATACAAATTATTGTCGTAAAAATAGTATTTTCGAAAATGCTCTCCAAAATGATTACTTTTGAAACAGTTTATAGTTCGCAAAATGCTACTTTAGCGGACTGATGGCCGGTTTCTGAAAGGCAATATAAAGTTATGCATTTAATAAAACGAACAAGATTCCATAAAATCTAACTTATGACATGTGTAAACAACATTTGATGCCATTTTGTCCGTTTTATGAAATGCATAACTAGGTATAACCTTTTAGAAACCGGCCATGAATAACATAAAGGTAACTTAGCAACACTTTACAGGACTGACTTTGTTTATCCCGAATTAGAACAATATTTCTGGTTTTTTCCGAAATTGCGGCCGGAACGTTTAGAGAGCTTATACAAAAAAATGTTTTATGAAACACGTACGAAAAAAAATTTTGCGAACTCATCTGATATTGCGAACTCGGCTAGCACCTCGACCGAAAACATCCAGATTCGTCCGCTAAACCCTGTTTAGCGTACTTGTAAAAATAACATGAAGTAATATTTCCTGAAATATGCAGTAAAACGGTTTCTTCGACCCGTTTTCGGCGTTTTTCAATAAAAATTACTAAAATAAATAGTAACATTACCTTTTTCTACTTTGCGGAGGCCATCAATTAATTTCCAAATGGTCGGATGATCCATTCCAAGTTCTACTTGAACTCGACGATGCGCAGCTTCTGCATGATTATTCGTGCAATTTTGTCCGTTAATAACCTTATTATATAATGTAAACATTTCGGGAGGATACATTGATGGGCGTCTGCAGTTCCCACGTCTATTCATTCGACCGACGTAGTATTCTTCAAACCATTCGAGAAGCGGTTGAAGTTCTGGAGCTATTTCTTGTGCCAAAGCATCCATGGATTCATCCAGATCCTCTATAGGTACAAACGGTAATGTAGTGATGTGATCATTTTTGCTTTGAGTGCGAAATCTGCGTCATTTTTATATCTTCCAATCAATCCTAACTGATAAAAATGTTTCTGCATATTATGAACGAGATGAAAAAAACAGCCATATATTTCGACTCCTTTAAGACAATCCTTCATCGCATTGAAAGCTGCCGCTTCGAAATCGCAGGATATGGAATCCGGGTTAAGACCTGGTTGAATTAATTTGATCATTTCAAACATTCTGGTGTAGGTATTTCGCTGCTTATTTGGTAATAGAGCGTAAAATATCAGATGAACTCCACCCTATGCTTGGGCTAATATTGTATAAATCTGTGCAAATAGTGGAGGTGTTGGTTTAAAGGTCCCATCACCGTACCACTGCTTGGAATTTCGAAGAATTTCCAAACTTTGCCTTCTTCCAAAAATTATAATTCTATCTGGATCGTCGTGTCCACTGTCGGCCAATACAAAATTTTCACGTATTCCTGGCTGAGGTTCATAATATCTGTATATTTCTGGAATAACAAGCGTTTCAAGATTGAAGGGATTTTGGGGCGCCGCATTTACTTCGTTTCTTTTTCTTTTGACTGTCTTACGAAGTGCTCCATAAGTTGGAAGGGCTCCTTGGGCGGCTTGAGATAATCCAACGGTACACTCGTTTACAACTTGAACTGTAGCTTCTACAGTCTCTTCCGCACGCCTTTTAATTTTTGTAATCACCTTATCCACCTCTACTTTCGCAGCTGAACTACCATGTGAATGCTCGTTGATCGTCTTCACAATCTGCTCGCCAATAGTGTGGATCCTCGTTTTATAACTACTTCTTTGCTCACGCCGCCAAAATTATACACTACCGTTACTAGATGTTTTATCGAACACATAAATAAAACCGTCAAAGTAAAATTTTTCTTTTCTGCGCTGAGACAATATTTGACCTTCCATTTCTAAGCGAATTTAACCGTTCCAAAAACCAGGTACAACTAAAGCAAATATTTATTTTTGCGTTCTGTAAGTAGGGGCGGAACTGACAAGACAATAACAATTTCTATGCGTTTAATGCAGGTAACAGCGGATTACTGTTAATTGCCTACATTTTAAAGCTTCTGTAAATATTTATGGTCGGACAGATACAGCCCTAAGATGTCGAACTAATGAACAATAACAATTTCTATGAATTTAAAGCAGGTAAAGCGGATTACTGTCACTTACCTAAGTGCATATTAAAGCCTTTGGAAATATTCTTAGTAAATCCAAATTTCTTTTGCACCCAAAGAATTCATAAAAATTACATTTTAAATTATTTAAGTAGGAGTGTATAGAATTTAAATATTTGGCGGAGAGTCGGGCGGCGGCGAGCCGGACCACGACGAGTTGGGCTTCGCGGCGAGTTGTACCCGACCGCAGGACGGATATTATTTTTAAACAGCTGGACGGATTAACTAATGGTTATTCTTCGGGAATCTGAATTGAGATCTCGAATAATTCTGGTACAATTCTGGTGGCCCAGCTAGGGCAGGAGCGGAGCGCTTCCCCAGCTGAGGGCCGCGGGTCAGGTCGGAGAACCGAAGTTCGCTTTCCCGGAATAATTCTCGAGTCTCGTGGAATAATTTGATTTTATAGCTTACTATCGAGTTTCCTCTCTGAACAAACCCGATAGCCGAAATGCGCGCCGGACGAGCCGTCGTGTCGTTCGCACACCGCGGCGAGCCTTGACGTTGCTAAGTGCTACTGGACGTCATTAAGTGCTACCAGACGTTGTTAAGTGCTACTGGTCTAGGCCATAAAAAGGTTCCTACTGGACTCGTTGCTAAGCTGGTAGATAGTATCAGCCAGATCAGTATACAAAAAAGAATTTTTTGTACACCTGTAACTAAAATGGCATATAACATACTAGCATACACGTCGCTAAATGACATTTTAATCACGCCATTATAACCTGTAACTAAAGAGCCACGGGCTGAAGTTTGTAATGACGTTTTAGTTACGGGTTGAAGTTAGGTTCAGACAGTATTTGTTTTATTAGCTACAGCCAAAACTGAAATCAAGTTAGTTTTCAACAGTCAAATTTGACGTACGTTAAACATAATTTAACCTAACATAATATTCAAAATCTTAATAAAATAAAATGGTGTCATGTTATCTAAATTTGTGCCCCTAGAAAAAGTATAGTATGTAACACATTATATAAACTCGTCTAGACACTTGTTTATTAAATACTCGCGACACTACGCTCCGCTTGTGTCGAAAAAAAACTCGTGACTAAAGTGACTATTTTAAATCAATTCTGTGAAAAGTTCTGATAAAAGAAATAACATGGGTTGCAACTTTCAGCCCCTTGTGAAGATTGGAGATGATTGAAGATATTACTGTAGGAAACCTCTTCATAAGTAAATTTACTAAATGCCATTTCTCCTACATTTCTTTGAGTTTGAGAAATAAAGTAAAAACTTAACTTTACCGTTCCTCTTTGGAAGGTTGTAACCCCAAGAGGAGACGTTTTAGAAAAATTTTATATAAAGGCCCTCCTTAAGTTTTGAAGAGTAGGTAATCCTCCCTTAAAGTTTTTTGCATTATTTATAAATCACCTTATATGTGGTTTCCACAAATTTAAAGAGGTGGAAACACTTCCTTTTACAGTGATCTTATAATTAGCCAAAAATTTGGTTTTAAATGTTTAAGCATTTGTCAAAAATTTTAAGTTACAAATTCTACAAAAACAGTACAAAATAGAGACAAATTTTCCATAAAATGTTATGCTAAATTCAAAAATGTAATAAAATACCGGGTGTTCTATTTATAATAGGAGTTAATAAAAAAAAATAGAAAAAAAATCATCAGAAACCGATTTTAGAAGTATGTATTCAACTGGAAAATCACTTATCTCACATCAATACACATTAAAAATGTAATAAAAATGTAAAATTTAAAAAAAAATTGTAACTCGTTTTTGAAAAAATCGAAAAAAACTGAAAAATCACAAAAGTAAACACCTACTTCCGGTTATGCGATTTTCTTCAAAAGCTTGCTGTCACATCTACATAGTACACAAAACTTATATATAAAGTTTCAACGCCATACCTCTTTTTGTTTTTGAGATATTCTGTTCACAGACCGACAAACAAACACATACACAGACCAATAAACAAAAATATGTTTTTTGGGTCCAGGGGACCCTAAAACGTGAAGATCTGTTGAAAACTCAATTTCGAATTTTTGGGGTGAATCCAATACTTCCTCATCGTAAAAGGAAGTAAAAAATGGAGAATAGTTTACCCAGCGAAAACATACCAATCACTATGAAGCAACGTTTGTGAATATTAAAAACTAATCCCCCTTGTAAATAGAATAATTTGAGTTCTAGTTAGTAGAACCGCTACAATGTTTATTTGAAATGTATTAACTTAGTAATGGTAATCAGGTTGAGTGCTGATTCTCAACAGTTGTGTTCGTTAAACGCACCCAATGATTGGGATTAAGTGAACCGGTCCATTTAACCCCATTTTAATTTTTCTTTGTAGAAAATTCCGAGAAATCACACCACTGAGTTGTTCCTATTCAAAAGAGGAATTACAATTTTTCAGTAAAATTAATTGCTCAGGTGATTTCACGGATAGATAGGCATCAACAAGTAGGTACCGGGATACCACGAAGTACGTTAAAACGATATGTGGATAAAATTAGAGCAGCAGATGACCCAAACAAAGTTAACTTGCGTCTTCAAAATTAACATTTGCACCTTTTTACCATCGAAGAAGAGCTTTTGCTTGTGAAATATATAAAAACGTCATCCAATATTCATTATGGTTTAAGTAAAATGTCAACAAGACGTCTGGCATATGAGTTTGCAGTTGCAAATAATAAAGTGATCAGGCTCAATTGGGAACACAAATAAATGACATGAGGACTAGCTGATCCAGTTCAGAAAAAGCCATCTTTACGTACCCCAGAGCAGACATCATTCAATCGAGCCACGAGTTTCAACAAGACTAACGTTGAAGCATTTTATAAGAACTTGGGAAAAAATTCAAATTTCGTCCCCAGGATATTTGAGAAATTTATATTTGGTACATTTTGTAAAATGGTCCAATTAGACCTACCAGTGGGGCTATCTGGACCAAAACTTTCTTTACATATCTACTTTTTTATTTCATGTAATTTGGTAAAAGATATTGTAACAGTAAGATTTCTGCCGATTCCTTACATGATAAGATTCACTTCTAGAAAAATACACTTAGATAATTTCAAAATTAAAAATATAATTAAATAAATAAAAACTGGAAAGAGAAGATTAGGAAGGCCGAAAAAACGCTGGAAGGACCAATTTTCGTGAAACCGGAACATACCAGTTAGGTTTAATCCTAGATGATGATGATGATGATGATGAAAAAATGCGGTCCAGTTAACCCCAACTTCCCCTACCCAATTGAAATAATTTTAGGTTATCACTATTCACTTCCACGTACTTTAACAAATTTTTAACTGCATTTTTATCTTCATTTACTTTTTCTTCTTTTCAACTACTATGAATAGGTTCTTGGACGTTAAATATCACTATATTTTTGCTCTTTGTTGCCTTTAGGGTTGCCAACACTGTCATTTTGATCCGAAGACTTCGAGTTTGGCAACTATTCTTCGGGCTTCGGGTTTTCAATAAAATTCTTCGGGTTAACTAAAGGTTCATACATACAGGGATTGCATTTTTTTACTCCTATTTAAAAGCTCCAGAGCATTGGTAGAAAGTGGCTAAAGAAACAAAAAATACAATTTTAGAGAACTTATATTTTTTCAGAAAAATGTAGTTTCGTAATAGTTTACTTAACTTAAGATAGATTTTTGAAATTGTATTTAATGGAATGTAAAGAATAGTTTTGTTCTTTATTCCTATGATTTACAAAGCACAAAAATTATGCTATATGTAACGGGCCAGCTGCATCCCTCACCGATGTTTATTTTCATTCTTGAATGTAGAAACCAAGTTGTATTTCCTATATTCTATTATTACATCTAATATTTCAAAAATATGTTAAATACTGGATAATTTATGTATCTTTTATTTTATTGTATGTACTACAGATTTTCTGTGGATGTTGCTTTTTTTGCTATTTGGGAGTTTTCCTGTATGCACTTTTGTAAATAAATAAATTTTGTATTTTATGTAAGAAAATGTTCGCAAAGTCGGTCCTGAGGATGTCTATTGTAAATTTTAGTTTTCGTGAGTGCAGTAAGAAACACGCTGTATATGGGATGTGGAATTTTCAAGTTATGCAAAATTTAAGAAAGAAGACAAAATTCGCACGCAGCCTCTTCTGAGAGCTGCATGGGTTTGTTCGACTTGAAAGTATAATACGTTAATCCGCTCAGGGCGATATACATTAATTTTAAGCGGCCTGAACGAGCGTTTATAAATTCCCAAAACGTATTTTCCGAGTGTACATGTAAGTACATTCATTGTGCTATATTTAAAAGCTCATTTGAAGAGTCAACTTTGAGAGGCAAAAGCTCAACTGTCCTTTCGAGGTCCGCACTCAATCGGGGGTTCCCAGCGTCATGTCTGCCAGGAGCGAGTGATGCAATCGAAGCGTGCTGTTTCCAAGGGTATGCAGCAACCAGTTCCAGGTAAATGTTTTTAGGTCTGCGTGATAAGGTTGTGTTTAACTGCAAGCCTTTGCAAACGCTAAGGAATGAATTGTATTAGCGAATAATAGGGCCGGACTGAAAGAGGTATCGACTTCAGGCAATCTTAACATTGCGTTTTTTGTTAAACATTTTGACATTTGCGTTCTTTTAAACACAATTATTTCAATGTTATTTTTGATTATGTTTTACGTTGTTCAAGTTTGCAACATGAATGAGAGTAGTCTGAAGCTGCGTCGCACGTAGGTCATTTTAGAATTTAATTCTATTTTTTTTATTTTTTTGTTTTTGTGTTTTCTTTGGGTTTTTGTTTTTATTTGTTTTTGCCGTCAATAAATGATATAAACAACTCGGCTTTTCTTGTCCATTGTAAATATAAAGTTCAGTTTCAATCCAGCCAGCACTACTAGGGGAACGAGACTCCTGTTTTGGCAGATAGTGATCTTTCATAAGCCACTACCTGAGTTATTAGGAGAGTTTAATGTCCACTGAGCTAGCTAAGGGATAAAAAGGGTAAATAATTATTTAAATATTAAGGAGGACGAAACGTCTTGTTCAAATTTAATGTATCCACGGAGGGGTAAACAAATCCGTATCTTATATGCTACTTTAAAAAATATAAAATAATTTTTGGAATTATATATTTATAAATTAAGAGACTCTTTCACCTTGATCTTTTTGTTAATTGTATCCCCTACTACCCCCCCCCCCCTCCCAAATAATTTTCTTCGGGTCAACATCAACTCAATGTTCGGTAACCCTAGTTCCCGTTCAATAATTTTAGCAATAATATCTTCATTGTTACAAAAAAGTCGGTCTTCCTTACTTCGTTTATCGTTTTTAAATTATTTTTTTCAATTCTTTCTTCTAACTGCTCCATCTTTTTTAACATTTCAGGTACCCGAAACAGCCCATCTTCACATCCTTCACATAAGAACTTTAGTTTTCGTTTAGTTAATTTAAGACACCTGATTTCCGTTTGAGGTAATTCAGCGTATTGTTTGCAGATATCTTTATTACAGCTATCACATGCAAACAACTGATCACATTCAATTTTACATTTATAGCAAATGCTCATTTTTATCACAAAATATGACCATGGCGTTATTTGAGGTTCGGTATTGCAGCTCAATCACTCCACCCTTTGTCTTTGTTGAGCATTTCGTGCTTAACTTGTATTTCAAATTGCACTGGCTCATTTTTGAATAAGAATCTTTCTTACTTTGTCCACAATCTTTTCCGCGGTAGATTCAACCGAGATCAGTCTCAATTTAGCCGACTGTTTGAAGTGATTCAAAGGTGCTGTATCTCATTCTAGCTTGTTTAGGTTAGTTGCAGTTTTTGATAGTTTATTTCACTTCAGACAGTCGGCGTTGCATCCTATGCCACTACGGAATGTACAAAATAATTAACTTAAAAAAATGAAATCCTTAAGCCTTTCTACCCTTTCGAGTGTAAGGCTGGGTGTTGATTGTTAGTGTCTTTTCCATGCCTCTCTTCATCGTCTTCTATCCTGCGTCATTATTCTTGTCTCCTCCCACCTAATCTCTCTCCTTTCTACTGAGTTTTTACCTCTTCATTTATGTTTTTCTCGGTCTATCCTTTCCTCTTTTTCTCTTTGTTCTCGCTTTGAATACCCTTCTTGTCGTTCTTTCCTCTGCCACCCTCATTACGTGTCCAAACCATCTCATTTGTCCCTCTTCTATCTGGGAATCTATTGGCTTTATTTCCAGTTTTTCTCGATATGCTATGTTTTTGACTGTCCAAAATCGTTTTTCCCTCTATCTTCCTTAGGAATCTTATTTCGGTACTGCTTAGCGCTTGTTTCGTTGGCTTTCCGTTGTTGCCCATGATTCTGAGCCGTATGTTATTATTGGTACTGCTACTGTTGCGACCCGAACCTTACGGGCACAACGAAATACCGGCGGAGAATCACGCAAGTCGTCGCGGTCGTTAATGATTGAACACAACGAATATAATTGTAATAACACTTTATTTACAATATATACACCAATGTAACACTAAAAGCGGACTGTATAATTACAAATTTAAAATTGCCGGTACTGATTATAGAAGAGATGTATATCTCTCGGTGTCTTAACGTGACTCTGGTCGTGTCTGTCTCTTCGAGCCCAAGAAAACTCGGACACTCGTTAAACCACCCCTTTAGGAGTAGGGGGAAGGAATGGTCGACCATCGCAAGAGAGAGCTGCATTTCGCCGAAAGCTCTAACAATAAACTAATGACATCCGTTTTAAATTGCAGATGGTATTTACAAATGACATGCAAATCCACGATTAGGATCTTAAGTATGATAGATTGCTGGACAGCGGGAGATGAGCAAGACTTAAATTAACCTGGCTGCAGCTCCTAATGCCACGAACAATTTCTAGGATTATTCTCAAGTAAATATTAAATATGATGCTTCAACATACCGGCCCCTATAAAGGAACTGGGGACCTTTATAACAATACCTTATAAAATAAAGACAGGAAATACATCGAAATGATACACAGAAAGTACACGAGATAAATTAGATGCAAGGCAATTAATCAAATGTAAGAACTATCAAGAACATACTATGTACAGGAGATTTACAAGACACTGAGCACAATAAAAGCATGAAAGAACATAAATATAGACACGTGTGATCAAATGTCTCAAATCATAGTCTATGACACGGAAATTCACTGATACGAAGCACTTAAAAGTTGTTTATTAGTTCAATCACCAACACAATCGCTATTGGACTGGTAGCGGACACACCCTTGTTACGGCACGAATAATAATGCCTTTCGAGGTGCGGATTGACACGACTCGCGTTTTGCCATCCTTCCCTGGATGGGTAGCGATAACGCGACCCAACGGCCAACGTAGTGGAAGTACGCAGTCTTCCTTGATCAAGACCATAGTATTTATGGCGATATTGGTCTCAGCGTGGTGCCATTTAGCACGCTGTTGAAGCTGGGTCAGATATTCGGCTGACCATCGTTGCCAAAAGTGTTGACGTATTTGCTCAATGTGTTGCCATCTTGACAAGCGATGAATGTTGAGCTTAGTCACATCCGGTTCAACGGGTGCAGTGAGCACGTCTCCAATAAGGAAGTGACTTGGAGTTAAGGGAATGAGGTCATTAGGATCGTTACTGATTGGAGTTAAAGGACGGGAATTGAGGCAAGATTCGATACAAGTTAATACTGTGTACAATTCTTCAAACGTGAAAGAAGCCTCACCAATAACTCTTTTAATATGATGCTTAACCGACTTTACGGCAGCTTCCCAAATGCCACCATGATGCGCGGCTCTAGGCGGGATAAAATGCCACCTTATATAATCTGTGGCTAGAACGTCGATGACCTCTGAATGAAAAATTTGATTTTTAAATAGCTCTCTCAATTGTTTTAGTTCGCGGTTAGCGCCGACGAAACAAGTAGCATTATCGGAATATAAGTTTTTTATGTTTCCGCGGCGTGAGATAAAACGTTTCAACGCTGCGAGAAACGCTTGCGTCGTTAGATCTGATACGATTTCCACATGTATTGCCTTAGTGGCTAGGCAAACAAATATCGCAATATATGCCCTTACGGATCGTTTTCCACGGCCGGAACCTTCCTTTAAGAGTACAGGTCCCGCGTAATCAATTCCGCAATTAATAAATGGTCTGGCGGGCTCGACTCTAGACGCGGGCAAATCACCCATAATTTGCCTTAAGGGCTGCGGGTTTGTCTTAAAACAAGTTATGCATTTATGCAGGACATTTCGTACACTGCCTCGACCTGAAATTGGCCAATACTTATGACGAAGTGACGACAATGTAGCTTGTTGCCCAGCATGCAGTAGCCTTGTGTGCTCACGATAAATCAAAAGGTTCGTGACATGATGTTTGGGCAGTAAAATGGGATGTTTAATATCATGACCCAATTTTGAATTTGCTAAGCGACCACCAACTCGGATAATATAATTATAATCAAGAAATGGATTTAGAGATTTAATAATGCTGAGCCTGTGAACTTGGTCACCCTTACGCAATGCTGCAATTTCATCCTTAAAGTTACACGCTTGAACTTGTTTTACAATAAATGTTTCTGCATTATGCAATTCAATTGATGTCAATCCACCCGTTTGTCTTATAGCGCCCGGTTTTGAATTGTTGAAGAATCTTTTGCAATACGCAATAACGCGTTGCAATTTGGAAAATTTAGAAAAGCTTTCGAATATTTCAAAAAATTCTTTAGTTTGGTTGTTTTGTGTGACAACATTTGAGACTAAACTTCGTTTCTCTAACGAATCGTCCGAAATATCTACGTGGTCATTAATTGGCCACTTTAATTTCGAGTCCGATAAAAAATCTGGACCGTGCCACCATAAACGATTATGAAGCAGTTCGTTCGGTAAACTACCACGTGAAACTATATCGGCTGGGTTTAATTCTGAAGGAATATAATTCCAATCGACTTTATTTGCTGCTCTATTAATTTCCGCGACTCTGTTGGCCACAAACGTTTTCCAATTATGTGGCTCCGCGGATAGCCAGGCCAACACAATTTTAGAATCAGTCCACATAAGTGATCGGCTGATATTGGAGATTTATTATCGATTCAACCTTACGAAAGAGATGCGAGAGAAGAACGGCGGCGCACAACTCTAAGCGCGGCAGTGATACCCTTTTAAGAGGGGCAACTCGGGACTTCGCGCATAATAAATGTACGGCATATTCGCCTACCGCGGACCTTGATCTTATGTAGAGACAAGCTCCATACGCGAGTTGCGACGCGTCGCTGAACCCATGAATCTCGATAAATTCAGGAATTTCAACGACAATTCGAGGGATTTTTATTTGGCTTAAAACCGATAAGCTTGTGAATAATTGTATCCACTTCTCACGTATCTTGGACGGTATCTCGTCGTCCCAACCAATTTTGCTAGCCCATAACCCTTGTAGAATGACCTTTGCCGTTACAATAACCGGATTTATCAAACCCAGAGGGTCAAACAATTGAGCGGTGACCGATAATATCGCCCGTTTCGTGATTTTATTTGAAATCTTTAATTGTGTGTTGTCATATTGCAGCACATCGTTAATGCAATTCCAAGACAGTCCGAGAGTTTTCGTGTCGCCCGCCTTGTCAAGATTAATCCATGTTTGATCGTTCGTCAAATCTGACCTTTGACAACGTGGTAATAACGCGGGTTCATTGGTTGCCCATTTTCTGAGTTCAAAACCACCCTTACTCAAAACTTCTATTAATTGTTCGCGAATACTCAGAGCCTCATTAAAATCATTTGTGCCTGTTATTAAATCATCCATAAAGAAATCGTTAAGAATAGCGGATTTTGCCCTTGGAAGTATTTTCGTTTCTTCGTGAGCTAATTGCTGCAACGTGCGCACGGCTAAAAAAGGTGCCGACGCGGTACCATACGTAACGGTATTTAAATAATAACTTTGTAGGGGTTCATTCGGATTGTCCCTCCATACTATTTGTTGAAACGGTCGATCATTTGCATGAACAAAAATTTGGCGATACATTTTATGTATATCAGCTGTTAGAACGTATTTATACGTTCGAAATCGAGTAAGCAAGGAAAACAAATCAGATTGAATTTGAGGTCCGACTAATAATGTATCGTTTAAACTGACACCCGTGGTCGTTTTAGCACTTGCATCGAATACAACTCTTAATTTGGTGGACGTACTGGATGGATAAGCATGTTTTGAGGGAATGTCCGACTCCGGGCATGAATTTAAGGTCATATGACCTAGTGCACGATATTCGTGAATAAATTTAGTGTATTCCGATTTTAAATTCGGTTGGTTTCCCAAGGATTTCTCCAATGTGAAAAAACGTTTAATCGCGATTTGCTTGGATTCACCCAATACTTCAGCGTTTTCCTTAAACGGTAATTTGACTACAAATCGCCCGGTAGAATCTCGAAAGTAATTATTTGCGAAACTTCGTTCACATGCGGAATGCTCAATGGAATTTACATTGTATTCCGGTATTGTCTCGAGTTGCCAAAAATTTGACAATTGACTGTCTAATGCAGCATGAAAACTTACTGGACGAGGTTGAGGCTGTAAAGCCCGCATTGGCCCCCCGAGTATCCAACCTAATTTGGTTTCTTGCAATACTGGGCCATGGTTTGATAATTTTAATTGACCTGAGCCCAATAAGTCCCAGATTTTTTCTGCGCCGATAAGCAAATCAATAGGCCCAGATATATTGAAAGTTGGATCAGCTAATCTGATATTATTTGGGATTTTGAATAACTGCCTTGCATAATCAATAAGCGGTAAATTCGATGTGATTTTTGGCAAAACAGAGCAATTTAACGCGGTTTCATATTTGCCGCATTTTGACCTTAACTTTACGACAGTGCAACACTGTACGTGGCTGATAGATTGATTTATCCCTGCAATCGGAAACTTGACGGACTCTAATTTAAGCCCGAGTTTCTTACATAGTGCTTCATTAATAAAATTTGGCTGTGACCCTGTGTTGGGGAGCCTCTCAGTTTTCCGTTATGTTTGTAAAATTCCTGATTGCTAGCTCGCCTTGGACGTTAATGGACTGTATGGACCGGTTCGCGTGCTGCCACGTTGACAGACGGAACGTAAGTGGGGACGGCAGGCGCGTCCAAGAAGGGCTGAAATGCGCATAGTACAACGGCCAACTACAAGCGAGGCGGCACAATTTTTATAAAACACTTAACACCCTGCATCTAATAAAGCTCTAGCAGTGTGGGGCTTATTATTTGCATCGAGCAAATCGATCAACGCGGTTGATAAAAATACATGTGCGCTCTGATTTGCACAGTGGTTACTGCTGGAGGTTGTAGCAATTACTTCCGGTGTCAAAATTGCAGAAATTGATTCGGAACTGAAATTTGGTGAATTGTCAACCTCAGCTTGTTGAAAATGTAATAAAGAATGATGTCTACCGTGACAAACACTGCAACCTTTATTTCGGCAATTAGTACTAGCATGATTATCGCGTAGACAGATTATACATAATTTGTTTTGTTTGGCTGCGTGGTACCGGTTTCTCGGCTCTAACTTCAGAAAAGTTTCACACCCTTGTATGTTATGTGCTTGTTTGCAATATGCACAGCGCACCTTATTTGTAGCTAAATGCGACGCACCTTGAAAATTATTATTTTCCCTAATCTTGGAACTGTTCGCAAATGTTTGTCGTTTGACCGGTTCTTTTTTAAAGCTAAGCGCCTCTAACAGCTGGCATCGTTTTGTCAAAAAAGTCAATAAATCCTCTAACGTCGGAATGTCTTGTGTAACCGAATTTTCCCATTCGCGATTTGACATGAAATCAAGTTTTGATGCCACCAAATATATAATTAGGCTATCCCAATGATGCGTGGGCAAGCTCAAAGATTTTAGGACCTTTAAATGTAACATTACCTTATCTATCAGGTTTCGTAATGACTTGGATGAATCTTTAATTACATTATCTAAATGGAACAATGCGTGAATGTTCTTTTTTATAATTAAACGTTTATTCTGATACCTGTTGGTTAGCAACTCAATCGCGATTTGATAATTATCGCGGGTAATTGGAAGAGAACTGACCAACTGAAGCGCCTCTTCCCTTAGACACGATTTTAAATAATGAAACCGTTGCAAATCGTTTATTGTCTCGTTTTTATGTACCAACGTTTCGAAAGATTCGTAAAATGATAACCAGTTTTCACAATTCCCATTAAATTGTGGTAAATTTAGAGCTGGTAGTTTAACTTGCGTCTCAATTGAATTATTTGAAGACGCAGGACGAGGGGTGCCTACCTCTCGAGTGGAGCCATTCAGCTTTCTTAATAATTTATTAATATCCGTCATAAGGGAAAGATATTGATCGAAAAAAATCGAATCTACCTGGTTTGCATCCAATTCTTCAATTTGAAATTGGATGCTATCAAATTCATCATTCAGAGGTTGTACTTGATCTTTAATAGTATTTAACTGATCAACGTCTAACTCGTCACTGATTTTATTTCTAAATTTAGTTAATTTAGATTTTAGCACTGTGCGCTTGCTAAGCAGTGCTTTAATGTCTGCCATTTGGAATCAAGCGTAATAACTAAATAAAGTAATTTTACTGACGTTACTCAAAAAGAGCAAACAATTATGAAGAAATTTCTTCAATTAAATTTTCCTCGACGCTAGTAATTAATGAACCAATTCTTCACGTTGAAAGAACGTACACAACATTAAACATGCGACAAAGGGAAATTAAACAAACGGTAGGATTGGAGACCACTCACCCCAAGAAGTTGACGCTTTTTGTAGGTACTGGGGACTCCACTGGCCTCGTAATGATGCTGCAGCTTCCTCCGATGAATGCCATACACGGCAAATGTGGATACAGATGATCCTCTTCAGATGAAGACGTTGAATCCAAGGTGTACTTGGTTCGAAATTCGGTTCGATATGACCAAAATATGTTGCGACCCGAACCTTACGGGCACAACGAAATACCGGCGGAGAATCACGCAAGTCGTCGCGGTCGTGAATGATTGAACACAACGAATATAATTGTAATAACACTTTATTTACAATATATACACCAATGTAACACTAAATGCGAAAAACTTAAGGGGCTGATTCCTTGTTCAAAATAAAAGATAGTTTATTATATAAACATTGAGTCAAAAGTCAACCATTAGGGAGATATCGCACTGCACTCTTATTACTGAATAATTAAATGATCAGATAATAAATTTTTGATTAAATTAGTCGTATTTTGTATTCAAACTAAGTGAGCAATGTCAAATAAAACAACAATAAGAAACGTCTTAAAAAGTGATAACATCCAAATAGATTATTTTTCTAAAATAAATTTCTTTTTCTCGACATGCAATGCTTTACGTTTTATTTTTTTATTTGGAAACAGTAAGTTTTATGAAAAAATTGCAAGAGACAAAAAAGTTTCTAAATAGACCAGGCTATCAATTGATATTTTTCCATGTCATTGCGTAAGTTTTTCTTACATTTAGTTAAGAAGAATGATAGCGGTAGTCTAATTCAATCCCCTCTACTCTTTTTAAAAAAGTTGAGAAATATGCAAAAAGTGTGTTTTTATATTAGTAATAATTCCATAAAATTTTATTGTTCTACCTCTTTTCGTTTTTAAGATAACAAATAAAAACATTATTTTTCCGCCATATTTGCAGTGCGATATCTCCCTAATGGTTGACTTTTGACCCAATGTTTATATAATAAACTATCCTTCATTTTGAACAAGGAATCGGCCCCTTAAGTTTTTCGCATTTGTTTTGAAACACCCTGTATACACCACTGTAACACTAAAAGCGGACTGTATAATTACAAATTTAAAATTGCCGGTACTGATTATAGAGGAGATGTATATCTCTCGGTGTCTTAACGTGACTCTGGTCGTGTCTGTCTCTTCGAGCCCAAGAAAACTCGGACACTCGTTAAACCACCCCTTTAGGAGTAGGGGAAGGAATGGTCGACCATCGCAAGAGAGAGCTGCATTTCGCGGAAAGCTCTAACAATAAACTAATGACATCCGTTTTAAATTGCAGATGGTATTTACAAATGACATGCAAATCCAAGATTAGGATCTTAAGTATGATAGATTGCTGGACAGCGGGAGATGAGCAAGACTTAAATTAACCTGGCTGCAGCTCCTAATGCCACGAACAATTTCTAGGATTATTCTCAAGTACACAGAAGTGAGATCAAGGATAGAACAAGCACGGGCAGCTTTCAGAAAAATGAGCAACGTCTTAAGCAGCAGAGATCTGAAATTGCCCCTACGCATTCGACTGTGGAGATGCTACGTATTCTCCATACTGCTATACGGAGTGGAAGCTTGGACCATCACCAGAAACGAAGAAAAACGTCTTGAAGCCTTCGAAATGTGGGCCTACAGGAGAGTGCTAAGAGTCACATGGGCTGAAAGAATCACCAACGCGGCAATATTACAGCGCTTAAATAAGACCACTGAGATCCTCTCCACTATAAAAAAGAGGAAATTGGAGTACTTTGGTCATGTGATGAGAGGAAAAAAGTACCGGCTTCTACAAAACATCATTCAGGGCAAAATAGACGGCAGCCGGGGACCAGGCCGGAGAAAAACGTCGTGGCTGAAAAATCTACGCGACTGGTACAAAATTAACTCATGCACACTTTTTAGAGTTGCCGTCGATAAAGTACGCTTGGGTTTGTTGGTAACCAACGTTCTGGAAGGACATGGTACCTAAGAAGAAGAAGAAATATTAAATATGATGCTTTAACAATAGGCTTAGAGTCATCGTGCTGCGGTGCATGCAACCTGTTAAATTTAATAAGATATAAATCGTTAATAACTTGTATAGAAAAACTAAAATAATATAGGAGTAATAAATAGTGCAAATATAATTCAGCTTATTTTTTATTTTAACAAATATATCACTTACCCTTTTATTTGCGTAATACAATACGGGACACAGAATAATATTAGTAATATATACAGCTTTAATGTCTAACATAAACTCGTATATGATTAAGGGTAGAAAGGGTGGAGAATTATATTGCGTATTAGTTTGTCAGAAATGATTAATGTCTGTATAACAACTAAGAGCAAAGTAACTACATGAAAAAGAAATTAGAAACAAAGGAGTTCTTCAGAATTTATACCGTAGCGCGCTGCCACCATTTTATATTGCAGTAGTATCTGGCAGTGCAGTATTTCAATAACATCTTTATTGCTTTTGGTGGAATTCAAGCCACATAATAATAATAAAACGGATTTAAACGCTGCGTTTGCGAATGCAAGTATGATCATATAATAGTCGAATAAAATTTTCATTTTGAAATGAAATGTATTTATTAAGTAGCCCTGAACACCTAGCTGTACGTTAAGAACTACGACACGAAATAAGTATGTATCACAAATCATATTTGAGTTATGACGGCTATTTGAAATAAAATAAAATTATTTATAACTACTTTCGTGGCATTTCGTAATAAGATCACGTAGCAACACATAAGCAGGCAGGGAATTCGTGAAACCACCTCATATAATTCACCCTTGGTCAGCTAAGGCAAGATTTATTTTTTCAATAATATCAGCCACAATAAACTCGCCCTGTCGGCATTTATATGTTTAGGTTTAGTGGCAGCACGGGGATCAACCATTTAGTACCATGTGCGGCTCTCTTCGATATGTAATCGTATTGGTGCAGCGACTAATCGAATTATACACCTGATGCAGTTAATTAGGTTGATTTAAAAATCGAACAAATAACGCAGCTTCCCGTGTAATTCGATTAGTTTTGCTTCCAACACTGACGGAACCCATTTTTACGTTATTAGTTTATGTCCAACTCGTCAGGTAAAGTACATAGATATGGAACAGCACTTAAAATTTTGCATCGAATCGATCTACGTAAATATTTTAAACTGAAGTTAATATGATTTTCCAATTAAACCGTAATCAGTCCTATAGTAATTTTGGAACCAAGCGAAATACTAGGTTTATATTGTCAGCACTTACTTGTTGGCAGCACTGTAATTTATTTACGCTAGATTTCTTCCCTTTATTATTGTTTTACAGAAATAAGACACACTTTTACTCTGGACTAATTTAATAAGCCACGTCCGCTCGACTGTCTGGCCCACAAGCAAGTGGTGCTCGTCCTTTTTCCCCAAAACAGCCTGCACTAATTAGGTACGAGCATGCCCATTACAAAATTTAGAATATCTCAGAAAAACATAAATGCTATACATACTCTAATACTACAAATAAATCATCGAGTCATTTACAAATGAATCAAGCCACAATAGATATAGAAATAATATACACAAATTAATTAAAAGAAATTACAAACTGTACAAACAAGCACATTAGTTTGTAATTTTAAATGTATAAAGTTTTCATATTGAATGGAAACATTCGTAATTTCTAATAGCGACTTATGTCACTCAAAATAAAGCATTTTGTAACTCAAAGTGATTTCCGATTCATGAGTAATAATATGAATTCTTATGAAGTAAAATGAGCCACTAGAAGCTGCTTTGAGGAATTTAAAAAGGTGTGCAAAGGCACAAGTAATTCCGAAAATAATTTAAAAAATTAGAAACGTTTTCTTGAAGAAGTTGAGTTTGTAATAACACTGTATTATTTTTTACTCCTGACTAATTTTTAGATTTCGATCAGTAGTGTTTATAAATCTTTAAAATCTAATGTTCAGACTGTACAAAAACAGAGCCAATAGATAACTACTTGAGCTGCAGCCGAAGTCACAGTGAACACGAAGCGCTCGAACCGGAGCGAGCGAGAGTTCGAATCCCGGCATGGGCGATCTGTATGTCACTTTCGATTTAAGTGACGCCCGCGTCCCCTGAAATAATGCTGAAGAGGTTCCAGTGGGCAACGGTAATCGTTAGGTTGAAATAAAAAAAAGACTGGTTATGCCGCAAGTATAATACGAATGTGGTTGAAAGATGATGATAGGTGTACTTATAATAAAAGAGATTGAAATCAGAAGGTAAGAGATTCACAGTGATTAATGCAGGTCATCATGGTGGTTTCCTACCGGAGTGTGACTTTCTTTTAGAATCAAAAATTGAACATCAGGATTACCACAAATAAATGAACAGCGAAATTTTTCAAAAGTGGATAGAAAATCACTTGGTGCTTTCTCTAGCTAGCATTGGGGGTAAATATATTATCGTTATGGATAATGCTTGTTAGAGAAGAGACCAACTACTAATTCAAACAAAAATACTCTTTAGTCCTGGCTTTATAAACACAAAATTAATATTGATCAAAACGATAAAAAACAACTTTGGGATCTAGTTAAAACCAACCTAAGTAATTTCAAAAAAAATATTAAAAAAATGTTTAAAGCTAAACAATATCAGTTATCTGAGGCTTCCTCCATACCATTGTTGTTACAACCCCATTGAACTTATATTTGCATTCTGTATATAATAAGTGAATAATGTCAGCCCCAGATTCAAAAGAAAAAGTCAGAAAGGTTTGGGAGGAAGTCTTGAGCAAATTCGATGCTGATAAGTGGAGAAACTGCATTAAACACTGTGAAGGAGTGATTGGGTGATATATATGGGAGAACATTGTGTGGTTGACGTTCCTCCTGTGATAGTTTCGTTAGCAGAGTCGTCCGGTTCTGATGAATATTCGGATTTGGAATTACCAAATTGACCCTTTCAGCTTTAATTAACAGAGAACTAACAGAAGTTCTAACAGCGGAAGCACTACACAATGTTGAAAAATGTAATACATTTTCGATGGTTTTGCATTAATTTATTAAGTTCTTCCTGGTATAATATTGATGTTTTGTAAAATTTGCCACAAAGGCCTTTCTGTTATTCTGAAATATAAATCTGTTAACACTAGGTACGATTTAGTTTGACATAAGATATGTAACTGGCACGTACGCAGTTCTAATTATTATAATACTATAATAGCTATTTGAACAATAAAGTAGGAAAAACATGCTTTTCCCAACGTATTGTACACAATATTTTGTTAAATCCGGTGAAAAATTACTCATTATTTAATTATCCTATAACATAAAATCGTTGCTCTCTTTCTTTCTTTCTGCCCTTCTGCCTTTCTTTCTATGTTTGTTCGCTATCTCCTCCGAAGATACTCGACGGATTGAGTTGTACGATGGCTTAAAAGTTTGCTAATTTTTAGACTTAGATCGAAGGCCGGTTTTTATTTACAAAAAAAGTACGAAAAAGTTTTAATTTAATTAAACCCTCTAAGCAGCGGAGCGGAGCGTCTGTCGCCGTGGACTACGGTGTGACAGCTGCTGTCGCCGTGTGCTATTAGTGGAAATTCTTCTAGTTTTGTAGTTAACATATATAAAAAATAAAGTTTGCATTGATTCTTTTTTGTCTTATTTTTCCATTCCAGTTTGGAAAAATTCAACTTTTCCGCATCCAATTGAGTATTGAAAAATCGAAGAATTCCTAACCGGATTTAACAAATTAATACAATACGAATTTCAACAAAATAACGTTGATACTTCCACAAATCTGTGACATAACTTGCAATTATTTAATGCTGAATAACGACTGTATGCCATTTCAAAGTGGAATTATAATATATTGCACAAGTTGAGAAAAGTGTAGTTCTTCCGTGCAAAGGGCGAGCTTTCTAATCGAGGCGAAGCCGAAATTAATAACGTGCGGAGCACAGAACAACACTTTTTTCGCGTATTGTACCATACTATTTTTTCATGTACTGCAGGGGAATGTCCAAAAATTTTTATATAAAAATATTACAAATCATGTGAAAGGTTGTACATTTAAAAATTAAAGTATGCGTTGCTATGCTTCTATGCAGAAAAGAACCACATTTCTAAATGATTTTGTATTTAGGAATACAGTAAATTTCCCTACAGTACGTGAACAAAATTATAACTAGATCCTAGTCTGTCAACCCAAGCACAAGAAATTATACTATATGCTAAAGTCTAGTGTCTTGCCTAGTTCCACAATGACTGTAGTTGAGTTCGTCTGGCTGGTGATTTTTACATATGAGCTTTCTAATCGAGGTGAAGCCGAAATTAAAAACGTGCCGAGCACAGAAAAACACTTTTCTCACGTGTTGTACTCGTATATTCTATTTTTTCACATACTGCCCAAACATTTTTATATAAAAATATTACAAAAATGGTACATTTAAAAATTAAACTGTGCGTTGCTATGCAAAAAAAATATCACGTTTCTAAACGATTTTGTATTTATGAATATAATACATTTTTCTACAGAGCGTGAAAAAATTCTAACTCGATTCAGTAATGGCAACCGAAGCACAAGGAATTATCCTATATTATAAATCTAGTGTCTTGCCTAGTTCCAAAATGACTATAGTTGAGTTCTTCTGGTTGGTGACCTTTACAAAAAGTAATTGCTATAACTAATATAAAGCAAAAAGCAAATTAATTTAGAAAAGATCTTTCTACATCTCTTTTAAGATAATTTAAAAAATTTTGGACCTCCTCTGAGATTGTATTTTTTTTATTGGAAAATGGTTTTTTGTAGACTCGGTTTTCTTACAACGAAGTAATTTTTTTAATTCGTAATTGCCACTTAAAAATAAAATGACCAAAATTCTATTTCTCGAAATTTTACAAATTTTTGAATGTAATAAAAAATTTTAAGCATGTTACTTAAAATTTATTTATAATTCGGATTATTTGGAGTACTTCGAGATGTAGATCCACGTTTGCTAAATACGAATAGATGCACATGTTTTTTGTGTAAACAGGAGATGTTTTTTTAAGAAATACAGAGAGAGCAATTTCTGAACTAAAACTTTTAACAAAAAATATTCAATATGTTTAGAGATTTCACTTATAAAATTTGAAATGTGTTTTATCAGGAAAAACTCAGTGATTTCGATTTTTTTGAAAACACTTTACTCTCGATAAAGTTTCTTTAGACCCCTATTGGATTAAACTAAGGGGACACGATTAAAAATTCTGCTATTATTGGAGCTACACAGTCGGTTAAATTAGCAAACTGGTAGAATTTTTCCGATGTTTATAATGTTAGAAACAGAAAAACAATCGAACATTCAGATTTTGAATTAGCTTTTAAAATCAAGTAGCCATGGAACAGAACAAAACGTTACAATAATGTATTTGGACGTACAGATTATGGAAGAATTCTTCCAAAATCATAGATATTTACATTATTGTAATTTTATAATTAATGATTGTTCTGTTCCATGGCTTTTTGAAATTTAAGAAGTTTGAAATCATTTTTTAAATAGCTTGGTTATTGTATACATTACTTAAAAAAAGGGCTCGTAGAACCACTTTGTGGTTAAAACAGGCCACTGGCCTATAATAAGAGGAAGAAGAAGAATTAAAAATTTGTAGGGCCGTTCATGTTCAGAGATATATTTTATATCAATTAATTTAAAACATACAGAGCGTTCAATTAAAAAAAATAACATTTGAAAATAACTCCAGAAGTGGATGTTAGCTTATTTTTCTGTTTTTACCATCGTCAGCGAAAAAGATCCTACTAGTTTCATAATTTAACCGACTTCGTGGCTCTAATAATAACGGAGTTCGTAATATAGCTATATACAGAATTTTTTCAAAATCGTACCAACGGATTCCGCGATCTAGATGCTACCCACCCTCCAATTATAGACAATTTTCAAAAACACTTTTTAGTGTGTGTTTATCTGCGATTTTAACGATTTTATTTTTTTCGGATCCCAAGGTTTTTTATACTACGTATATAAATTAAAAGAAACATAAAATATATGTTTGGGTTTATACATTTTCGCGCCGAAACGTGCTCGCGCCGAATCGGCTCGCGTCAGAACGTCTACGCCAAAACGTCTCTGCGCCGAAATGTTCTCGTGCCGAATCGTTTCCAAGCCGAAATGCCCTCGCCCCGAATCGTATACGCGCCGAAATGTCCCATCCCGGTCCAAATGATATTTGTACGTGCTAGTTTTACACTACACTTGAGATTTGTTGAATTTTATGTTACTACAAATATTACGAAAATTTTCTGATATAAAACCCTAATATGGTCCCTGTTCGAAGAAAACAATTAGCATTGTATTTATCCTTTCCCTGTTTGGCAGGTTTTCCAGTTCAATAAAGTAACAATAAATAATAATACAGAGATTGTACTCTTTACCAGGCGCATCGATGGATTTTTAGCTGTTGCTAACAAAAAGAAGTTCATCTGAGAGCGATAAAGTTGTGGTACACTATACCAGTACAGGATAAACGATGTAGAATGCACATGGCATAACCAATAGACAAGGGATTCGGGTAATGGAAAAAATGTAGATACACTTCATAATTGTTGTTAATACACTCAACTAAAGTTATTAGGATTTAGTAGGTTTTTTGGAATATCCACAACCAGCTACTGGAACAAAAACCTACTGATGATGATTAACCATGGACAGTTGGGAGATATAAAATGTAGGAGTTTCTGGTTTTCCGAATCCGGAGTCCATCTTATTGTAAAAATTATGTGCCAAAACTGAAGTTTAAATTGAGATTCGCGGCAAATATAATACTACCAGTACCCATCTATATCAATCACTAAATTTCTTTTAAGGAATATGTGGACGGTTCCTTTTCGATTTGAAAATATAATTTTGGTTTTTTCCATTTTAGATTGGTGCTACGAGAAAATTAATAAATTTAAGCAGAACCTCTGAGATGAGCTCTTGTGGACTTGCATTGTAGAAGAGATTGTAAAGAATGAACGAATGAAGCTATTTTTCATACTTAAACACTTTTGCATAGTGGCTCACAGAATTATTATTCCGACGTAAGCGTGGCCGTTTAAAAAAATTAATTTTTACAAGAAATTATTTGAATTATTTACAACCATGTAGAAAACCCCACTTTCAGTTACATGCCGAACTGCAAGTACATACTATTGCGATAATATACTGGATTCAGTTCTATGCTACGATACAAGATATTTACAATTTAAATTCTAATTTACCTTAGTAACATGGAAAAATCGGCAATCCTACTCACCGATTTTTTAGTTTCATGTAGACAGCGTCTACGTGTCTTTCAGCAGATTTTTTGGTTTATCCATAGAACGAGCTTGAACCATAATTTAGCTTTCATTAAAATGCTCCTGCAAAGCAGAGAGCAGTTCTCAAATGACGGTCGTTTAAATAGAAATGACCTCCATTTTTTCACTCATTCGCTTCTTTGCTGAGATAAGGAAGTTTGAAGTTGGTTGTTCTGCTTAACAAAATAGGGACTACAAAAAATGTCACTTGAAATTAAAAAGTTTAAAAGAAATTGGAACGACTTCTTTTTTAAAGCATCAAGAATGTAATTGATTCATCGATAGGAGTACTTAATTACGTATAATTGGTGCAGTTATTGCAGCTATAAGTATGTACATAATTTCTTACAAATAACCAAACGACCTATATTTAATTTATTATTTTCGAACTCAGTACTTACAATAATGTTTGAAAGACATGATTAACAGAATAAAACACTGCTGGAGCCTGTGGTTTGAAAATATCACAAATTCGTTAAAACCCTGAACCACACAAATATTTAACAACTGCTAAATACGTATTTCGACAGCCAAGCTGTCATCATTAGTAGCTACGAAAAACTTCAACACAGCAAATGGCAACGATCTGCTCGTGACAAATCACAAATAGAAGTGCACTTGTGAGGATTAACAGAAATTAAATTTTATTTTCTCTCCTATTTAATCACTAACAATACTTGGCTGCGGGTAAATTTTACTGAGCTCTAAAATGGCATTTTAGTAGTCCGGAAAATTCACATTGTACTTAAAAAATCGTAATTGCCAATTTTTGTTTTGTAAATGACGAATGGTAGAATGGCAACTGCGGAATGAGTAAGTAATTAATATTTTACATTTCACTTAGAATTTGAACTATGAACGGTGTTTATAGTTTGTCTTCATATAAGAAGCGTTATATAAAATACAACACACAATGATATAAGTATATTCATTGTGCTTTTGTGACATTTGGATATAGTCACTTTATTAGCCATAAGGCGCGATGAAATGCATGTGGTTATTAGTATCTGAATAAACGAATTGTGAATTGTTGCAGAGAGGTTTTAAAAGCAACGATTGCAGATATTTTAATGATTAATAAATTTTTAAAAAGCCTGTGTGCTTTATGCTATTTATAACTTAAATCGATGTTCTATTTTGAGTTTTTGATTGTTAACAAGGAACCTCGTTATATATGCACACGTCATTGGAAAATTACAGTGCTCAGCACTCATTATTCATTAGCCGATATTCTTTTCATGTCGTCACATCAGTTTCTCGACAAAATCACAATAAATCGGCGCCCTAATTTTGCTAGGCCTGTTTGGGGCGCTTGTTGAACCTTCTCAACATTGTAGGCTCGTGCGTGACCCCGAAGATTGGTAAAGGTAGATGTGAAGCATCCCTCCCATCCCATTTTATCTAGCGTTTTGTATTCTACAGAAATAGCATGTCTTTCAATTTCCATGCATGCACTAACCCAAAAATTCCACGCTCGTGAACGCTCCGAATAGTACCTTGAATAAGACTTCGCATGCTGCGCTATTCTACTTCTGTGTATTATGAATTGTAAACATCAGAGACTGAAGTGGTTTTATTAGTTAGCAGTATATTTTTTCACGAAGGTTTATTGTGTACCTAGAAATCAATGAAATTTTTGTACTGTTGGATATCCTAATTATTTAGTAAAATGTTGGGCACACTTTGTGTTACTGATTTATCTTATTTGTTTTTTATTTTGCTGCACCGGACTCCTAGATGTCATATTTAAATCCATAGTCAAATGTAGAAAGAAAATACTAAGAACTCAAAATAAATATAGCTGGTTAGATTATTTTTCAAATTTATTTAAATGCTGTTGGTTTAAACATTCATTTTACAAATAGTTCCGTTGGTGTGAATTCTTGAAGTTCGATATGTGTTATCGGACTTTTTCCACTGTCTAGGGTGTATATCACACGACGTTTCGGGAGTTTTTGATCTACTCTCCTCTTCAGGTGTTCCTGATTAGTCCTGAGAGGGACTGATTTTGTGCTTTTTTATACTTAAACTCGTGGCTTTGTTAAGTTTGTTAATTTTGTGAATCAAAATTAAAATAAAACGTTTTATATACCAGGTGCATAATAACGATTATAACTATCGGAAAGTTGAAAGCTCTTCGCTGCGCTTCGCGCCTTAGACATTCCCTCCTGCTATAATCTATTGATTATGCCCTTAACACATAAATAACTATTATGTAGACTTAATTGTAAAATAGAACTATTGTTTAACATTAGTAATATTCACATAGTTTTGGAAATGCTTAAAACTACGTCGTAAGTAAGCATATTACATTAATGTTCAGTTGTCTTTTCTCAAGAACTTGTTATTGTGGGCAATAATTTTATTGTCGTTTATTTGTTAAAAATTTACTTCATCTATCAAAATGCCTTGCAATGTCTTACACACATACTACCAAATATTTCATGTAAAGGGTTTTTAAATAAATAAAGCATTATGTAATGAATAAAGTAAAATGTGTACTATTATAATTACCTTTCATAACTAACTTTGACAACTACCGGCAGCAGAAACAGTCATCTGCGCCGGCCCTGCCATCTCTTTACTATGACATAAATTATAACTGTCATAAATGCAAACCTTTGTTAAATCGACAATTATGGATTAATAACAATAAAGTTGAGTCATAAAAAATATTGTATGCAAACTCGTGCTGAAAGTGTTACTGCACTCGACATGTTATGGACCTCAACCTTCGGTTTCGCTTCATAATTTTCAAATCTCGTGCATAAACATTCACTTTTAGCACTTGTTTCATAAATAGTTTACGATTTGGAAGGTCGAAGTCTTCATGATTTAGCACAATTTTAATCTTATGTGGGTACAGATTCACATCGTAATGTAAGATGCGGCTTAAACTGGATCTTTAGATTCCTAGAGCCATGCCATGTTTTCGAATTGAACGCCTCAGATGACGGTTGCAATTAGTGGAGACATTCTAACGGTCTTTTTGTTACTTGTGGTTCTGCGCAGAGGCGTAGCTAGAGATCAACGGGTCCTGTATTATAAACTGCCAAGTGGGCCCCCCACCCCCATCCCCACCCCCACAACATCAGGGTATTATTTAATAAACGTATAAAGATACGAACTCAATTTTTATTTTTTAACAAAACGAAATATAATTAGAAAAACTAATCAAAATAAATAATAAAGAAAGTAAAATTTAATTACATATTTTTACTAAGGGATATATTACGTAAAAAGAGGGGTAAATCATAGTTTACAGTTTACATAAGTAAGGAACACAAGTAAACGGTAAATAACAAGAAAAAAGATTGAAGTAAATAATAGTATATTACAGCCCGAGATGGGAAGTGTTTCATTACTGTCGAGAGATTAGTTAGCTGATTAAGACGCGAAGCGTCGAAATCAGCTATTATCTCGAGACTAAGGAAACTTCCTGACGAGGTTTGTATACTATTTTATTCGCAACCACTTTATTCTAAACAATAATTGGAAAAATTATTATATTATGATACGACAGGTTGTGACGCGCATGAATGGATCAACGATATTCCCAGTGTCCCTACCTACTCAGCGGTTGGGAATGTACTTCCCGCACTCACTTCCCGTACTTGAGCGGGAAGTGAGTGCGGGAAGTAGCGGGCTGAAATGTATGACTTCCCCCACTCAAATGAGGTCAGGAATGTTAACATTACATATATGGTTGCGAATAATAATTATTTACAGAGCTACTATTCGAACTTTTTTCTTTGCGAAAATGTTTTAAAGCCATTTGGGGATGATTTAAATTTGTTAAGCTCTTTCTTTTCGATAGATAATATGGCTAAATCCGATAATCAAACACTTTCCGCCTATATAAACCTAAATTATTAAATGTGATCCGAGAAAAAGTTTCCAAATTAAATTTATATAATTTTTTTTTTAGAGCTTGAGTGCTGGTGCGTCCCCCTGGCGCGTGGGCCCTGTATCATTGGTATAGCAAATATAGCAGTAGCTACGCCCCTGGTTCTGCGATATCTAACTGAAACTGTTTCCTCAAAATTGAGTCCAACGACGTATATCTGTATTGGATAGCATGGGATTTCGTGATTCATATTGAACTTTCTTCGGAAACATTGCTGTATACAGATAGGTGCCGCCACCTACGTGAGATGAGCCATTGGATCCACAAATCAAGGACCATGACCATGACCAGGATGTATTTATTTCCCGATTCGGTTTCGGGGAATGTTCCAGCCATGTCAATGGCTATCCTCTCGAACGGACTACCGACGTTGTACTGCCGCATCGGAGCTCTACGTCTTCCAACCGATCCGTTTCCTGTAGCGCAGGCTTCGCATCTCCGGCACCACTCTCGGACGTCATCTTTGCAGCTCGCCCAGTAGAACCTTTCTTGGACCTTCTGCAATGTCTTCTTCAATACAAGGTGTCCCCCAGAGGAGCCATCATGCAGGTGGCGCAGAACCTCGGCCACTCTACTCCTTGGAACCATCAATTGTGATCTCGTTGCCCTACCGTCCTCATTTTCCAAGATTCTGGTCAGGACGTTGTTGTCCAGCTGCAAGGAGTCCCATTGCGCCCAATAGGTCTTCACCGTTGGGTTGGTGGCGGAGACCTCCTGCCTCCGACATTGCTAGCGTCAGTATCGAGGATAAACTGGCTTTCCTCACGTGGATAGCAAAGCACAGGTGAACTGGTTAAGGCAGTCTTGAGTGTCTCGAAGGCCTCCGCGCACTCAGCACTCCATTCGAACTGTCGTCCCTCTTCCGTTAGACGGGTTAACGGTTTTGCAATGTTTGCAAATCCCAGCACAAACCGTCGGTAGTAAGTACAGAGGCCCAGGAAGCTTCGCAGTTCATGCTTATCCTTCGGGATCGGCCAGTCCTGCACTGCTTTCACCTTACTCGGATCTACTGCTACTCCCTGGCGGGATACGACGTGCCCCAAGTACTGTAGCTCCTTCTGGAAGATGTGGCACTTCTTTGGACTTAATCGCAGGTTGGCACCTCGCAGTCTACAGAACAGAGACTGCCAGAGACCAGTTCCGATGGTAAATGCAGTGTTCTCCCTGTCAGCAGGTGCCATTTTGACTTGCCAATAACCGCTCTTCAAGTCTAGCGTCGAGAACCATTGAGAACCGGAGAGCGTGTCCAGGGTATCATCGATTCGTGGCAGAGGGTAGCTGTCTTTCTTGGTCACATGATTCAGCTGCTGGTAGTCAACACAGAACCTTGTTGAGCCATCCTTCTTCTTGTCAAGAACCACAGGGGAGGCCCACGGCCTGCTGGACGGTTCGAGGATCCCTTGGTTTCGCATGTCCTGGACAATCTTCTCAGCTTCTTCCCGTTTGGCGAGGGGCAACCTTCTTGGATGTTGGCGTATCGGTTGAGCATCCCCAGTATTGATTTTATGTTTAACTACGTCAGTCCGGCCGCTGGGATGATCTCCGCACTCGAAGATGTCTTGGTACCGGGCCACCAGATCTTCGATCTTCTTCCGTTCTTGTTGGCTCATGCCCTTGCAAGTAGACATCACTGTGTTAATCAATGCCTTTGGGCAGCCCTTCGCCTTGCTGCCGCTGTCACTATTAATCGTTCTGACAACGGCGGAGACCGGTGTGCACCTTCCCAGGATTGTGTTTCTTCTGGATGTATGGAAAGCTCCTCCCCACCCACGTGCAACACGCCGCGTCGCAGGTCGTCGCTCCAGTATCCAACAGCAGAGATCGAACTCTTCCATTTATTCTCCCATCAATGAAGAGGCTATCAGGCTGTTTCCACGGAAGACACATGAATGGAAATCTCCGGGACATGGCAATCACGAGTCGACCTTCGCCCCTTCTTGTCGACCCGTATTAGTTTTCCGACGGCTCGTCAGACGCTCGGGCTCCTTTCTTCGGACAGCAAGCCTGCTTTATGAGTCGTCGCAACATGTCCTCCATGGATTCAGGCGCCATTTCTGTCGTAGCGACACCGTGGACACGAACATGTCCTCTGGAGGCACTCCTTGCCGCTTCAACTTCCAACGCATGGGCTAAGGCCTCTACCAGTGTCCTATGACGCCCTAGATGTACCGCTTGCTGAGTATCGGCGTCTCTCATTCCATCTATGAATGTTTGGACGGCTAGCTGCTCCAGGAAGTCCTCCGGCGCCGATGGATACGCGAGCCGAACCAATCGAGCAACATCGGGCTCGAGTTCTTGCAGAGTCTCCCCCGACTTCTGAATTCGGTTCTTCAACTGGGCACAATGCACATGCTGAAGATGACTATCGCCATAACGCCGTTCCAGACGATTCACCAATTGCTGGAAGTCCTTCTGCTGATTTTCTGGAACCATTTGCAGTATATTCAGGACATCCCCTCGGGGGGTATGTAGGTATGTTGACGATGGCGTTTTCCCATAGTAAGAGGGCAGTTTCATATGTAAGCCGGATGTTGCGGGCTTCACTGGGGCAGTATCTTGGGAAGGAGCAACCTGAGTGGTAGCAACTCGCGATAAGGTAGACTGATTCACCGCTAGAGGAGGAGAGAAGCCAGCAGATTCAGAGGGAGTTGGTTGGCCACTTAGTAACTTGGTAACTTGTTCCTGCAGCTCCAGTACGTCACCTTGAAATCTGGTTACCTTTCTCTCCCTTTCCTGCTGACTATCTCTGATCTCCTCTGCCAACTCGTCATGGCTCGCTTTCAGTTCTTCCTTGAGGTCTTCTTGAGTGGCTTTCAATTCTTCCTCAAGTTTTTGGACTACTTTTTCCTGCCCGGCTTTCAACTCTTCCTTAAGATCCTCTTGTGCTTTTTCTGTCTTCTTTTGGCCGGCTTCCAATTCTTCCTCAAGTTTTTGGACTACTTTTTCTTGCGCGGCTTTCAGCTCTTCCTTAATTACTTCCTGCCCGGACTTCAATTCTTCTTGCGCCTTCTCTGCCTTGTCCTCGCCAACTTGCATCAGCTGGAAAAGTTGGCTTAATTGGGCCTCCATCGTGCTTCTTTGGGATCTCGTCACAGCCATGCACAGGCACAACACACACTAAAATTTATTATCTGACTGTCGTTTATCGGTACTTGTTAATCAATTAGTTTATTTAATGTATGTCCAATAATGTTTTATAGCCCCTGGTACAAAACCCCGACACCTGACGCCAAAGGTTACGATTTATCTTCTGGGCTATTAAAAATTATACGCCTCTTCTTGTTTCAAGCATTTATTTACAGCAATTTAATTTAACGATTTAACAAAGACACAAGAACTATTGATACGGAACGCAAATTATCTATACACTAACGGGAACTATTTCTAACAACAAATACACTTTATTTACACACGACTTCACCACAAATGATTTATCTGGCAAGCTTCGCGCACTTCAAAGCTAGATTCGGACTGTCTGTTTTTCCCGCTGTGCTTGCCTATATATTGCCGGATAATTCCTTCTGGAAACGTCGCGGTCTCATTCGATTATTCTAGCAAATGCTGACGGGGTGCGCGCATTAATCACCGAGGTCGTTCTCGAATGATCTGGAAGCTGACTCATCTGTTTGTACGCGATCCTCCTCGAAGGTGGTTACATTATATAACAGTTCTCTGATAAACTACATAGGAGTTAAATAATTGGTTAAGGATAAAATTCCTGAAAACCTCTTATGCCATTGTTACTCGTAGTTTGTAGTTGTGCAGGCAATACCCGAATAGCTAATTAGTGTCTACTTTTAAGAATTTATTAAGTAAATTTTCTCCTGAATGGTTAGACAACCCTATTTACGTCTTTGGCAAATTTTGGCAATTTACAGTTATATTGTTATCAATTTGGCCCACACTGCATTCCAATAGTTTTTCTTGAGGTCCTTTTTCAATTTTTGCAGATTTGATAACCAGAGATTGTGGACTGCTTTTGGCAAGATTTCGGCCTATTTCAATCTAGTTTCGATCGAGTAAGGTGGTTGCCCTCTGGGTTCGTTGTTTGGTCATAGCTTGGCATAGCTAGCTCCATTTGGAGGACCTGGAAGCATCCAAGCCCTTTGAACGTACTAGTACCCATTTGTTGACCACGCCTCCGGCGGATTTATGGGCCCCCTCTTCGATAAAATCGCACGCAAGGCTGTCCACTACCCCGATAAGCCGTTTCCTATTTGGGATCATTTTTCTGCATGGCATTACAACGCTCGTCCACTGGCATCTACGTTAGGTACGTGCGAGCTTATGAGCTAACATACCTGCAGCTGGTTGCGGTCGACTTCCCCCAGCCCACCGTGAGGCCCCCCTGGTTGGTGCGCTGTTGTTCCGAACTGCTCGACGAGCCGCATAGTCGCCGCACTCGACCTGGTTGCTGCATCCACTCATCAATCGCCACGCACCATGTTTGTACGAGGTTTTGTAATAGTTTAACCATAAATAGGTGTGCATAATCCATAGGAAAATTTGACTTTATTGTTTTTTTTTTGTAACACGTTTTATTTGCTGCGTTCATATAGGAACCATTTGTGCAATAGTTGCTAATTACGTATTGGATTAACTTGTGTACTCACCCGGTTGCTTCCGCACCCTCTTTATAGTATTCGCATATGTGTCAGTTCCACACTCGCGTACAACCCAGCGCTTAACTGCGTTGTCCTATGAATCATTTGAGTATATTAGCTGCATAATTATCTATTGGATTATTTAGTGTACTTACCCGGTTGCTTACGTAATCGCTTTTTATGTTATTAGCACATGTGCCAGTTCCGCGAACACTTTGTCACTCGCTTGTGTGTTAACCTCGATTTGTTTATCGCCGTTGTTTGACAGATTTTCGCTGTGGTTTCGTTACCGCTCGCGGGAATTTTTGCTGTCATTAATTAGGTGACCTGCTGCAAAATGAACTTTATAGATCAGGGATTTGGAGCGATAGCAAGTGGATTGTTTGAAATATCACAGAACGTACAATTAATATCCTTTAGGAGGCATTACAATCTTTGTAAGGCCTTATAAAATGGAATGATCCGTCCCGTTAAATTTTTGAGCGTCGTAAAATGGGCTCAATAAGCCAACCTTCGGGGTTTAACGTTAGCTGTGCTTCTACACTTGCGCCGTTCCGGGTTTCGTTTTAGACCGTTCTCTGCCTCACATAGTTCATTTCGATATTCAGTGATATTTTTGTTTGCAGAATTATTTCGACATACCACTTTTTGTTTAGATCTCCGTTTCACGGAGTCCTTTAATTTCAATAAAAGTCACTGACGTTTGCAAGTTTTTATTCAAATTATGATTGAAAAGTACAATTAGGTGATTACTTAGCACTTATCGCCCAATTGCTAATTTTTATCACGCAGCTCTACTTTTTTACTGTGTTATAATTATCCTATATTTATACTATTTGTTGCACGATTTATATACGCAGCACTACTATTTTAATGTGTTCTAATTGGCCTATATTTATTCTATTTATATGCTATGGTTACGAATGCGATATAGAAACAGAATTTAATAAATCTCGTTACTAGTTTGTTTTGGTATTATTTTTGTTAGCTTGGTATATCTTAACCTTGGGGAGGTCCGACTCAAAAATTTTTCTGCGTCGAGGACCTGGCGCCCTTTTCTTTAGTTTCTCTTTCAGCTTCACTGGAACCCCGATCCTCACGACGAGTTAGCCAACCTAGGCCGATATTTACCAGCTGGCAAAACAGCCAGTATAACTTTCGCCAACAGTTAAGGGCCGACCTTCGCACCCTTCGTTACAGCATATCTTGTTGAGCAGAATGGATGAGGATTCTCTTCCTGTTCATTTAAAAGTTGGGAAGATATTGAGAGTCGCTTAGGAAAGCTTTTCATGAATGTCACCATTTCCCTAGGAGTAGAGTATGTAGAGTATATTGACATTCCACTTGAAACTGAACACTAACCTGAATAACCAAGTTTAGATTATGCGGTAGGTAATGCACGTAAGTAGCTCGGGGTTCTACTGCTAAAAAATGAGTTCGAACACCAGTTACTGCACCAAACATATTTGCAACCTGGTAAAACCATTGACCACGGAAAGAGTCAACTGGAAGTTCTTCCACGTCAGAACTATAAACAGATACTTATTCCTTGATGGCAATGTTACTAGGTGCATCCACAATGAAGTACTAGTAGTATTTTTATTGCTTTACTGGTGCAATTAGGTGTCGAAGTACCTACTTGGTGACTGAGTACTACATTCCCATTTTGTGAGGTAATTTTCTGCGATTGCTATAACCTTCAATAAAATCATTAAATTACTAGTTTTATCAAGATGTCCGCCAATAGGTAGGTAATCCTTGAAGTGATAAATATTTGATTGAAGAATAATTTCCAATAATGCTGATCGTGTTTTTAACAATGCTTTTTTTTACTGAAGCGAGCTGCATCGACAGATTGCATTTTGCATTTGATTTTGCTTTAATTCTGTTCACCTGGAAATTGCATCTTGCATCGTAACTATAATTCACAAGCAAAGCAATCATGATAGGTCCATCAACATACCAAAAATTACAACTTCCAGCAACCCGCAAAAAAATTAAAGTTAATAAAAGTATAGATACTGATAAAACGGTGCTCCAGTACGCAGGGCGGCATATAAGCATTCTTTACCGACCTAGAGAAATAGAGGAATAAACACTTATATCTGATTGGTTACCTATACTGCCACCACTTAAACAGAAACAAGTTACATGACGGAGCCTGTCAATTTATACACCGCGTTGCATCTAAGTGTTATTAATTAAAGAAATAGATTCCTTCGAATTAACTAGTGGTTTGTTGCCAAATGAATTTGTACGTGTGTTAGTTAAAGAAAATAAAAAAGACAATGCAATAAAAATACTTTGTTTAATGAAAAATATAAACGACATTAATAATGGGTTTATGCGTTTGATATCACACAAATACAAACGAAATGGAATTCAAGAAGTTCTATGCCTAATGGGGAGAGACACATTTGTTCTTAAGTTAGCACGTTTAATGTGTGGATATATAGTTAAACATTTTATTTTTACAGAAAATTTTTTGTGTGCCACCATAGCGCATTTATAAAAGTTGAAAGTTATAAAAATAAGCGAGGTTTTTCTAAAAATGCTAAATGTCACACTTCAATTCTAGTTCAAGTGAAACTAGATACTAAAATTACTAGGATAAGAGATGCTTTTATAAAAGTAGGTAACAATCAAATACTGTGTGTTTTATAGGCTACACACCGACATTTGAAACAAAAGAAAGTTTTTTTTAATATCACTATTATGAACGAAGTTACAAGCTGTCTAGCGATTTATATATACACCCTGTATATTATATTTGATAGGTACAAAAAAAAACAAAATATGTGCATAACAACCGGTACCTATAATTCATTTATTTCGTTTATGCTTTTTTATATGATATATATCATAATATGATTCTGAGCAACTTTAATAGCTTTTTTCGATAAAAGTAGGCCAATTGTGAATTTTAATGATTCGCATTCATTTTTGATCACAGTAAGCTACGGGTTTCCAGTATGTTTTTAATGTACAAGTAATCCCTTGAATGGATAAGCTAACTCACCCAAGTTTGATATCAATCAGTAGATAACTAAGAAATATAGGTACAGTGGTGTGAAGGTGAGAAGTGAAACACATTGTACAGACTGATTGTACTTTTCTTTCTATACGTCTTCTGTCAAATTTATTTTTCAATAGTAACATGCATTGTAAAACAAACACGCAATATAAAG
This sequence comes from Agriotes lineatus, assembly GCA_940337035.1. Taxonomy (NCBI): domain Eukaryota; kingdom Metazoa; phylum Arthropoda; class Insecta; order Coleoptera; family Elateridae; genus Agriotes; species Agriotes lineatus. The sequence continues at coordinate 151,761 of CALNHX010001214.1, read as the reverse complement.
AGAATGAATAATTGCCGAAAACGTTTTACAGCTTGGTCATTTTTGGTAGTTTTTGTTGGTGAGAATATTAACTTTCAATTTGAAAATTAAATTTTAAATACACTTTTTCCCACCTTCTGTTAATTCCTGTCTAGTTAGAATTGTAAATTAAAGAAAATTGAACTTGAACTATGAAAGGCTACTAAACTATACAAATACAGTTATGTCAAAAATAATTTGATTTGACTTTGAAACATTGAAATTTTTAATATGTTCTTTAAAAACTGCCAGATACGCTATTAAAATCATTTCGTATCATAGGTCTCTCAAAATGACATAATTTGAAGAGAAACTATGGTATCTACATTTCCTAGTTTCTATGATTTCGATATTGATACAAGCAAATGGACGAACGTAACAAATAACAATTGCCTACTAAAATAATTCCATGGGCTATTGTAATGCAAATTACGCAAAAAAAAAACGTATACTGAACATGGTCTACAGCTGCATATAAAGTGACGCAACTAAATCTAAATCAGCACAGGGTCAGCATATGTTAACCAATAACAGGACATCATTTGTTGCCATTGCCCTAGGTCCGTAAAGAATTATATGCCGCCGGGCGTTACCCCTATCGCCGGATAGCACCATCAGCATCGCCATTTCATCACCTACATCAATAAGTCCAAGAAATAGGAATGATATAGTGTAACTTTATAGATTGCTGAACTCCTTCTGAGCCAGTTGTCACTATATAACACATTGAGTTACTGTGCTCTTTTGCTTTTCTCCCGATGAAGCGCCTTACGAAAGTGGGCGAAACGTCGAGTTCTTCGACCTCAATTATGGCACGGTCCAATCCCGGAAGTCGTTTATTACATAATAAACTCTTGAAATTGACAACTTCATGAGAAAACGATTACAAAGAACACTTTGGACAAAGGGGTGCGGTGTGGTGTTCTTGAAATGCATTTTAAAGGTTATTTTATCAATATTTAATAATTTTGTGTCATCCCATTTCTTGTTCATTTGTTTTAAAATCAGTAGGTGGTTATTTTATGTGTTAATAAAATTTTACAATATTTTTTAAATGTACTAATATACTAGGTTTTAAAATGTTACAAAGCAAATCTCGAAAACGGATACAACTATTTTCATTAAATTGTGGTGAGGTAATAGGAAGATGGGGGGACGTGTATAAACGTATGTTTTATAATTACGCCGCTTCTCTTTTTTGAGGGAAAGGGGGTAATTTTGGAATTTTAAATAGGATGATGTACTTTTGTTTATAAAATTCGAATCTACGTAAAAAACTACGTAGGTGTACACATTTTTGGATTTGCTGTTTCGGTTACGGAATTATGATTAACTAAATTTTGATTGAATTTAAAAAATAAATTTTACGAATAAATCAAGTTCACTTATTTCAGAATTCTTATTCGTATGAGTTATTTTTACTTAAGTCAGTTGAGAATTTTGATGGTTTAACGATTATTATTCTTTTTTATTTTATAACCTAATAAATCATAATTCCGTAACTGAAAAAGCAAAACAAAAATTGTTTTGATCTACACATATGTAGTTTGTTACGTATATTCTATTCATCCTATTTAAAATTTCAAAGTTACCCCCCACTCTTCAAAATAGAGAGAGGAGGTAAATGTCAAAAAAATGTTTTTATATGTCCCCCCATCTCCCTATTGCCTCGCCAAAATATCATCAAAATAATTTATACTATTTAGGAGATATCGCCTTGTAACACTTTAAAAAACTCATCTACAATAATTATATAAAAGCGAATGAGGGGATTCGTACTGCTCAACAGCGTTATTTCCAGTAACCACAATAAAAATATTGTTAATTATACCCTCAATTGAACGGTAGGCACGCAAATTTAATTACACAAATGCTTTGTAGCGGTTTGCGATAAATTTGAAATCAAGTCGATAAATTGAAACGAACGCAAAGATTTATAAGCTAACTGGTAGAACTCTGGTTCAGGGTATATTGAGAATTTACCATAACTTCACATCAAACCAATTTTAGAAAATTACTGTCATTAGAACCTCAGATTCCTATATCACAGACGAATTATACTTAAAGCGAGAAAATTGTTAACAACGGTTAACGATTGGTTTTGAAGAACAAAACCAATTAACTGATTTTCATATTTTAATAAATAGATAAAAAATAGTCATATAGAAAAGTTATTGCAATTATGCAGCTGAAAAGGGGCTTCCAAAAGCGTCCAAGAAGTTCTAGAAAATCGTTAGCGCTATTGAACAAGGTATAACATTCATGTCGCATTGTTACTCCGTTAAATATCTTTATTTGTTCGGATGTTACAGCCGGCGGTAACCGAAAGCGACAATTTTGAACAATGGGTAACAGTGTAGAAGCAATTTGGTTGAGCAATTCGGAAGTGGCGTAAAACCCTTGTAAAACAACTTGCAATGAAACGACGATAATAATCGCTAAGATATGTCGGTATTGAAGTAAATGTTTCCTTTATGAGCTTTAACACGAATGACTATTATTTAACAAATTGACTTTGTTCTCTAAATCGTTCTAGTTGTAACGTGATGACATTTATGATTTAGACTTGTAATTAACGAAAGATGTCGCCATCATCCGCATTTTTCTCTCGTCCGCTTACTGTTTAGTAGAGGCGTAGTTATATATTGCATAATATCATGATATAATAATACAAAATTACACCGCCATCCTGCAACGGCATTTTCATAAGAGAACAAGGGATGGATAATTAGGTATTTTTAAGCTTGAATATTAAACGCTACAGAACGATGCGCTTGTTACTTCCAACACCCGAGAGATATTAACTTGTTATGTAGAAGACAGCGATGAACAGCAGCAGGGAAGCACTACACGATATCCCCTGTACCTTATGTTTTATCGTATGACCGTTTAATTAATTCTCGCTTTTAATAAGTGGATCAATAAATTCCTTCGTGCTTGAACGACTTTTTTAAATCCCACTTCAGTAAACTCATCAACATTTCAGCTTCAGTGCAGTATGTATTTTTAATTATAAAAAACCACTATGTACTTATGCTGTATTTACAAGTATCGGTTCCACAAATAATTGTTTTTTCAAGGTAAATAATAAAGGGAATTTTACACAAATCTCCTTTTTTGTTTTCCCAACTATGTTTTTAAAATAAATTTTCCTAATCTTTTATAGTTTCACACAACACTAACTTCCGCAAAACTACTTTCTTGGTGTAACTTGCTTTCTGAATCATTTTATGCCAGTACAGTACAAATAAAAAATAGAGATACATTCCACATGTGTATGTATATGTAGCATACAACATAATTTATTCTTCCTGTTTAATAGAATTATGAAATGTGTAAAATTCCAATTTAACAAGACAGTTGAATATAACGCAAATATTGCTGGAAAATCGCTTACAAAAAAAATTTTTTGTTTCTAATTAACATTTTATTGTGTATGCTTTAGGCTCAAACACCAAAATCGCTAATTCTGCAAAAAATATGCGGTCTGGCATTTGAAAAACTACCACGACGGGAAAATACCCCCCCCCCCCCCATAGTTCCATTAAAACACCCACAACGCATTTCGAGATATTGAAAAATACCATGAAATTCGAGGTAAATGTTCAAGTAATGGTGCACAACGTGTCTCGGTCGTCTCTAATTTACGACAACAGGATGCAGAGGTGGGTACATCATTTAAGGTTTTTTTACCTATAGTGCGATGTGCTACGAATAGATGATAAGCACAGCTAAATTTTTTACGTTGTTTTCCATCGAATTAAAAATTCATAAGCGTAGATGACAGAGTTGTCGATAGACCCAATCAAAATGTTGTATGTATGATGTTGGCTGCGATGGGAGATAACAACATTAAGCAGTGGCACTTACGATTTTTCAGTGCAAGGACCGAGTTTCTCACCAAAATTAAAACAATCCTTTACGAGAGTATGTAAAGCATAGAACACAGATTCTTATTCTCTTGAAAACTTATAATCTATCGAATAATAAATATTATTTTGTTATCTAATGCCTTATTAGGACTATCAAACAAGACACTTTGCATTAACGAATGGGATAGAAAATACTATTTATTGTTATAAACGTTAATTGTAATGTTAGTGTTAAAAAATAAATGAGTTTTAAAAAACGTGTATCAGTCAAAAGTCAACGGTGTCATAGCCATCGTTGATGTGCATTTAAAATAAGAAGTTTAGATTCAATATCTCAAAAATTATTAAAACAAATGAAAATATAAGACAGATTTGAATTCTTCTTAAAAATGGTACTAATAATATCAATATTAGCTGTTTTAATCTAAGTAACATAACCGTCGACTAACGAAACAAAATGACAAAACAAAATTTGGGTTGTTTGGTCATAACTCGAAAACCGACTTGCAGGTTTAATTTAATTTTTTAATATTATTCAGCTTTTGACCCAATTTAAACGACCTTGTATCTCTTGCCATTTTCGAAATCCCATTGCTGACTCTCGAAATTGAATAACCCCGTATACACCACCTCTATTTATGGTGTAGGCGTATTTAAATCAAAAGACAGTGAAGATTGTTGTCACTAATATTAACATTCCTTTGACTTTGCATTATATCAAAAATATTTGCAGTGTTTTTTTTTTAAATTACCATTAAAATAACTGTGTTAGTTATCACTTTCACTATACTGTAACTTATATTTATTTTCGTGAGACCGCTATGGATAATAAAACCCCACTCACACGTCTCTAATTATTATCTTAGTTAAATAGTCGGCACAACTACATGTGATGCAGCAGATGAAGTATGACATAGTTGTAGTTGCTATAATACAGCAGAACCATTCTAACTTTGCGGGCGGTATAAAACAGAAATATTATTAGAATCTAGTAGTTTATAAGCTTCATATTGCTAACGTTTTTGACATCTATCAAACTGACATTAACTTGTTAACCTGATTTGGATAATATGATAGAATACATCAGTGGCGTACTAAAAACTTTTAAATTTCATTAATTATGCTAAATAATAGAGTTTTGCACAATAAAGTGACAAACGCGGTTGTAGTAACAATAAATTATCTGCAATACGATGCGATGCGAAATTCTTTGAATAATTCAAAACCTGCACTACATATTGCAGTGTGAAGAAAAATTTTACTAATTCCTGCAATCGCCGCTACTGATTTCTTGACAGTCGACCGCAAAGCTAGAATGGTTCTGCTGTACTATACAATGATAGTCACGCGTCACCTGTCCAATTGCATAGGTGCAAACGTTTTTGAAAATTCTGTTGTTATATCTAGGGATATCCAAATTTTATAAATTGTTGTAAGTCTACATATGTTTTCTACTTTTTAATTTAAAGTTTGGTTTGGACAACCATTGCAGTTTTGAGAATTTATTGTGTTATCATTAAATCTGCCTGGACCCTACTTAATATTCCTTCAGTCGCTGTTTCAAATAGCCAATCAACATTTAGTAAAGCTTTGTAGTTGTCGCAGTCACGGCTCATCATAATTGCTTTTTCGGGGCTTTTAATGTTTACCAATAACTAAGCAAAAAATTATTATTATTAACTCACCTACATTTCATCCATGCTTTAATCCAAATATAGCAACGATTTTTAATGTTAATAATCCAAAAGGAAACGTTATATGCACTAAACAAAAAGTATTCAAACACAACACGACATATGCATAAGAGTTAAGAAACCAAACAGGATAATAATGTTTTTAATAATGTGTAAAAACAGGGTATTTAAGGCATCACATTCACAAATACATTTATTTTTCTTGTAAATGTCCACAGAAAAATGTATAAAATTACGAATTTCAACTTCATCTTGCTGATTGAAATTTAATAACGGTGTAGGTTTATTTTAAACGTTTAACTAACGATATGCTTTTAAATTTAATGTTGACAATATTAGATACTGATAATCTCTGAAACTTCTGTGTGGCGTGAATTCATAATTCATATTCTTATTTGGGTATTTCGCCACTCTGCAAATTAAATATTTTAATTTGCAGAGTGGCGAAATACCCAAATAAGAATACGAGCCCTAACCACTATATTTTCGGCCATTTCAATAATTTTACTCTACTAACGTAAAACAGGATTTTATGAGTGGACGGAGAACAATTAAAGCACCGCATTTGCGGATTAAGGATTAGGATTTCGAAGATTTCTTATCATGTTTTAACGAAAAGAAAATGTTGTACCTTAATTGTTTTTTGTTCAATCATAAAACTCTGTTTTTACGCGAAGGAAATAAAATTATTGGAATGGCCGAATATATAGTGGTTAGGGCTCGTATGAAATATTAGATACTCTATGTTCTGCCATTTTTTGCATAAAGCTGCACGAAACAACCGAAATCAGACAAGATAAATAAACATGCTCGAACTGCAGCCAATATTATGTAAGATCATCCAAACATTTACATTCATTTTTAAAGCCAAAGTTTACAATAATTCCAAGAAGTACTACTATCGCGCGTTGGTCGCTGAACCACCCCATCGCGTTACATTTTCGGGAGCGCAATATTTGTTAATATTACAATAAGCCTGCGGCGGTGGCGACTTAAAAATCGTCAGCCCTCGCGTTACGTTACAGTGGTATGTCAATGGGGCTCAGTTTCGTAGAGCCCACAGCTTCTCAGTGCTGATAATGCCAGCGAGAGCATGCTTTGTTATTCTTTCCACAGCTATCGGATACGAATATAACGGTAGGATAACTGATAAAATATATTTTTAATTAAAGAATATGTAGTTACTTTTTTGTAATGGCAGATACGCTCTTGGCGGCTGGGAACCTAAACTTAGTTAAAATATTTTAAAAAAAGTTAAAATAAGGTATTAAACAATTATATTGTGTACTATTTCAGAAAAACACTATTTAGATTAAACTGCAATCTACTGAAATTAATTAAGAAATTAATACCGAAAACAGTTTTCAGTTTGTTTGTATTTTCAAAATATCAAGTTGAACGGCACAGCAATTTTTTAATATAAGTAATTAAAAAAAACGAGTAGAGGGAAATCATGACGTGGAAAGATGCCAAATTTTTCGGATAAAAATATCCGGAGATTGGAAGCGGATTTAATTTAGAGGCAATTATTGGGAGATTTTTTATCAGAAGATATTGCATACGTTACCGCCAATTTACATTAAAAACTGCCACCGCAAGAATAAGTTACCTTGAAAACGGAAATTTGAAATACTATTTTTATTTGCAAGTTGTATCGTTCTACTTATTTTGTGGGGAACGATTAGTTCATAAACCTTATTAAACGCGTAGTTGAGATAAAATTGTACACGTGTAAAATATTTCAGTTACACATATGCTTGAAGGTGTTGCTCTAATTGATTTTAATCTTAATTGAGTGTCGATGCAAGTCTAACGTGGTCGTGACAGTAAAAAGATTGGTTATATTTGTAGCACGCTTCGCAGCCTACACGACGGAATTAGTCATCGCACACCTTCGCGTATTACTTAGTAATGTAAATTTGATCCACAACCTCTAGTTTTAAAACAATTAAATGAGACATATTTAAATAAATATTTGGTCACATGAGCTTTATTAACATTGCTTTATTAATTTAAAATCGGAGCTGTGGATGTTAAATGCTTGTAGTCCTTGAGATTTAATCGTATATAGTATGTATAATTGGTAGTAGATACTGTTATTAAAGCGCGGTACAACTTCAGGAAAGGTTATATTATACACTGTTATGACAGATAGAAAATTTTTTTGTATAGAAAAGTTATACGATTTTATGTGACACATTTTAAGAGTACGAACAGAAATACCCGATTTCCGGTTAAACCGGAAGTTTAATTATTTTTGGTTCTTCGTATCGAACACCCTGTAGTTTTTAAATTGATTTGATAGTTTATGAAATTATCTTTAAAAGCTAATATTCAACTATATGCGTGGGGTTAATAATTCACTAGCTATTAGCGTTTCAAGTTATGTAGCCAATAGCAGTTTGAGCTGAATACAATCTTAAGAGCTACGAAAAAATGACAACCACCAAATCAACATGTGTTAGTCTTAAAACTTTGTATTAGTTTGAATGAATACCTGCCTTATGGAAATATACGGGTTTTCACTGAAGTGCTCCAACAAACACAATATCTTCATTAGAAAATTTCCTATTTGTAGTTTGCCTACGCTTAGGATTTCCTGGATTTGTAGTCAAACGTCCGTAAGTTCAATTTCATTTCCAATGTAGCAAATGTACTAGGATGCGGCTATTGGTTCTTTGGGTAACAATTTCGATACATTTCAGCCACTCGTTGAGAATTTTTCTGACACAAAAACTATACTTCTAACAAATTCGCAATTTTCTTAATTGGAAAACGAATTTATTTGTTAAGATCTGTCCAACATTATCTTATTTTGACAGATATTGAGTATTTGTTTGTTTGTCTGTCATCTTTTTGTGGCCGTATGCGAACAGTTTTATTTTAATACGTAATACTGTTTCTGTGTACATAGAATGCTTTTAGTATTAATAGCGTTAATTATTAACTTTAGGCCTATAGTCGGTTAACACTTTTTTAAATGTAATATATAAACTATTAAATTAATTTAAATAACACAAGGTGTTCCATAAGAAAAATAAAAAATAGTTAAACTTCCGGTTTAACCGGAAGTCGGATATTTCATTTCGCACTCTTAAAATCGTATAGCTTTACTATATATTTTTTTTCATCTCTTATAGCAATGCAAAAATTGCAAATGACCGTGAACAATCAACCTGTATAGATTTGCGCCAACAATAATTATTCTACCGTAAAAATTCCATCATTAGGTATAAACTTTCATCATGACATTCAAGGAAGAGCCACCGGCCACCGTCACGGGTTTTGATAACGAGTACAAGGAAAGCCCAGCATTTTAGATTTAAAAAGGCCAATTCTTTGCATTGTAAACTGTTGCTTTTTTGTTTTCAGGCGCATTCAGGTTCTAGAACCGTTTCCGTGAAACGTGAAAGATTGTATTGTCGCAAACACAATGCCCATAAACAGCACAACACACTGCATTGAAAACAAAACGAATTGACTTCCCGTTGTTGTAATTTTGCTCAGGGAGAAAAGGCTTAATCCGATTTTGGATGTGGGGTACATTCCCACTAGTGAAATAAAATGTTTCAAGCAAATTCCAAGCGATCCTAAACGATAATGGTGTTATCAACCTCTTTTAAGGATTTTGTGCGTTGTATCCGACTTCCTTTGAGAACAAATTTGAAATTTGTGTTCCCCAGCTTCCTATGAATAATCAAAAAAGCGCAAATTGGAGGGCTGCAATGTGGAATACCCTTTTGCTGCCAAACATTTGTCTTCTGCTCTATATCCTCGTGTGGAAAACCATCCGCTAGGTTTAACTCATAAATCAATAAAGTGCAAAAATACACTTCGCATTGATAATCTATGCCTAGAAAAGCGACTTTAAGAATGTGTTTCCAAATTTTTCAGAAACTCTTAAATGTGTTCAATAAAAATTAAAATGATACTATTTTTTAAAATTGTGTTGTAACCGAGCAATTTCAACTGATTTTATTTAAATAGTGAACGAGATTATATTTATGCATTGTTCAAATATACTTTACTTATTTACGCATTTATTAAATAATAAATTTATTTGTGCATCTACAGCCCAGTGGCCAAGTACATTTTACCTGACAAAAGGTCATGTAGTTTTGGATTTTAGATATGTTGTATGCACCTAGGCCCTTATTAAAAAAGTTTTCTAATTTGGCACGCCTGTGCGCGCGTCAGTACGACCACTTTTGTGTCACTTTTTCAGTTTTTGCTCGATAACTCTTTACTGGTGCGTTCTACAAAAAAATTGTTCTATCAGTTTTTGTACAGCACAAAATAATTTACTCTCCTAAAAAAAATTTCTAAACCTCATAATTACCCAAATACCGAGCCTTCGAAGGTAAAACAGTTACGAAAAACTAAAAACACGTTTTTTTAAACAATTTATTGCACAAAATTTGTGAAACTTGAGAATGTTTTAGCTACGTTAAGGTAAATTTTGTTGCAAAATTATATAAATACAAGGTCAGTCAATATTCACTCACCAGCCCTCGTATATGTGTTCTACAATTAAAATTAAGGCATAAATGAAGAATACTAAAATTCCGAAAGCGAAGCCGTTTTCAGCTAAAATTGAAATAAATATTTTTTTAAGTTTCGTTTAATATTAATCTCAAATACAAAAGCTACTCCTTTACAAAAACGTGCAAAAATGTTTTTTCAACACAAGAGCTCCTGCACATGCTACACTACAAGTGCGAGAAATGTTGAATCGCCGTTTCCCTAATAAATGGATTGGTGGGGTGGACCAATAGCTTGGCCACCCCGGTCTCCCGACTTACCGCCAATAGCTTTTTGGCTGTGGAGATACATAAAAGAAAAGGTGTATTTTACTGTGCCTGCCGGAGTGGATGACTTTATTGCCCCAATAGCAGAAATAAATGATGATAATTTCCATTCTGTTGCCAGAAACTTTAGTCATAGGTTACATACGTGTATTAACGTAAATGGTAACATTTTTTAAGGTTTCTTAAGGAATTAGATGTTTTGCTGATGTTTATCTCGACCCAGATAGTTATTTTTTATATTTTAGTTTTCTCTTGTATTTGAATTTCTTGAGATTAAACTAAACTTCAATTTTACTTGAAAACGGCTGCGCTTTGGGAATTTTAGTATTCTCATTTTTGTCTTATTTTTAATGTCGAACAGATATCCGAGGGCTGGGGAGTGAATATTGACTCACCCTGTATATATGTGTATAAACACAAGTAGTTCACTTTAATTCAGTTAAATAACAACCTCTTCAATGATTTAGATGTTTACCTGTTATTTGGTTGATTTGAGCCCAAACTAGTTAAACCTAATCTGTTTGTATTATACTGAAAGGGTTGCATTAATTTGTTTACACTAAAAATCGGATTAAGTGAAAGCACAAATAACGTAGCAGCGCTTTCCAGCTACGAATAATAAACAAGATAACCAACTTCTCGGATAATCGCCAGTAAAATTCGCTTTCATCTGAAAATTGTAATTTTACAAATGTTGATTTTTGGCTCTAGGTGTTTAAAATTCCAACATTCTTTAAATTTGCACAAAACTGTAAAATCTATGGCAGGAACGTTAACGTCGCACATAACACTGCCAAAATCGCTTATTGTAAATAAAAGAGAAATTTTTATTATTAATTTTTATTAAAGCACTATTCAGAAAATATTTTATTGCTTCTTTAAATTTCATTAGAGTATTTACTAAATGTATTTATTGTACATCTCTTGTGCGAAGTGTTATTTTTAAATGTTTAAGCAGATGTTTAAAATCTCAGTGTTTCAACGACAACTAAGTACTTATATCTCTGTATTTATATCAAAGTAATTTTCATTATGAAGTCTGTTATTGTAAAACTTCTAGCTGTTCTAGTTATTTATTTATTCGATCTTAATATTATTATGGAAGGTGGAAGTACTACGTCAGCCAGCTTAAAATGGATATAATGGAGATTGTGTCATTATGCACATCAGCCTTCCGCCTTCACTATACATTAATGTAGTCAGATTATTAGACAAGAAATCGAGAAACCTTGTGGTTCTATTATTAAAGTAAAACCAGTTTTGTTGTACGTAAGTAGGTGAAAATTAAATATGTATATTACTGCGTGGAATGCTGTTTTTACAGTTTATTGTCTCACTTTCCCAATTTGTAAGTTTCAATATTAGAAGGTGATGAGAATGTCACATATTTATGTGGGCATTTTATACGTCTGTTTTGATCGCATGTTATACATGTGCGCAATTAGTGCTGCAATAAAAGGATCACGTTACTTGCATTAATAATTTATGCGAAATGTTGAGTTCATTATATTTTTTAATATACAGCATATTTACAATTTAAGTTCATACAAGTTACTATTAACAATCAAAGCTAATTTTTAAAATTTCTTCTACACTTTTTGCGCTGTCAATGCTAATTTGTTATAAATATGTTTTGCATTTTACAATCCGCAATAAAGTTAAAATTAAAAAAAAGTATGAAAATATGATGCCAAGGGTACGATTGTGTCCTGCAACGAAACGAAAGGTCTTTCTAAATCTTTCACAGAACCAGAAAGTTCTTATTATTCGGGCCGAATCAATTTTGTCCAGTTGTATCCAGTATCAATTTTGTGCAGCCTAGCGCGTCGGATATAATCAAAATAATTGTATTTTTTTCGCAGTCCCGCTACCCAGGAAATCAACCCCATTCGTAACAAACATTTCCTGAAGTCTCGACTCCCTTCCAGAATCTTATAAAGTAAACTTGTTACAGGGAACCTATGTGGTGATATGTTGGACCGTATTTTTATTTAACTTATCTTTCTGCTTTGGTGAATACGGGTATGCATGCAAAAGAATTTTTTATGTTTTAATTTTTGAATTCTTTTTGTGCGTTACTTATAAAGTACACGGACACTAAACTACGCTAATCATTTAAAACAAGCCCCAAGAAAAACAAAATGTAGGGGTTGCTAATATATTTTAAAATCAACTGGTATTATAAAAGTAAACGATAAGGACATTTATTAATTTCTGAACCCAAAGAATTAGATAAGGTAGGCAATTTAACTTTGCGTTAATCTTATAAAATTTTAAATTAAATTAAAAGTTTTGGGACAAAGGTTTTCTCTTGCGACTTAGTTTATGAAACAACGATGACCTGTTTATGCATACCTTTACCTTAGGGATATTAATCGGATAAAACGAAAAGCTTCGGTAAGTCATTCTTTGTTAGACGCTATAAAGTAAAACACTGGGTATAATACAAAAAGCAGAAGATTAGATTACGCAACAAGATTAAAATTACTGAGAAAAGCAGGAATATACCAGTATTCTCTTTCCCATATTCAGTTTTAATTTGTTAACTTGTTAATGATGCTTCATAGAATAAACATGTAAATGACTGACACAAGTATCTACAATCGAGTTTCTAATTTCCGCTTTCATGAATAAAGATTCAATTAGTTATCGTGTACTATAACAAGGTAGTTATTCAATGTCATTCCTCAAATTAAAAATAAATCGGTGTGTGATGCAACTAAACCACCAGGCGCAGCCTCTGACGGCGCATCAGTATTTTCACGTTTTAGTAATGTTTGAAAAGTGTTTTTGCCCTACGGAAATTTCAAAGAAAGTAAGTTATTCAGCGAGTTTATATTTTGCTCTTTGACAATAAAATACGATTGATTGCGCCAAAGTTATCAAAATATTCACTCCCAAAGGGAAGATTAATTTCCTGATTACATGTTCCAACCTCAAATCTCATTTTTAAAGCTTAACTGAAATTTAGTTTTGGTGCGAGTGTGACAGTGTGACGCAATGCGGGTCACTTATCTTAGTGTCGATACGTGTTACCTTACAAATTACATCAAACGATCAAGTAGCTAGAAATGTTAACAGCGATTTTAAAAACGAGATCCACATTGATGTGCAGTGCTGATAGAATTCTCTACACCTGTGCTATTTCCACGCTAAGTTCCATTTTACATAATGCAAGACCGCTGGTTACGATTCAGACAATATTAATTCCAGTAACATTTTAATCAGGCAGTAGACCATAAACCCATTATGTTGTGCAAGCTCCCTATTTGAACAGACTTGAATCATAACAAACAACCATTTATATCCAACAGTAACGTCAAACCGATCAATGCCATTTTTATTGTCTATCAAATATTTCGTTTTGCAATACGTATATAGTACAAAGAGTTCTAATATATTGTAGTGATAGCTCCACTTTTGACTAGCTATTACTTATGCAAAGACTCAATGCTTAATATGCCTATTTTATTTAGTATTTTCCGTATTATTTCTGTTCAAATCAATTTTACTTTTAACTAAATATTAATATTGAGACACTCAGGGCCGGTTGCAGAAAGCAATGTTAAGTCTCGTGTTAGCTAACATCGCGTCAAAGTGAACAAAATCGCATCAAATCTCAAATCTTTATGGTAACTAATACATTAGTAAACAAAATTTGATGCGATTTTGTTCACTTTGACGCGATGTTAGCTAACACGAGACTTAACATTGCTTTCTGCAACCGGCCATCAGAGTCGGGTTCGCCAATCTAGTTATCTATTAATTGAAATTCAACTCTTAATTGTGCTTTTGTGAATGCTAAATGACATTAACTGTCACCTTGACTTTCAAATTCAATTAAATCAAGAATTGACAACTATCCTTTACAATAACACTTCAATTAATCAATTTACCAAAGTAAGTACTGTATTCTGTTTATTTCACTCTTTCTTTTTATTGTTTGTTATTCAACCTGCTTTTACATTAATTAACTAAAACAAACCTGTCCACTTCTCAAGTTGTCACTGCAATTATCCAAATATGACAGTTCCCAATGTCCACAGCTCCAAATGCTCACAGTCAGCAACTACGACAGCTTACTCCTCCAATAGCCAAAACTACATCGCTCTGTCACCCCTCAAACCACATCTAACCTGTCAAAACTCCAACTGTCCGTAGAATCTGATCCTGCTCCTTTCATTAATATCACTGCCATGCCAAGCCAATAGACTTCTGGTAAGTTTCAGTATTGTAGATGATTCCAAACTAATCCTCTTTATTCTTCAGCTAGTACTTTGGATCCAGCACTACCCACAGAAACTGTCCAAATCAAGTAAATACTCCCATCAACTTCCCTCTAAACGATCGGTCCGTCTTCCAAACAACGACCAATGTCACCAATGAATATTAATTATATCTTACTTGAAACATTAAATCCAAATCCATCCAATTCTTCTTGTTTTTTTGTATTTTATTGACTGTATTGCACAATCTCTTCACCGATTGTAATGTCTTATTATTTTAATGTTCTATTTTTATATTTTACCAAACAATTATACAAAATAAGCCATCATTTTTAGTAAAAAGAGTTTTTTTTCAAATTTCTATGTACATTTTTTATATGAGCTGTTATTCTGATTGCCAAACAAAAAAAAACTTATCTCTGATGGTTACTATTATTACTGCCCTCTTAAAATATAAAATGTCCTAACTATTACATGTTACAATCCCTTATTATTAAAGCAAGCATAATTGTCAATATAACCTTGGTTTACACTTTTTATCATGGTTGACCTCAACCATCAAAATTAAATATTCAATTTCTATTTTATTGTCACATCTACATTAATAATTGTCTCAATTTTAATATTTCTCAATTATTTTAAAATTAATACCCATCTTATTTAAAACCCCTCAACATTTGGTTGTATTGATCTTCCAAATTTATCATTATTTTTATTTTTATTTAACCACTATAATAAATAGAGTAGTTGTATCATAACAATATGTTATTCTTTTTCAGGTAAGCTGTTCTTAGATTCAAATTCCAAAGACAACTTTTTGGTAAGTGGTTTGATAAAATATATCATGGTTATTAAATACGAGACACTGGTGAATACACACCATTTATATCGGTATAAAGATTACTTGTCAAGAATCACCAATACAAGTGTTATAGAAAATTGTTCTCAATTTATCAAATATCGTTAATAATTAAAATAATATGTACTAATGTATTTTATTTACGTATACCTTTTCGTATTGTTTAAATTAACTTATCTTAACAAGAATATTAAATACACGCTTAATACTACCAATATATCAGTTTATTCAACTCCAGTTCAACATATTTACTTGTAATTCAAATTAGAAATGTATTCGATGTAATTGGTACCGATATATTGTTTCATAATAATCGAAAATTACGACCAGAAAGAGAGGGAAAATGATAATTTGCAGTATTCCGTGGAATAGAACGTGTGTGTGTCGAAGGCTCCCTTTACAACCGACCTACCTTTGCTGCTATCAGGTACGCGACTGCCATTTGCTCTTACAAAGGAAACACACACAACACTGAATTCAACGGGACAGCTTTAACACGTCAAAATCAAAGACACATTTCCACGAATAGTACAAGCACCGTTTAAAATACCTTGACAGGTGACGGGCGTTTCCTCGTTGATCGTAGCAGGTGTCCGTGTTACAGGGCGGTATCGACACACGTCGTCAGAGGGATGAAACGTAGGGTAGGGGGCGTCATGGAGACAATGTCCACGAAAATTGTAGGTTGAATCGGGAATAATTGTAGCGGCACGTCGGAGCAGGGGTGAAAAAAGGGGCAATATTACTAATGTTCGCCTAGAGCCTAATGGAAAAATACAACGGCACCTGCCCACGATATGTAAACTTCGAAATGCGCAGTATGTACTAAGGAGCCTCACTATAATCCGACACAGTCGATATGAGAAAATCTCTTCGATAAGAGGACCCCACTACATAGCAGCGTACGACTGTTTTTCTTCTCGCGCCAACGATGATCGACTCAAAACGTTGAATCTTGAAAAACGAACTGCAAGAACGAACAGATGCCCTAGGAGTGTGAGGCCTAGCGATAATTCCTGGAAAAAATTATGCGGATATAAAATCACGCGCACAGTGCAGGATGCAAGAAATGATCAGCAATTTGAGGTGTTTGGGCGAAACCTTTCCACAGCAAATTAACTTACATTTTGTGGCCGAGGCCGATTAGGCCGAGGCTAATAAATTATCTGAGTTACTTATATGTAATATCGGCCGTATGCTGTCTAACAATTTTCCTAATATCTACTAAAACTAGCTAAATTTAAGATATGTGGTTTTAATATGAATAAGGTAAATGAAACCTACGCGTAACCCCTAGTCGCGCAAGTAATGTGGTAGGGTAGCAAAGGATTTTTACATATTCCTTTCAAATCAATTAATCGGCAAAATTCTAAGTAGGACTTTGACCATATGACCAAAACGGTCGGTGTTTAATGTACCTGGTATTCCGCATGCCTAGAGCTTGTCAATAACAAACAAACAAGAAAACAAAAATTAATTAAACTGATGCACGTAATTTGGTAGCGTAGTAACGGTGGTTGCTGTTAAAATTTAACCGTCTTGGCTGTTATGGATGAAATTTCGATCAACCATACAGTACTGTTATAGTGCAATAATATGTAGGTATTATAGAAATGTTTTAATAGAAAAGTATATTTATTGTTTATAGGCAAAATTTTAATGTATTTGAATACGGAGCATTAAGATGATACCCAGAACAGAGTAAAAATTCAGGGAAGAATCTTGGATAATTTCACCATAAACAATGTGATCTGTTATGAACATATCTACTATTTAATTTTGTTTTGGAAAATATCATGAGAGAGTGGAATATGGGACCACACATTATTTACCTACCAAACAATACCAGTGTGGCATATGCTGACGACTTAACAATAACAATAAGACCAACCAAAGCACTGAAAAGACATTTAAAAAATTAAAAGTGTACATACATATCAAAATTGAATGTGACACCAAAAAGAATATAAGTTAAATCTATCAAAAGCCATTTTTTAACAGTATAAGTCACGATAAAAAATACCAAAGTAAAATTTGACAATTCCACGTTCGTCTTTCAATAAATGAATTATTAAAGTTGTTGAAAATAACAACAATAACAAAGCTTTGTTTTTTCATAAACGTAACGTCTTTTCAAAGGTACAGTGGGTAGTTGCGATAGTGTAAAGACCTAAGCACTACACATAAATTTAAATGACGAAAAACCTTACCAAAGTTAAAACACGTCGTCAAGATATCCTGAGTTTTATCCCGAGTTTTATTTCTCACAGAAAGCTTTTAGAAACTACTATATTTCATGTCTCCACTCTTTATGTAAAATAGCGCACACGATCATCATTTAACTTCACGTTGGACTTCAACAGCATCGGGTAAATTCTGTCGATATGCCGATAATTCAGAACGATCTGAATGTGCACCATACTTCATATAAATGCGGCTATCGCAGGAACATCTGCAGTTTAGGCGTGCCAAAGTCCAGATATAAAAATTTACCCTGTTTGGGATGTTTCATACTTGATGGTAAATAGGATTGTGTAGTTAAACGGTTTTATGCAATTGCCGTTAAAGATTAATGCGTGCCACAGCGAAGTACGTCAGATCCTGTGCTTATGCGCGGTTGTGGTGTTATTAATGCAAGTACTATCGATTTTTATTTCAAATTTGCGGCGGTGGTGAGAGAATTCTATTTTGGTGTGTGTGGGTTATATACGAACTTGATTGAAGGACTTCATAAGCTATAATTGTTGGAAAGAATAAATTGAAAAAGATTTTATGTACTTACCTGTATAACTCCGCGCGTTTTTTACAGCTGCCAGCAAACAAATGTATAAAATACATTCATGTATAAGGTATCCCGAAAGGGTTTAAAACGGCCTTATAGATTTTTTTTTTACAAGAACGATGGTGAACATATACGTGCATGAAGACTGATTAACTCTTTCAGCATATGCTTTCTCTGTGCCCCTGCAAATAAATCTCAAATCATGCAGTTGCGTTGTGAAACATATTTTATCTACTCCAGTGGGATAAGTAACTTATTACGTCACTCATTTGACACTATTTCGGTTAGGCAATGAAGCTCATTACACCACGCAGTTTAGTAATGGCTTCATTACCTAACTGAGTGGTGTAATGGCTTCATTACGTAACTGAAACAGTGTCAAATGAATGACGTAATGACATTTGCCTACTAAAATATTTTTGAAAATGACAGACCTGACAATTCTCTTCGTGCACTTTTCTCAATTTTAGGCAGTAGTAGATAAAATTTTGTACAATACACGTGTGATAATGCATCATTAATATACTTGTGTGCTTACATAATTCGTGCTACGCACTCGTTTGTAACTTAGACGCACGTATATTAATGATCCCACTTGTATAGTAAATAACTATTGAATAACATCTAGCGAATGCGCTCTTTTACCTCAATTGAACTGTTACTTTTGTGCGATGAATCTGATGATTGAACTTAATGTGAAAAATCCAAGGATGTCAAATCCGGAGAACGCACAGCTCAGGGTTATCGCGCAAGTTTAACTTCATGACATAGCACTCCATTTTATTGAAATACTACAGTTTACTTCGGCAGTTAATAATGAAAGTTTTACTTTGGCGTCTTCATGCACACATTAAGTTCAGAAAAGTCTCTTTGCCATTTTATGAATTCAGATTATTATTTGTCCTCAAACCAAGTACGACAATAATTGTGCTCACTGACTACGTCAAAAATACGAAAGGTAGCCACGAACAGCTATTGCTGCTTAAATTGAATTTGATATAAACTATTGTGTCTTGTATAAAAATTATATAAACATTTTTTGGTTATTTCACCCGTTTTAGAAAATCTCATACAATTTAACCTATTACATAATAACAATATTTTAAATGAAATTGATATTAATGTATAAGTAGGTTGACGCTTAATAATAGTAGATTATGCAATGAGGGAGAGAAATGCGTTATTTTGCTGAGGTACAATTTCTGACTCGAGGGCGAAGCCCGAGAGTCAGAAATTGCACTGAAGCAAAATAGCATTCTCTCCGAGTTGCATATACTATTTTTTTCACGTTGCAGGAAGATTTAAAACGAAAACCCGTTTTTTTTAAACGTCATTTATTGACATTTTAGTTACAATTATTTTAAAATTAGTAGCCTTTGCTAAATTTTAAAGTTGGTGGCACTGTAAGTCATTATGACAAGAGCTCACAATTATGTCAAATTCAAGGTTAATAGATGAGGTTTTGCGTCAGTTTATGTCAAAACTGACGCGAAACCTAACCTGTTAACCCCGAATTTACCATAGATTACCATAGATACGGTAACATTTTTTACTTTAGTCCCTAGGGGCTAAAGTAATTACTTCTGTCCCTAGAGATAAAATGAGCTACTTTAGTCCCTGAAATAAGCGACTAAAGTGCCAACTTTAGTCCCGCAAGTGCAAAAAGGTAGCTAAAAATTTTGAAATCCGGTTTTCTTATGTATAAAGGGCGAGAGAGGCAAATATATTTTTGTTGCCGTATAATAACGTGTCTCAAAAATTTTCGGAAAAAAGTAATGGTCACAAATTTTGTAAAATTTTATTTATTTGGCATTTCAACAACATAATCTTATAACTGTGTTTATTACAAAACTGACATTTTATATTAAACGTCAATCAATTTGATACCATTTGTTTCCAACGGCAACTGGATGGGACGTTATTTACTGTAGGTACATTTTATTGTAATCGAATTTAAATGGCATATGCTCCATAAGTCATTCTCCGGAAGACATATTTGAAGAGACTAATATGTACAACTAGCTTTTGAGCCCACTACATAGGTGAAATGTCTCTAATTAAATTTGTTTTTATTGAATTGTTAATAAGAGTTATAATAAAAATTACAGAGAAATAAAATGTTTTAACGTCTTTAATAGAGTTTTTGTCAAACCCCTGCTCCCAAGCGGAATCCGATTGCTAGTCAGATGTTTTAACCGCTCGCCCAAGAATGCACCTATCATATTTGCTTGTGGCTGCATTATAAAGGACGCTGTAGCGATACGGCTCATCGCGGTCGAACTGCGCCCAATCAGTGCCTATGACAACGTTAATCACGCAGGCACCCCATACGTTTATATATAGGAATTTTAAAAACAAAAGTTTGTAGCATTGTTTACATACAAAATCACAAGGAAAGTCAAGGTATTGCAAGTGAGAAATGTAAAAGCCCAAGGTAGAAGGGATCTCTAGTTTATTGAATTCTTCCTTTGCTTTATCCGTTCCGGACGTTGGCCACTATCATGGCTATCCGCGCTTTATTAGCTGCTGCGCGGAAAAGTTCGATAGATGTCATTCCGAACCACTTTCTAAGGTTTGCGAGCCAGGAGATTCTTCTCCTTCCTGGCCCTCTTCGTCCTTCCACCTTTCCATGTTTTCTAACCTGTAACAACCGGTATTTCTTGGAATTTCTCATTATATAAATTTCACTACCACTATAATAATAATATAGTATTCTGTTTGGTTCATATGAATGTAGCAACAAAAAGGGGTAAGATAAAAAGGTTTGGAATTACAGAGCTTAGACGATGTTTTGAACATTCAGATCTCGACAAATATTTACCAAATCATGAGACACACAAAGGAAAAGGTTAGTTAGAAAACTGTCCCTTTTTACTCGTATGCAACCGTTTAGCTACTACATCTGCAATTATCCATCACTTCCATCCCGTCAATTATTATCGCGTAGATTTCTACTAGTCATTGCTTCTTGTACGTCGTTCTTCCATGTTCTTCTCGGTCTTCCTCTTTATTTTCATTGTTTAGAATACTACAACCATAATTTCATAGGTCATCGATCATTCAATATTCTTTGCACATCGTAAGCGCTTGGTCTCTACTTAGGTTGATGCATAAATTCGTACCGTTTCTACTAAATTGAAAAAACAATAAACGAAATACAATAACCAATCAATTAGATTTATGAATTCTCCCAACGTGCTGGCAGTTTTTAGATTGCTGTCAAACAAATTTCTTTTCTAAGCACTCTTGCCGTAAAAACAAAAAACGCTACACATCAAGCCAATATTTAGTATATCCATATATCTATACCCGTATTTTCTCTTAGAACACTATTTTCTCCATCCCCCATCTTGTAAGTCTGATGCATCGTCTCCAATAATCCATCTCCATAGCTCTTGTTTATTTCTTTTATTTATTCTACATCGTAAGTGCTTTTACGATTAGTTTATACATCACAATTCTTATTCCCTGTGTTATTGATTTATTTCACAATACATTATCTAATTGTTTTGTTACCGCTCTACACTGACCGATTCTGCGTTTGATCAGTCCATCAATTCTACCATCGTCTGATTTTCCTTTGGATATGGTGGCAGGAATGATCGCAATTGTTCGTACTCGCCGTCAGGAATGTACGACCAGAAATTGCGATCATATGAAGCACACCATTTAAAAGAAATAATAACATTGTTCTGTGCGTAATAAATTCCCACTATTTATTCTCTAAACAGAATTAGGTACGAAACTACACAACTTTTGTGGAGACAACAACCACTTTGCCGTTACAGGAAATTTGAAAATACAAGTTTAGTGAAGTATGTCACGCCAGTTGGATGTAAACATGCGAATGACTCGAGACCGACATAACCTATCAGAATATTTGTGTGGAATATTAATGCAAGGAACCTAAAATTTTTTGGGCGATATTGGTTACCTTTTTCTTTGTATGTACTTCTGGAAATAATTAATATGCCACCAATAAAATTCAATATAATTTTGTAACGACGTAAATATTCTCCTCTTGTTTTAAAGCTACCAGTGTCTCTATGTCTCACAGCAGCTTTCTATAACACATATTTATTGGTGTTCGAAGCCTTAGCCACTTCTCTTTTACTTATATCTAATTATTTGTGATTTCCTCTTGGCTGTCAAATGACCTTTAGGTATATTTTAGATAAAGAATATGAAAAATTAAGCTGTCAGATTGCTGTACAACCAACAGTCATGGACTGTAGAGGCTGAGGTCGCAAGTTAGAATCTCGGTCCAGGCGGGATTTCTTTTTGAATGGTCGAAAGCTGGGAATGAAAATTTTTATCTCTTCTCAGCTTTAAAACTCTAATACGGCATTATCGGCGCTGTTTGCCTTAATCGTACTCTCCGGTAACGGTACTAATAAATCGCCGACTCGATTTTAAACCTATTTTCTTCGTCTAGGCTTCTCAGTCACTAGTTCCAGTATCCTTTGCTAATTCTCGTTAGTTGCAGTAAAAGCTTAAAGCGTAGTAAATGTGTACACTTCCTAGTATGTGGATACATATACGTACGATTTTAGTAAAAGTATCAACTCTGCTATTCCTACTAAATGCGTACACTTAGTAGACAATGCATACATTTGCTACAACATGG
This sequence comes from Agriotes lineatus, assembly GCA_940337035.1. Classification (NCBI taxonomy): domain Eukaryota; kingdom Metazoa; phylum Arthropoda; class Insecta; order Coleoptera; family Elateridae; genus Agriotes; species Agriotes lineatus. The sequence goes on along the minus strand of CALNHX010001214.1, from coordinate 128,875 downwards.
TAGTAGAAAAACTAAGTGGATTTTAATACATAATAACAAAATGAGGATATAGATGATAATTACCAAGAGTACTTGAATTTCCATACAAAATTTTTCAATTCGACAGTTGTCGATGTTTTTAGCAGTGAGCATCGGCGTAATTTGTGTTGAATTGTATGGAGAGATGCGAGGAAGGCTGTCACTGCAGCCCCGCCGTTCACATAGACAAATTCACCTTTTTATGATCATACACACATTTTTACATACCGCAGATATGTTTGTACTAAGTACACACAAATCTCAAACTGCAGCTAACCTAAATTTACACCTATATGTAATTTTCCAAGTAAGAATGAGGCTTTCAAATTTTAAACGCAATGAGTGGGAAAGCGAGCGATATAATTGCGGTATAACGTGTTAGAGTGAGACAAAGTATTGCGTTCTGAGTCTCCTGTCTTCCCTATTGTTCACGGCTTTCTCTATCGGCACCCCTCTCTCATATAATTTGGGCGTGGTGTGCATACTTTTTCTAAATCAGATGTGAAAATGTATGTATTTACTACCCAAAATTTACAGTTGATTGATTGTGAATACATTTACTTTACAAATCAGTATGTGTATACACATTTACTGAGTTGACGCTTCTACTGCAACATATAGATATAACATAATATGATAACAGACATACTATATTGAAATTATTTTATCAACAGATTATGTCGACGAAATTTATGTGTGTTACGAAGCGGGCGTCTCAAAGAGCGTGGCAAAATCACTTCACGCCAACAATGTTAAAGTATCGATAAGGAGCTTGCGCAGTCTCATCTTGTTTCCATATATGTCTACTATGGAGATTAATAATAGACAATCTAAATACATCATATATTTACTTTCAAGGTGACTGTAAGTTTCTAATATGTTTATAAATAAATAACTACTATATTTTCTATTACTATATGCTACTCTGATATTTTAATGAAAAGTGCCAGATAGCGACATGTACGTTAGTTTTGAATAAAATTCACGACTTCCGAAATAGTATATTAAATGTATATTAAAAGCAAAGTTGTGGTGAATCTATAAACATTTTGATGGGGTGATTACTCCGTAAGTACCTATAAACAAACCCTGTTACTTGATCATCAGCTAGCGTACTACAGTGTAGTGACAGCATTGCAAACGATAAGTCAGGCTCAATTAAAAAATAGCATGTTCTCTAAAAAGGATTTTCTATAGAATTGAGGCTTTGTATGTCCACATGTGTATTTTGAAAGTTTTGGTCTGATCTGAGCTTCTTAATGTTAATACGAACTTATTAAGTAGTATAAATGGGTAGATAGTCGGAGGAGCTTCAAAATGTACCTGCTATACCAAAGAGAACTTTTAAGTATCTTTTGCTGTGGAAACCTTTGTTATTTCTATTTATTACAAAATATTACAACGAAATGCTCTGAAATACTCTGAAATATTTTTCTTCAAACAGCTGTATTTTCTACTCTGATTCTAATTAACAAGAAGGTAACTTTTACAGTTACTAAGAAAATAGATTCTGTGAGAAGTTCTACTGGATGAAACAGTTATAGATTAATGATATCCGTCGGGATTGTTTCTTCTAATCATAAGTGTAGCTTGAGATCACGAAATCTACTATGATAAAGTTTTCTATCACGCAATCACACCAATAGCTATCATAAGCAATTCATTCTCGAGTTTATTATTTAAGATGTAAACAGTGTCCTATAAACTATGACATTATCAGCAGTAATTGTTGTTTTTATTGTACGACGGCTTCTTTGTGTAGGTACACATTTCCGTTACTTAATGCTTAACCACAATTTATTTTCTTTAATTCGGCATTATTTTTAATAAAAAGTTTGCTGCAAAAATTACGTAACTAAATAAAAGAGACTGTCTCTACTTTCGCTTTCAAACAAAGACCAATTGTGAAATATGCCAAGAGGTTATTTTTAAAAGGTACAGTCCTACTATTTTGACAAATGTTAGCCACGTTTAGAAATTTGTCTTTTTACAAGTTACATTCTCCCAAACCCAGCACGTACGTGTGATCGAGAAATTGAAACGAACGTACTTTAAAATGTGTGTATTTATGAAAACGTTATGAATAGTGTTTAATAGCACATTACAATATTGTGTTGCAACGGTCTTAAAATTAGATGTTGCAATGTCAGGAAGATGTGCATTTAATTTTTGTTGAGTTCTTTGTTTAAATTCCATTCTTCCCACAAGTAATGCAATGCCTTTCGTGTGATATCAGAGAAATTATTATAATATTGCGTAAACAGCTGCAAATTAGTAGTAGGAAGAATTAATTTTAAATACCACAATTTCAACCTAAAATACAATCGTATTATAAAATATTAATCTTCTGTCAGCAGTATAAAAACAGTTAGATTTAATATTAAAAATTAACTTCTCAACACGTTTATTAAATCCAGTTTTAGATAATTACCAGTTATTTCTTAAACATTAATTTGTTGATAACATAGTTCATTGGAATAGCTTGGCCACGGCTAAAGGCTCAAAGGCTGATAGATAACTTCTAAGGTTAGAAAAAAGGAAAAGAAAGGAAGTATATTAGCGATGCCGTCGACACGAGAAAAACCTCGATCTCGGCGAGAATTGATGATTTCTCGGCGAGACGAAACTCAGGACATCAGTAAAGAACACACTAAGAAATAGTGGAACTATCCCTTGGACATGTGCCAGGCTGCTATGCTCCTATTTAGCAATTCAATTGCATATAATATGTAGAGTTTTTCTTCACATACCGCTGCAACAATGTTGCGAAGCCACGAAAATGTGCTTTATACGTAATTATTTCAAAAATCATAAATCAAATGATCGATACTTAACTCTTGATCTCAGTCTCAACTAAATTATTTTTGAATCAATTGTTAAAGTCGTTCTTTTGTAGGAGCATATGCCAACTTTGGAACATTAATCCGCTGATTTAATAGTATTAACGTGCTGATAAATGATAGATTGAATCTCTACATCTACACGTTGTGGCCTTCTGATACAATGTTTTTTAAAGATATTTTACCTCAGTACAAAATTAAAATGATCAATATGTGAACGTTTGGGAAAATATATTGCTGTTATCAACGCAACAATAAAGGTAATTTTTAATTTTTCAAATACGTATATGCCAGAAGTGAACTTGGCTGTTACAAATAATAGAGAGCAAAGCGAATTCCTAGTGCCAGAATTGATCTTGGAGAAATGCCATGTCTGCTACTTTCGAGAAGACAGTGATATAGGTGTTTTCTGCAGGAGATATAAAGTTTTATTCAAGGTACCTAAGTACATATAGGTAGTAATATTATATCCAAGACGCCGCCGTTGAAACTAAATTACTCCGAAATTATACAATTTCGGCATAAGTTAATCAAATACACAAATATCTGTATTTAATGTTTTAATCAAAATAACTTAAGAGCAGTACGTAGGAGGGCGCAGACTACAACCTACATACTTGTCCGTAACTGTCCAATTTTATATTAAAGATGTAAACTATAATTTGGACCACTGTAAAACCAACGTGAGCTGACGCTTCGAGTATATCAAACTATCTTTATGCTACATTTATTTTAGTTATGGATAGCAGAATTTTGAATTTTAATTGTTGTCAAGTATATCCGCATTCAATGTATTCATTAAATTTGGGTATTATTTCCATTTATCCGTATACATTTTTTGCATTGCTTATTGCAGTTTGCTTTAAAATGATCTAATATAGTCACTCACACAAAATACGATGTACAAATTTCCAATTATATTAAAGAGACTTGTGTTGAATGTAAATCAACTATATGTCCTAATCAATATTTTTATTTTAAATTCAAAGAATATTTCCAAAATTATATTTGTTTACACTAAAATTCGTATATGCAGAGAAAAGAAGAGCCTGAGTAGATTCGCTAAGTAAAAATATACCTAAAGTCGTAAAGGTACAAATTTGTAATTTAAAAAAAAATAGAAAACATCATAATTACCGCCATTCTTAAATCTGCTTAGTTTTATTCGCCTTTTTCTGTTTATTAAAACGGTAATGTATTTAGGAGTAGGTATGTACTCGTAGTTCGAAAATAATTTTGACCACTGACATAGTTCATAATACATAACCTATTATTTTGGGTCTATTTAGTAGATATACATTTTTCGGCTGTCATTCGGAAAATGAGTTATTTTTATATCATTTTTAGTCCTGAAACTGCTTGTTTACAGAAAAGTATCACTTTACTGGATTCAATCCAGTATATTATATTAAGGTTGAGAAGACTATCATTATAACACAAAGCATTACAGAAATATTTTATTAACCTTAATTTAAAGAATGTTTTTACCAGTGTTTAGGTAAAAAAAGTTACTAATCTCAAAATGACATTAACATTTTATATATGCATGTGTGAAAAGTTATCAGTTATAGGTAACCCATTCAGCATCTTACTGGAGTGGAGGGATTAGTGTACCACCTCCTTAAACGAGGGGCGAGCACAGCCCTAGCACAGCTCTAACTCTTTGTAGAAAATGGCGTGAATAAGGATTAGGCAGCGGTTCTTGAGGTTACGTAAAAAACTTCATTAAATAAATACAAAATGGGCGCTAGTCGTTATGGACAACATAAAAACAAATCTAGCTACCAGATCAAATCACCACCTACATTGTAAGCCTCTTACTTCAACGTAATTCTCAAAAGAACACGAGTAGGTCCATGAAGGGCCGTAGTACAAATACTCAAAAGAAAATATAAACCAGTAACGGTAAACAGAATTTAATTTCAACAACAGTATCACAAATAGTATTCGTAATTAAATAAAAAATATTAGTAAAACGTGGAGTCAAACCAAATCAAAAACACAAAAAATATGAATTACTAGAATTCAAAACAATTTACAATACAACATATTAAAACTTCGACGCCAGCAACATTATAAAGTTACGGTTACAATAACTGGCATAACATTGATATCTAAATGCCATGCGAACATTCAGTTCATGAAACAAAAGTATTCTCGACCAACTCGCAAAACTGACAAAAATTTGAATTCAAGAAAATCTGGACGTTCAAGGTCACACTGCACAAGAGTTGTTGTACAGGGTACATACAAGCATGCTTTCAGCTAATCCCTAGTTGAAAACGCACTAGCGTCTGATAAAACTATGAATTTTACGTTTCCCCGTGCGCTTTTACTTTCAAATGCCTTTGTAAAAAAAAAACGCAAATCATAGCGGCTGAAATGCCCTTATCGAACAATCAACACGCTGATCGCAATTAAGTATGTACTTACTGCGGTAGCAGATGCTCTCCACGGCTCCTGCATAGATGCGAAGATATCATGCAAATCGACAAATTCCTGGATTGAGATTAACTAGAATGACCTTGAACTCGTGCGGATCGGCTTGTTCCAGAGAACTCAAGGGGCAATTGCCGCCAGGCATGACGCTAGATGATAAAGCATTACGCCGGAGTGTAAAAAAAGAAAGGGCCTAAATGCCATTTAATTAGTAGGGAAACAAAGAAAAGACAAGGAAATATCTCACCAAAGATGGAAATCGGCCTCGTGTGCAAACAACACTGTTATAACGTACACCGCGGTTGTTGACAGAAAACAAAAATCCTACTAATAAACATAGCCTGCTTTGATCAAGGTATTTCAAATCCCTCAGGAGGATTGGATTTCAGGCGTTCACATCAGCCCTACATGGACGCTTGCAATCGAAAAGAAGGCAACTCGCCAAAATCTCGATCCAGGTAGCTCTATTATCGAAGGTTGTGAGCATTTCGGAAAACCAAAAATTCTTTCCCGCGCCGCTAGACGAAAAGAGAAGGGCGTGTTATTCATATTAGCGGTGCGAGTCCTCATCGAGGAGGGAATCTCAATGAACGCACAAATGAAAATGCGGCGTTACATCAGTGATGTTGTTTTCAATTACTTTAATTTGTTTGACGAATGAAGGAGATGAACTATCAATTTCTGCTTTGACTTGGTAAATTTTTTGTTACCAACTTTGCCTTACACTGTTTAAAAATGCATAGAATCATATTTGAAGTGAAAGGGATTTAGATACAGTGTTATAATTCATTATTGTTGAAAAATATCAACCTGCCAGTGTTAGATTAGATTAGATTCCACGACTGCCTTTTGCTGGCATGCGCACGTCAGCCCTTTGGGCTTTTTGTACTGTCGGGAGTTTTCAAGTTAGCAGGCCGACATCCGTATCTTTTACTAGACTTGCAATGTCCCCTACTAGCTTGCGGTTGTCAATAGAGTTAAGGCTCCAATCGAGTTGGTGTGTTTTACGCTCTAATGCTGGGCATTCAAAGAGGATATGATAGGCTGTTTCATCATCCTCTTGGCATAGTCTGCAAACAGGTTCATCTCTATAGATATTGATCCTGTGCATAAATTCTCTGAATGCTCCAGTGCCTGTTAGTAGACTGACTACTTGCTTGATTCGAGTTCTGTTCAGTCTCAACAGGGTTTTGGTGGCTTGTGGATTCGGAGTTTTTAGCAATCTTTTGCAATGTGTTGCTTGATTGTAGTTTCTCCACTTTAGTTGGTGTGTGGTGTTGACCCATTCATTAATAGCTGAGCGGGCTTGGTTTTTCTGAATGCTTAGACCAGGTTCTGGACCGGTCATTGCATTACGGGCTGCTTCTTTTGCGAGCTTGTCCGCCTTTTCGTTTCCTTCAATACCTTGGTGACCTGGGATCCAGCATAATTTTACTGTATTTCCCTGGTTTAAGGTTTGAAGTTTGGATTTGCATTCCTTGACCAGTCTCGATGAAGTACTGAAAGCGTTTAGCGCTTTCAGTGCTGTTTGACTATCTGAGAGAATGTGTATGTCTCGATTGAGCAGCTTCTTTTCTATGCTGATGTTTGCGCATACGTTAATAGCTTGTACTTCAGCCTGAAAGATGTTACAAAACTTTCCTAGACTGACTTTTTCGTTGGTTCTAGGATTGGTACTGTACACACCGGAGCCTGTACCCCCTTCAAACTTAGATCCATCAGTGTAAAAAATGTTGTTCTTATTTGTTGGAGTTTGTAGTTGGTCCGGATTCCAACTTGTGTGTACAGTAAAGTTCTTTTCAAAGTCATAGGCTTTGATTATAAGATCAGAACCCATTTCTAATATTGGGTTGTTGATGTGTGACATGATCTTGCCATGTCCTAGATTATTAGCTGTGGTCATCCAGTGACCAGTACTTTGTAATCTGTAGGCTGCCATTCTGGCTTCACCTTCCAAGAAGATGTGCAGAGGTGGCAGATTTAAAATAGCATTCAGTGCTTGTCCTGAGGTGCCTTTAAAGGCTCCAGTGATGCACCGATTAGCTAGATATTGTATTCTGCTGATTTTGTGGATCGCAGTTGCTTGTTTTATTTGGGCCACCAGGCGATTATTCCATATGAAATTATTGGTCGAACCATGGTTTTGTACAGCCAGAAGGTCAGTTCCGGTTTGAGCCCCCACGTACTACCTATGGCTCTTTTCCCAATAACTAATGTTTGTATGCACCTGGTGATTGTTTTGTTTAAGTGGGAGTTCCAAGTAAGTTTGGAATCGATGATTAGACCTAGGTACTTAACCTCGTTCTCCCAGTTGACATTTGTCTCAAACAGTTTTATGTTGATTCTGTTTGTGATGTTCTTTCTACGAGTGAAAGCGACGAGAGTGGCTTTGCTGGGATTAATTCTAAGATTATTCTCTAGACACCACTCTTCGGTTATCTTTAGTGCTGATTTCATTACATTGTCTACGGTTCTTTGGTATTTACCTTGAATCAGTATGACAATGTCATCAGCGTATCCTTGAGTGTAGTAGCCTTTGTTATTGAGTTGGATCAGCAGTTCATCAACTGTGAGGCACCACAAGAGTGGAGAAAGAACTCCTCCGTGTGGACATCCCCTTGTCGCCTGCACTGTCTTTTCCTTGTCAAATAACTTGACTTTTACAACTCTGGTGTTGAGCATTGCCATAGTCCATCTTATCGTGGTGTTATCGATCTGATGGTTTGTCATTGCTCTTTCAATAGAGTGGTAGGAGGTGTTGTCAAAGGCACCTTCTATGTCTAGAAATGCTCCGACTGCGTACTCCTTGTACTCCAAGGTTCTCTCAATTTTCCCCACTAGTTGGTGTAGAGCGGTTTCACATGACTTCCCTGTTTGGTAAGCATGTTGATATTTGTGAATCGGGAGTGAAGTTAGGGCTTCCTCCCTCCAGTATCTGTCTACTAATTTTTCCAACGTTTTAAGGAGGAATGACGTTAGGCTGATAGGTCTGTAAGATTTAGCTTCTGCATAGCTGCTCTTACCAGGCTTAGGGATAAATACTACTTTAGTCACTCTCCAGGATTGGGGAATGTAACTTGCTTGGAACATGTCTTTGAGTGGGTTCAGCAGTATATCTATCCCTTTCTGCAGCATTACGGGTTGTATGCCGTCGTTTCCAGCAGATTTGAAAGGACTGAAGAGGCTAGTTGCCCATCTAATCCTTTCTTTGCTGACTATTCTCTTAGCTGTTTCCCAGTCTTCCCTCCTAGGGGTATGATTGGGTTCAGCCAGAGTAGGTTGTTCCACTGCTCCGGGTAGGTGAGTTTTTATCAAAAGAGATAAAGTCTCCTCTTCCATTGTAGTGTATTCTCCGCTTTCTTTTTTAAGAGTGTCTACTGGGTTCATGGCTTGCTTTGAGATGATTTTGTGAAGTCTAGCTGTGGATCGCGTGGTCTCCACCTCCTGGCAAAACTTTTTCCAGGCTGCTATCTTAGCTGCCTTGATCTTTTTGCCATAGTCTGTGAGAGCCTTGTGATAGTTCTCCCAGTTATTTGTGGCTTTAGACCTGTTAAACAGACGTCTGACTTCTTGTCTGGCCTTTTCTAGGTCTTTATTCCACCAATTTGTGTGTTTTTTTGCTCTTTGCTGACTTGGGTCTATTAGAGGACAGCTACTCTGAAAGGAGTCAATCATGGCCTCTTTTAACCGGTCAGCATTTAAGTCTAAAACTACTTTATTGGGAGATCTGAACTTTAGGTGTTCTATCTTCTCTTGTAGTTTTTGTTTATATAGGTCCCAGTCTGTCTTACTTGGGTTATAGTAAACTCTTTGGCTTACTTCCCGTTGAGACAGTTCAAAGGTTATATAATTGTGGTCAGAGAGTGATGGTTCGTCTGAAACTTGCCATTTATTCACTGATTGACTAATTCTCATAGTGGTTATGGTAATATCTATAACTTCATGTCTATTAGCGTTATAAAAGGTTGGAGTGTTACCTTTATTGACTACTACTAGATTGTTAGTTAAGATAAATCCTAAAAGTGACTCACCTCTTATGTTGCAGTTGGTGCTGCTCCAAATGGTGTGGTGAGAATTTGCGTCGCAGCCTAGGATGAGGTCTAGATCGTCTTGGGAGGCAGATGATACTAGGTTTTCTAGTTCCTCGCTAGGCGGTGGGTCCCTGGAATCGGATGGAAGGTAGACGGAGCTTATAATGGCTTGGTCACAACCTTCATCGTTATTCCATTTTATTTTAATTGTGGTTATGTCTCTAGAACAGAATTCCATTAGTGGTAAACAGTCTAGATTATCTCTTATAAGTATACATGTTCTAGGACTTGCATGATTATAAATAAGCTTACCTTTAGCACCCCCTAATCCACGAACTTGTCCCTTAACTATCCATGGTTCTTGGATCAGTGCTAAATCGATGTCATCTGCTAGCAGCTTTCTGCTTAGATTTGCAGTGGTTGCTTTGCAGTGGTGGAGGTTAATTTGCACTACTTTCAGGTGCTTCTTTCCTATCCTTGGAGCGGATAATGAAAGTGACCTTGTTGAGGCCTAGGTGCGCTACACAGTTGATGGATGTTAGTGCTTGTTTTGCCCTGTCATCTATCATTGCTGCGAACGTTCTACCGCCATCTTCTAGTGGAGTGACGTTGAGTATTCTCCAGGTATCGGTCTGGAGGCCTGCCTTCCGTTTGTTCTGTTTTCCAATCAAACGGAGAATAACCTCGGGTTTCTGTTTGTCGTACCACTTGGGGACGTTGAACACTACCCGGACGGAGTTAATAACTTTGGCCCGCTCTTTTACCTCCAGCTTGGCATTGGTCCACGTGTACAGCTTAGGTACTTGCTCACTTAACCAGTGTTTTGTGAGTTCGTCCTTGCACGCAACCACGTATGTACCAGCTTCAAGATAGTGGCTGGTAAAGAGAGGTGTGTTCTCTTCTTCTTCCATCTGGAAGATGAGATTAATCAGACTGTCTGCCAGATAAAGTAAAAATTCTTTTACTAATGATATATTTTTGTATCTTTGTCCTATGTACCTATTTTATTTTGTTTTCAATGATTTATAACGTATATTCCAGATTCATGTTTTGTGAAAGTATAGTATCTATCGTAGCATATGAATTTATTGGAATTGGCAGTGAAGTAATCCATTGTTTTAAGACTTTTTTGTAGACGGTGAGGCGACAGATAAACGTCAACTGACTTCAACATTACCTAAAAAAGTTGGTTAAAATGTCGTAATTTCATGATTTCAAATAAAACATAGTATACACCTCGGCACTGAAGTTTCTTTTCATCCCTCATGTGGCTTATTTGCCTTGGCCCTATGGGCCTCGGCAACTAAATCCGCATTAATTAACAAACGACTTTCGGGATTGGACCGTGTCATTATTGAGGTCGAAGAACTCAACGTTTTGCCCACTTTTGTAAGGGGCTTCATTAGGAGGAAAAGCAAAAGAGCACGGTAACTCAACGTGTAACGATATTATTTGGCCACATGGTAAAGACACATTACGCGTCTTCTTAAATCGTCCCAATAGTTGACATCCAAACATTAACTTTACCATGGAGATAGAAAGTAACGGTTCCCTTCCTGTCTTAGACGTACAGATCTTACGCCAACCTAGTAGCAAACTTGATCATTCGGTATATCGCAAACCCACTCACACTGATCACTATCTACATGCCGATTCTCACCATCATCCTACACAAAAACTTTCCGTTATCAATTTGCTTGTACACCAGGCTGTTTCCATATCTCAACCCGATAATGTCCATACTGAATTAAACCACATTCGGAAAGCTCTTAGGAACAACGCTTACTGTGCTAGGGATATACAGTCTGCCAGCAATTGCCATCTTCATCCAAGGCCATCCAAACCTCCAAAAACCGATCCTCCTGCAGCAATAGTCAGCGACCGCGCAGGAAAGTTTCTTTGAAAATAAAACATTAAAACAGTATTCAAACCCCCGATCAAAATTTCACAGGTTCTTTTTTCACTTAAAGATAAATTCAACACTATGTCATCTAAAGGTGTTTGTAGAGTTGCTTGCTGTTGTAATGCTGTATACATTGGTGAAACAGGATGTTCAGTGAAAATTAGCATCTCTGAGTACCAGCACTGTCTCAAGTCTTGTTTCATCATCAGCCATCGCTGAACACCAAGTGCAGGTAAGCAGTGGCGCAGCGCGTGTATTCTTAACAGGCCACAAACACAGTGACCTATAGAATATCCAATTCCTCCCCACAAATGGAAGAACAAGAATTCTCTCTCCGTCATAAGCTTCTTGTCAGAAGCGTCGTGACCCAAGAACTACATGTTCTGCATGCTTCTTTTTACGATGTTACACCATCGACTTCTGTTTCGGGCTGTTCTTGTAGCCTGCTCGATAGTGTGGCCGGTGACCTCTTTGATCTGGTCCGTCCACCTTTTTGGTGATTGTCCCCGCGGTCTCGATCCCTGAATTCTGCCCTGCACAACTAATCTTTCGAAGTTGTCTGAATTTCTTCGCTGGACATGGCCAAAGTATCGTGTAATTGTTCCATATATGAGTTTGGATAATCTTATAGGTTCTTGGATTTCTTCAATGATGGACACGTTAGTTCTTCTCTCCGTCCATGACACTCTGAGTAGCCTTCGCCAGCACCACAGCTCAAAGGAATCTATTCGTCGGGTATCCATTTTTCGCATTACCCACGTTTCTGAAGCGTAGAGTAGTATGGGGAATACTAGTGTTTTCATTAGTGTTTTCTTAGTATTTATAGTAATATTGCGATCTGCCCATATTTTATATAGTTTTGTAACAGTACTTCTAGCTATTTCTATGCGTCTTCTAATTTCAGAGGTATAGTACCCGTCATTAGTAATCAAAGATCCCAGATATATGTATCGATCAATTACCTTGCAGTTATGGATACGTCTAATCTCAGGTCGATTTAGGTTTCTTCTGTCAACTATCATTACTTTGCTTTTCTCATAGTTAATCTTCAAGCCAAGTTGACAACTTTCTGTTTCTAACTTTTCGATAAGTTGTGTTAGTTTTTCGGCATCGTTAGCAAGAATAGCCGTATCATCGGCATACCTTAGATTAGTTATTTTAACTCCGTTGATTGTGAAACCTCCATTCCAGTTTTCCAAGACCCTTCTCATTATGAATTCGCTGTAAATATTGAATAGAATTGGCGATATGATGCAGCCCTGTCTGGTTCCTTTTTCTATTTTACATGGACCTGATACCTGGTTATCCAATTTAATAACTGCATTATTTTGCTCGTATAATCCTTTTATTAGACATATCAGGTGTTTTGGGACGCCCATCTCTGACAATATTTTCCACAGTTTCTGCCAGTTAATGCTGTCGAACGCTTTGGTGTAGTCGACAAAGCAGATGTACACAGGGTTATTAAATTCTCTTGCTTTTTCAATAATTAAGCGTAAGTTAAAGATCTGTTCCCGGGTACCTCTTCCTTCTCTGAATCCAGCTTGCTCTGTAGCTATTTGCCAATTTAAATACGTTTTGAGGCGTTGATTGATAATGTGTAGGAGTATTTTGCTGGCATGAGCAATTAATGCGATTAGTCTGTAGTTGCTGCAGATGTCTTTCGGCCCTTTCTTATGGAGGGGAAGTAAGATGGATGTTGTCCATTCCTGTGGCCATACTCCAGTGTCCCAAATTTTTTGACATATAATTTGGAAGATTTTGATTCCGTTTTCTCCCATGGCTTTTATAATTTCGGCTGTGATTCCATCGCAGCCAACAGCCTTATTTTCTTTTAGTTTCTTTATAGCAGCTTCAATTTCCTCTTTTAAGATGTATGGTTCATTGGCATCATTTTCTGTCATGTTGATATTTTCCCCTATGTCAATATCGTTGTTTTTGAACAGGTTTTCGCAGTATTTTTTCCATCTTTCTAGAATATCAGATATGTCTGTGATTTTTTTATTTTCTTCGTCCCTTATGCTCCATGTTCTAGGTTCAAATTTGCGAGTTAAATTTTTAACTGCCATAAAGAGTTCTTTAGTGTGATTGTGTTCTGCATGTTTTTGTAAATCTGCACATATACTTTTTATATAATTGTTTTTATCTTCTCGACATGCTCTTTGTATTTCCTGTGTAAGGCTATTGTATCTGTGTATTTTGGTTTCCCCATTTATATTCGTGTTGTTTAGTTGTCTTCTTTTTACGATTAAATCCCATGTTCGATCCGTTAGCCATGGTTTCCGTTTTTGTTCACTGGAATTATTTGGTATTTCCTTGATTGCGTTGGATATTATAGTTTTTGTTTCTGACCACAGATTTTCTGCCGGTGTGTGCTTGGTAGGGTCTGCTATTAAAGCTTCTAGTGGTTGTTGTATTCTTTCTTGAAATGATTTATCTGACTTGGATATTTTTAATTTAAATTGAGGGATGTTCTTGCATACCGTTCTAAATTTTGTGGTGACGCGTGCGATCAAGAGTCTGTGATCACTACCACAGTCTGCCCCAGGGTATGTTTTTGTGTTGCGTATTGACGTGCGCCAACGTGTGCGTATTAGAAAGTAATCAATTTGATTACAATAGTTGCCACCCGGGGATTGCCAAGTGTATAAACGTCTTTCATGTTGTTTAAATATGGTATTGGTTATTGTCATATTATTATTAATACAGAAATCTATAAGCCTTTCCCCTCTTTCGTTTGTTTGTCCTAATCCATGCTGTCCTATATTGTTTTTAATGTGTGTTGTCTTCTATTTTCCCCACTTTAGCATTGAAATCCCCCATAATGATAAGCATTTCTCTATTTGGTATAGAATTTACTACTTCTTCCAGGGTTGTGTAGAAAGCCTCGATCGTTTCTTCATCTGCGTCGGTAGTAGGGGCGTATACTTGTATTATATTCATAATTACGGGTTTAGTATTTAGTTTAATCGATATCATTCTATCATTTATGGCATTGTACCCTATAACATATTTGGTGATTTGTTTAGTTGTAATTATTGCTACTCCATTTCTACTCAGTGTGTCATGTCCCGAGAAATAGATATTGTTGTTTTTTATAGATGTGTAGTGTCCTGATTCCTTCCAGTGGGTTTCACATATTCCAGCGATTTGTACATTGTTCCTCTGAAGTTCTTGTTCTAATATATGGGTCTTTCCTGGTTGTAATAGACCCCTTACATTCCATGTACCTATAGTTAGTTCTTTGTTTTTGACTGTGCTCAATGCGTTCCCCCCCGGAGATCCGATTGGGGGACTCTTTTTACCTCCGGTTAATTTAGCTTTGAGAGTAGTCATTGGGTTTTCATGGGAAAAAATTTTCAAGGTGGTTTCCCGTTGCCTTCCTTGATTTGTTACAGCCGCCCAATCTGGGTACAGACGCTGGTTGTAGCCGCCCAATATGGAAACCGACGCTACTGTTTTTTTGCCTGTTGGTCCGCGGGAGGTATTTGATTTCCCTCCTACCCGGCATATCTACCGGGCTTTCCCCTATCCGCCACCTGGGGACGCGCCCTCTAGGGGTTTCAGGCTCCCCCGAGGGGGAGAATTAGAGACCTGCATAACAAAGTTAATAGAGGTAAAATCAGAATTGAGCGCAGTATTAGGAGAAAGTAAAGAAGAATTAAAGCGTTGCCTAACCGAAATAACAGAACTAAAAGATGAACTAATAAGAAAGGAAGAAGTAAGAGTCAAAGAAAGGAAATCATTACAGGAATTGGAAGACCTGAAGAATAGGATACAGGAACAAAAACGAAAGAATAAAGGAAAGAAGTAGAGTATACTCCCAAACAACTGTCAAAGATAGAAGCAAAAGGAATTACAACAGAAAAATGGTTTAAAAAAATGGACGAGCTGGGAATTAGAACGATAGAAGATAGACCTCATCGCACTGCGAGAAACGAATATAAAAGGAAATCAAATCATGGACATAGAAGAATACACATTGTTTATTGGCGGGGGATCACAAAATAAACTAGGAAATGGTTTCTTAGTAAGAAAATCGAAAAGGAACACATTATTAGAATTCATAGAAATGAATTACAGACTATGCTACCTAAGGCTAAAAGGAAACTTTAGGAAAATCAGCATACTTAACCTACACGCACCCACGGAGGAAAAAGAAGAAGAGGAAAAACAACAGTGTTATGAAAAATTAAGTATGGAATTTGAAAGATTACCAAGATATGACATAAAAATACTCTTGGGTGACTTTAATGCAAAGTTGGAATGAGAGGAAAGAAACAAACCAATGATTGGGAACTTCAGTAAACACTTAGAAACAAATAAAAATGGCCAAATGCTGATCAACTTCGCAGCGGAAAAAAAGATGGTAGTACAAGCAACATATCTAAACCATAAGGATATCCGCAAAGGAACATGGAGAAGCCCGGATGGGAAAACCGTAAATCAAATCGATCATGTCCTTATCGAAGAAATACATGCAACTTGCATAAAAGACGTAAAGAGTTGTAGAGGAACGGATATAGATTCTGACCATGATGTAGTCCGTATTAGCATGAAACACTGGCTACCGAAAGTGGAAAACGTAGAAAAAGTAGGAGAAAAAAAGAAGTGGGATTTAGATAAACTAAAAGAGCAAGATACGAGAGAAAAATACAACCAAGAAATTGAAAAACAATTACAACACGCTAAGGAGAACACAGAAACAGAGAATGAATGGAAAGAAATAAAAGAGTCAATAATACAGCTTAGAGTTCCTAAATATTATAATAGTTGAGACAAGTCAGGAATAGATGCTGATTGGTTGTGATCCACTGCGCATGCGCAGTTTCGTCTAAAATTGCGCCAGATTTAAGTCCTATAGTTACTGTAGAAACCAGTTCTGAGAATGTCACATTTGACAAATTTTTATTTGCCTTTAGGTCTAACACTGATTGATGCAAATGTATTAATATGTATGTGTTCCATTTCTGACAATAGTCGTTTAAATAGCATATCTTGCAGAGTTGTAAGTATGTATATGGAATTTACTTAAAAATTAGTTACCTATATAATTATTTTTTTAGTTTTTGAAATACAGGTTGTGACATTTTTCGCTTCAAAAGTAGATTCGAACGGGGCTTTATATCCATTGACACAAATTCCCAAAAACGAGAGCTGAATAGTTCAAAAATATAAACTGAACACTCACAAGTAGAACCAGACTCGGTACGAAAAAGTGCGTCTGGGTGGCAAACGAAAATTAAAATCCAATGCTGTACCTACTTCGTTTACGTTGTCTCAACTCTTTCTCAAAGATTACTTACACAGGATCCGTAGTACATAGGTACCTACCAGTGTAGTTTTCATAAACGCTTTAAATTAACCTTTTTTTTGACATTGTCAAAGTGACAAGTAATTAAATTCATGGTGACACATACTAAGAAAGACAACTCTGGCCTTCTATGCTATCATTTATTTTTGGAACAGTAATGGCGGCTGACATTTGCGTTGTCTCAACTCTTGTACTATATAGGAACTCTAATACAGCTCAACAGGAACTTAAGGCAGGAAAGAAGAAAAAAAGAAAACCATGGTTTGATAAAGTGTGTGAGTTAATTATAGAGAAGAAGAAAGAAATGAAAGAATCCCACAATACCCAACAAGTAAGATCATTCTACGGGAAAATTAGAACAGAAAAACAAGGATATCAACCAAAAATATCCATGTGTAAAGATAAAAATGGCAAAATCGTAGGAGGAGAAAAGGAAATTATAGGCAGATGGCTCGAATACTTTAAAGAGGAACAGATTATGAAATGGAAGAAAAAACAACAGAAAACAATACAGAGAAGAATGTCATAATTTTTTTGATTTTTGAAAGTGAATTCGCAAGTTTTAAAGTATGGACTCAAAAAAAAATATTGTACGTTACACTTGTAACGTAAATTACTATTACGTTACAAGACCGGAAAATAGTGTTTTGCAGGTCGAACCAAGTATATTCCAGGGCTCGCCTGCGTGCTCGCCCTGGAAGCTTGGAGAGACCTGCAAAACACTTTCCAGTCATGTATCGTACAATATTTGTTTACAACATCCGAGTCCATACTTTAAAACTTGCGAATTCACTTTCAAAAACTCAAAAAAATTGTGACATCAGTATCTATTATTTGGCTTATCCAAAGCATGACACAAACTGATTCCGTAGTAGGCATCAGGGACCGGCAAAAGCTTTTACCGGTCCCTGATGCCCCTTTTCCAAACTTGACTGGCAAAACGTTACCTTCTAGCGAAAAAATTCTCCAGAAACTGCATATTTTCTGGCCGGTCGTAAAAAAAGTACTTTTTAAAAATACATTTAAATAAATCAAAATAATTATATTTGCCGATTATGAGTTCTCTGTACAGCTTTAATACTCAGAGCAGGAAAAGAGAACTATTTGTACATTTAGGGCCGGTTGCAGAAAGCAATGTTAAGTCTCGTGTTAGCTAACATCGTGTCAAAGTGAACAAAAACGAATCAAATCTCAAATGCTTATGGTAACTAATACATTAGTAAACAAAATTTGATGCAATTTTGTTCACTTTGACGCGATGTTAGCTAACACGAGACTTAACATTGCTTTCTGCAACCGGCCCTTAATGTAATTATCACGGCCTCCTGGATTAGTGCGAGACTGACGTCTCTACGCGGCCCGCCGCATTTTTAATTCAAGGCGTTTTTTATAGTTTGTAGAGGCGTTACAGTACGTTGCACTTGTGCCTTTGGTTGCATACGTCCACGGCCTTCTGGATTAATATTAATCTAGAAAGTCGTGCCTACGTTACAGATAATTTATCAAAAACCCAACAGATAGCGCCAAAGTACGTTGGCCTCAGAATCACAAAAATTATGCAAATGTGGCGGGCCGGGTAGAGACGTCAGTCTCGCACTAATCCAGGAGGCCGTGGTAATTATGTAACAAGAGGTCAATAAAAAAACCAATTAGGGTAGGCTGTGATATGTGTTGTACGTTTGGCAGTACTGAAGTGTATTGTCAGTCTATGTCAAATTGGAGATTTGCAGGTTAAGTTTTACGTCAGTCTGTGTCAAACGACAAACAAAACCTAACCTACTAATCTCGCATTTGACATAGACTGACAATACACTTCAGAATTGCCAAATGTATAACACATATCACAACCTGCCCTAATTGGTGTTTTTATTGATCTCTTGTTATAACCTTTTGTTTTTTAATCTGATTTTATTTGACCTTGGAATTAATTTATTCCTGCATTTATGGTTTTTTCGTGTTTATTATTCCTTGCATCAACACTGACTGAATTTATATTTGCTAAACCTGGTTTTGTGTTTTTATTTTTGGAGAGCTCAAGTGTTTGAATAATTATTTTAACAGTGTTTGTTTGTTATCCCTTGAAATAAAGCATCTTAATGGGCTTTAATTGTTTTTATGTTCAAACACGCATATCTGAAAAAAGATAAACTTAGAGGTATGAAGTAACATATCAAAGAAAGCTCATTAAAAGGGCTTTTCAAAAATACAAAAATATACAGGGCGTTCCATTTGAAACAAATTGGAAATCATTAAATTTGCAAATTTTGAGCACTCTGTATAACATTAATACCCAGATCCACTATTTTACACTTGAAAGATAGTTTACGAAAATCATAATTTTTTGGTAACGTTTTCCTTCATTCAATTGTTTTCTGTCGCTTACAGCAGCCGCCTGAAGTTCAGCATTTTTTTATATAAAATTGTTAATATCTCCAAAACAGTTGACGTTAGTCCCATACAACTTTATAAATAAAAGGATGAGTATTTCAGTTCTAAACTTTTAAGCTACCCAAATATAGGGCATTCCGTTTAAAAAAAAAGTAAGTTTTATTCGGCATACTTTTTTGAGACACCCTGTATAATCAAAACTATTTTAGTAACGTGCACCACCTTCATACCTACAACTTTTATATATACAATATTTACGTAACTCTCATAGTTTTAGAAATATCTTCCACCCCGGCATTGTTGCCGGACCCTGTCTATTCTGAATATGAGCCAAGTCGGACGATAAATACAATTTATCGAAATATCTCGACCTCAGCGCCACCTATGTTCATAAAAACCAGCCTACGATCTAAGTCTAAAAATAAAACAAATTTTTAAGCTATCATACAATTTAATCGGTCCAATATCTTTGGAGGAGATATAAAACAAAGATACAAAGAGACCACTGATTTTATGGTAGTTACAATTTTGGTGCGAAGTTTTCTCAAATTAAGGGGAACGAAAAGTATTGATGAAAAGACAAGGTGAAACTATGAGGAATGAGTTGTTTTAACGCGAAATTATTGGTAAACATAGTAGAAGAAGACGTTCAGAACGTTATAATAAATTGCAGCACAATTAGATGTTTAAGTTGTAATTGCATTTAGCAGAAGGGATTCTTTTAACATGAAATAACGACCAAATTTAGTGGTAGGTGACGTTTTGGCTTAACTATGCTCAAATTAAATGGAATGAGTAGTGTGATGAACAAGAAGTTATGGTTATATTTAACTGAAGGACAGATTTTAAGGAGAAAGATGATAAATTGTAGCAGAATAAATATTTATTGATGTTATAGTGATGTCATAGTTACATTCAGCAGAAGGGGTTCTTCTAATGTACATTTTTGGCCACATTTAGTGGTACATGCAATGTTGGCATGAAATTTGCTCAAATTAAGTGGAATAAAAAGTGTTGAAAGAAAATTTGGTTAAATTTATGCGGAACGAGACATTTCAATGAGAAGTTCTTGCTACACTTAGCAGAAGGAGATGTTTCAGAGCAAAGTTATAATAAATTTCTGTAGAATAAGATGCGTCAGTTGTAATTATTTAGCACAATTGCTTGGGAAGGGGAATTATCATGACAAAAGAGCACCTTTTTTTAAACCATTCCAGTTCTTTTTTCAGCAATTGCTGCTTTTAGTCAGAGCTGTGCAATGCTTGAGTACAAGTACTCATTTTAGTGTACTTGGTACTCAGTCCAGGAGTATTCGACGCATTTACGTGTACCTACTCGAGTACATATCCCTGTACTTGAATACATTTTCGGGCATTCGAATACATTCACGTGTACTCGAATACATTTACGTGTACTCGAGTACATATCTGTATACTCGAATACATTTTCGGGTACTCGAGTACATTGCACTGCGCAATAAGTACCTACATTTTTATACAATTTCAGACATGTCGCCGCTAGTTGCCATAAAAAGCTTGATTGCAGTTTTTTAACCCTTGCAGTCGTGCAGCGTTCAGGTTTCCGGTTAATTGATTGTTCAATAAGTGACTGACTACAGTGATTACCGATTAGTGATGTGAGATATTAAAAGTAATAGGTAAGTAAGCAGGTACCTCAATTAATGATATGTTCTTAATTACTAGTCCTTAGGTAGTAAAAGTATCGTTAACGAAGTTCTGTGCCGTATTCAGATCACCTCGACCACTTGGCATGAGCGTTAATAAAAAGCATAGCAGTGACAATTTTAGATGTTTTGCATAATGATAAAGAGATTAAATTACTTATATTTCTATTTTGTTTTATAACGTACAGTTTTCGATGTTTTTTTTTTATACAAGATTATATTTTAATGACCGGAAAGTGTTTTGCAGGTCTCTCCAAGCTTCCAGGGCGAGCACACAGGAGAGCCCTGAAATATAGGTACTTGGTTCGACCTGCAAAACACTATTTTCCGGTCTTATAACGTAATAGTAATTTACGTTACAAGTGTAACGTACAATATTGTTTTTATGACATCCGAGTCCATACTTTCAAACTTTCGAATTTACTTTCAAAAACCAAAAAAATTATGACATTAGTATCTATTATTTGACCTATTCAAACGATAGCACACACTTGATTCCATAGCAATGAAGGCATCAGGGACCGACAATAGTTATTTTCATGACGAGCGTCGAAAGTAGCAAGTATCGTGCGAGTGTTGATTAGACAAACGAGGGCGTAGCGAAGCGAAGCCCGAGTGGATCTAAAACACGAGCACAGATATTTGCACTTTCGGGCGAGTTATGAACACTATTTTCTAGACGACCACTCAAAGTAAATCCTATTTTTAAGAATGGTTTTTATTTCGTTTGCAAAATTGATCGTTATATTATTATTGGTACAATTATAAAAAATTAGAGCTTGTTGGAAGCAGAGCAACGAATAAAGCAAAAGCGTCTGGATTATTTGAATCACGGTCTGCTTAATTGTGTGACAAACGTCAAAGTGACGTTTGTCACACAATTAAGCAGGCCGTGATGAGGCCGTGATGTGAATAACTTTGTGCCGTTACGATATGACTAGCACGATATAATATCGTGCTAGTGTGTGAAATTGTCAACTTTCTGTAGTAGGCTGCTGTCGCGATAATGTTACTTTCATACGTGGTCGTCTAAAAAAGCTTTTTTGCACTACTAGTCTCAGAACGGTCTATCTTTAGGTCGTGAATTTGATTTTCTCCACCAAGGGAGAGAAAGTAAAATAAACAATTTTCACCGTGGTAACTGATAAATTGCTAAGTTACCAAATATGACTATTTTAATTTTGACGTTTTAAAGAGCTGTATTGTCAGGTTGACAGTTAACATATTTTCGAAATTTGTTGGGAATTTAGGTATTAAGCCGTTTGGTAGTGCAAAAAATAGTATATACACCACGGTAGCGAATCGTCTTATAACCTTCGCGCTTTAGATACTTCGCGCTGCGCGCTCAGTATCTAATATGCGCTCAGGTTATAATACTGCACTTCGCTACCTTGATGTATAATATACTATTTTGCACTACTAGTCTCAGAACGCACCATTATTGGCCTATTTTTAGGTCGTGAAGTTGATTTTCTCCACCAAGGGAGAGAAAGTAAAATAAACAATTTTCACCGTGGTAACTAATAAATTGCTAAGTTACCAAATACGACTATTTTAATTTTGACGTTTTAAAGTGCTGTATTGTCAGGTTGACAGTTAACATCTTTTCGAAATTTGTTGGGAATTTAGGTATTAAGCCGTGTGATAGTGCAAAAAAGCTTTTATTCGCAACCATATATGTAATGTTAACAATACTGACCTCATTTAAGTGTGGGAAGTCGTACATTTCCGCCCGCTACTTCCCGCACTCACTTCTCGCACTCGAGTGCGGGAAGTACATTTCCGACCGCTGTGTAGGTAGGGACACTGGGAATCTCGTTCATCCATTCATGCGCGTCGCAACCTGTCGTATCATAATATAATCATTTTTCAAATTATTGTTTAGAATAAACTGTTTGCGAATAAAACAGTATACATACCACGGTGAAAAGTTTCATTCCTGTCTCGAGATAAAGTTGACCTCGACGCTACGCGTCTCGGTTAACTACTTAATCTCTCGACAGGAATGAAACACTTTCCACCTCGGTATGTAATATACTATTGCCGGTCCCTGATTCCCGTTTTCCGATCTTGACCTGCAAAACATTACTTTCTGGCGAAAAAATTGTCCAGAAACCGCATATTTTCTGGTCAGTCGTAAAAAATTATTTTAATGAGCTTTGTTCTCACATTTCATTTCTATCCTAAAATTCAAGCGCTTTTCAGATTTAATTTTCTCCTGCTTTTTTCGTTTTTTTTTCTTATTTGTTATTTCTAGTTTTGAGTAGTGGCTGGATTTTAGTTTTCTTAACTTGGTTTTATCTTTTTTTTGAGAACTCAAGTGATCATTATTTAAACGGGGTTTGTTTCTTTTCCCCAAAATAAAGTATCTTAAAGGGCTAAAATTGTTTTTATGTTCAAACACGCATATCTGAAAAAAGATAAACTTAGAGGTATAATATCAAAAGAAAGCCCATTAAAAGAAATTATTAAAAATACCAAAATATACAAGGCGTTCCATTTGAAAAAAATTGGAAATCATTAAATTTGCAAATGATGATGAGCACCCTGTATAGCATTAATACACAGATCCACCATTTTACACTTGAAAGATAGTTCATGAAAGTCATAATTTTTTGGTAGCGTTTTCCTTCATTCAATTGTTTTCTGTTGCTTACAGCAGCTGCCTGAAGTTCAGCATTTTTTCTGCATAAAATCGTTAATATCTCCAAAACAGTTGATATTAGACCCATACAACTT
Source organism: Agriotes lineatus (assembly GCA_940337035.1). Taxonomy (NCBI): domain Eukaryota; kingdom Metazoa; phylum Arthropoda; class Insecta; order Coleoptera; family Elateridae; genus Agriotes; species Agriotes lineatus. Next base: position 105,519 of record CALNHX010001214.1, on the reverse strand, counting down.
TATATACAAATGATGAGTATTTTAATACAAAACTTTTAAGCTAACCAAATATAAGGCATTCTATTTAAAAAAAAAATCTTGATTCGCCACACTTTTTTGAGACACTTTGTATAATCAGCACTATTTTAGTAATGTGCACCACCTTTGTACCTACAACTTTTATATACACAATATCCAGGTAACTTTCATATTTTTAGAAATATCTTCCACCCCCGCTTTGTTGCCGGACCCTGTAGGTTAGTTACGTAGAAATATTTTTACAAAAAATGGACCTTATAGGTGGCGCTGGAGTTAAGATATTTATGGTCTGATTAGCAAAGCTAAATTTAGCCATAAATTCTCTTTAAAATGTCTCATTCTGCTTAATTTTACTTAAACTTTGCAATAGTAATTTTAATTTCGTCTAATTTGAGCATACTTTACGCCACCGTACCAGTGGCAGAACTAAAAGGGGTTGAAGAGTTTGAAGAACCCAGCCCCTCAGCTCACGGGGAGGCCCACCATCAGTCAAGAGAAATGTATTTCACACTTGTTACTGTTTGGGGCTCACAAATATTCCTGGAACCCCGGCTTCTACTAACGAAGTACCACCACTGCATCTTACCTACAACTATGTTCAATTTTAGCTTCATTTAAAAGACCTATTTTGCTAAATGTCACTAAATACAACCTAGAGGTATAATATTTGTCATCTAATTCAGTAAATTATAACTTCTAGAAACGTGTCATGCACTAAATGCCGCTGTAACTTTACCTCATCGTGGTTCAATCTGCTTAATTACGCCTTGTACTATACCAAAATTAAGGTTGCCACAATTTTTTTTGTTTTTGTACAGGAACCAAGAAGCTACCCAACTGGTTGTTAATACCAGTTAGGAACGCAATTGTTTTAAATTTTAATACCGTTTGCAAACATAAAATATTGAAACGAGACTTAATGTCTATTTCATTTCGTGATAAAACATCAATGTCAGGCCTTTGTTTAAAAATTATTTATTTGTCTATACAGAAACTTTTTTAAATTCCTTAATACAGTTGCTGAGGCCAAGTTTAAATTGCTTTTAGATTAAGTATTGCTTAAAGTTTCAAGTGACGGGAAAGAGCTTTTATGTTTATGGTAAATCATATTGTGAGGCAATCTGAAAAGAATCAATTGTTATTGCTCAGGTTAGAAACAATTTATTAAAAATATTGAACTTACATAAATGCATTTCCTTTAAAGCTTTTAAAAGTTATCTAGATCACTTATACCACCACTTTGAACCATAGAATTGCCTCATAGAGTTGATAACATGCTCATTGAATAACCTATAGGCAGGTTTGTGGGTTTATTCTTAACTGCAAATAATTAAAACTAATTAAGCAGTAAAGCCTGTTCATCTCCACTAGAAATAGGGTCATCATCACTTCGAGAATGAGTGCTGTGGGCATTTGATTTTACTGCCGCTTGTCGCAATGCTTCTCCTGATGATTTACTGGAAGACTTGTTCTCAAAAGCAGCCTTGTCAATAGACATTTCTGATGAAATACTCTAAACAGTAACTCGTAAATATTAAAGCTGTCAACGTCATGCAAGTACTACCATTAATTCTGCCAGGGTTGGCCCTCGCGACCACCCAAAGTCTCCCCTGCCAAAGATCCAGCCAGGAGCTATCCCATCTGGATCATCCAATATTAAAGCGTTTCTGCACGATGTGTAGACAATTCTTGATATAAGTACGGTTGCTATCTAAAATTGTTTAAGTTTACGTACAGCCCTCACTTGCCTACACAATGCAATAACCTGAATTATGAAAATAAAGAAAACGATTACTGCAAATGCAGAAAATGCTGTATCAAGCGGCCTCTTCATGGCTTCTAAACAACCTTCATTATAAATAGAATCCAGCACAGTGCTTGGTTGTTCTTTCCATAAATATGCAGATTCGGTTTGCTGGAATGGATCATGGAAGCACTGCATTGGATAGTCTGGGCGGCAACAGCTCCATGGTGTTACAGGTACATGTAATCCACTTTCTGATGAACGTAATCTACAATGTAAATGTGATAATTTTATTGTTGTTTAATTACTAGCAATTATTACTTGCAACTAATTACTTTTTGGTGTGCATTTCTTAAAGCTTTGAATTGCTCTTAATATTTAATAAAAATTAGTTGCAATGAATATCTGTAAGATGCGGACGTCCAGCTTATTAATATGGTGTGCTTTTTGCATGTTTTAAGTTCGTTTATTTAATATTTTGTCTATTTTACGCATTGCGTTTTGTCTGTCTCATATGTTTATGTTATATTTTAAAGTTACAATTTCTACACAAACATTGTAAGGCCAAAAATGGAGTTTTCATCAACAAAGTAATTCGCAGCTGAATCTGAAAATGCGTAGAGGATAAACAGATCTACTTCTGCTGTTCCTATTGAGACAAAAGACTTCAACAGAAAGCAACTTGTATTGTGATATGGTTTCAAAGTTTCCTTTAACAAATCACTATGTGCCATATTATTTTATTCATAATTTATATTTAACCAGTTACATAAGCAATAAAAAACTATTTGCATTTTTTAAGATCTGGCACATTTAGTTGTAAAGAAGGGAAGGGGATTACTTCAAAAATATAAAATAGACAGAGACAGTCAGATTATAATTTATTTTTTTAATGAATTGTAAGTATATATTTTATTTAACCGTTTAACCTTGGATACGTAGATGGTTTAGAAGTAATAACGAAAACAAGGGAGGAAGTCGGGCCACAATAGTTATTTGTACAACTAGATTTAAAAGACATACTGTTTTTCACGAATTTGTAGTTTGATTAACGAGGGTGAAGCCCGAATTTATCAAGCAAATGCGTAATTAAGGAACTAACAAAATGATGCTTAGAAATCCTAGATATGATTTTTCGCTTTTTTTTTTAAATATGATCCTGATTTTTTGAGGTCAAATTTTAAAAGCCTTTTTCATTCTAAATGTAACAATGTACCACACATTATGATTTAATTACGTTTCGAATCTTTTTTACCATCTATACTATAAAATCGGTGGTCTCTTTCTTTGTATGTATGTTTGTTCGCTATCTCCTCCGAAGATAATGGACTGATTAAATTGTATGATAGCTTAAAATTTTGCTAATTTTTAGACTTAGATTGTAGGCCGGTTTTTATTTTCAAAAAAGTACATAAAAGTAAAGTAATTAAATTATAAAACCCTTAGGGCCGGTTGCAGAAAGCAATGTTAAGTCTGGTGTTAGCTAACAAAGTGAACAAAATCGCATCAAATTTTGTTTACTAATGTATTAGTTACCATAAGCATTTGAGATTTGATGCGTTTTTGTTCACTTTAACGCGATGTTAGCTAACACCAGACTTAACATTGCTTTCTGCAACCGGCCCTTAATGTTCATATACCATTATAGCAGCGCCTTATTCAACGAAGCATCGTTGGTTCATTTGGTAGAATGCTCGCCTGCCATGCGGGCAGCCTGGGTTTGATTTCCGGCTGATGCATTCTTTTTTTAATTTATAGTAATGAATCTCTCTTAAATTACCGAACGGAAGTGTAGCTCGGGTGATTCAACAGTCATCAATAAATTTTTGGTTACGGACCTGTGACCTAGAGCATTTTTGTTTCAGCTTTTGTAATTCAAAAAACGAAGTAATGAGCCACATTAGATGTTTTTATTGCTAATTTTAATTATCGTTTGTAAGTAAGAAAAATAATGAATAAATTAATTAATTACTATTGCAAATTAGTTGTATTCCAAAACCATACGTAAAGTAATTATTAAGGATTAGAAGCATTTGTTCCAACTTTTAATTAAAAAGAATCACTTTTTGTTATATTCTAATTTTTGCAACTTTTAGGGCTGGAATGTATAGGTACATATGTGCCTCCTAATCTATGCTTCTAGGTGGAACTGCAGAATACTTTCCAGTGGTATGTTTTGGCTGGTAAATATGCGTTGTAGAGCAAAGTTGAAATGTAAAGACACCAGCACACCATAAGGTTATGCTGGGACGCTGGTGTCTTTACATTTCAACTTTGCTCTACTATTTGATCCTGCTCAGTAAACTTGTCTAAGCGACTGCATGTCTTTAAAAGATTGCCTAGCCCAAGTCAAGTTGTTTTTGCAATCCCCATGTAGGTAATTCCTTACCATCGGTGGTTTGTTAATTTAAGGCTGACGAGTGATTAGCCCACTGCCCCTATCTATAGCCTGCAGATCTGCAGGAATTTGTTATGGTTACACCGCCGATGTTTGGTTGCTAGAGCATCATTTGTAAACTAACACAGGGTATCACGTGCAGGTGAGGTTAACATTTGGGGGTTTACATGTTGGTGGCACACTCTACCCCGTTTGTTGTGTTTTACTATTCATAAAGTTTGTTTTGCAAAAACATCATGGATAATAACTAAAGGCAAGTGATATAAATTAATAAGGTAAATATCGACATATAAAAATGCTTAAAATTGATAAACCTCTAGGTAAAGATAATATCACCCCTAAAATGATAAAATTTTTAGGAGATGATGGAATCAAAAAGCTAAGAGAAATATTTAATGAGGCAGTTAAATGTAAAGAGATACTAAATGATTGAAATATAGGAGTAATTCTATCAAACTTCAAAAAGGGAAATAAACGAAATTGCAACAACTACAGAGGGATAACATTGTCAAGCATTCAAGGAAAAATAATGACAATAATAATAGAGAAAAGACTAAGAGACAACATCAAAAATACAATAGAAGACAAAAAATGTGCATTTAGAAGTGAAATAAGTACTCAGGACTTATTATTCATATTAAGACAAATTAGTGAGAAAATAATAACAACAAATAAAGAAATACATGTCTTCTATATAGATTTAACAAAAGCATTCAACAAAATAAGTAGAGAAGATATATGGAAGACATTGGAAAAAAGAAAGATAGAAAATGGAATAATACAGATAATAAAAATAATGTAAAAGAGAAATCTAAACATAGTAAGAACTAACAACCAAGAATCTAAAGAATTTGAAACAGAAATGTGGTCAAACAAGGATGTGTGCTCAGCCTTCTGCTACTTTGATGGATGAAGTAATAAAGGAAGCAAAGAAATGGGTGAAAAAATAAAAATATGAGACTGGAAGGTGGAGGAAACCTACCTGACGGAATTAATGTTTGTGGATGATATGGCCATTTTTGTTGCATCTGAAATAAAACTACAACAGAATTTAGATGTGCTGAATCACGAACTACTGAGGATCAATATGGAAATAAACATAAACAAGACAAAAGGTATGATAATATCAAACGGAAATAAAATCCACAACATACAAATAAATGGACAGAAAATAGAACAAGTGGCTAGTTTTAAATAGTAGGGGTCCGATAATCGAGCAAAACGAAAAGATAGATAAAGAAAGAAACGGAAGGATAGGAAAACTAGGCAAAATACATAATCCAATAAGATCGACATTCTTAAACAAAAGAGAAATACTAAAGAACATAAAAACAGAAGTAATAAAAAAGTAGTTAGACCAACATTATTATACGGAAGTTAATCATGGACGATCACGGACAAGAATAAATGCTGTTGATATTAGATTCCTGAGAAAAATTGGAAACAAAATAAGAAGAGATAGAAGAAGAAATTAATCTTACAGACAACTCAAGATTAAACACATATATGTATAACAAATTGCTAGAGGTACAGTTGAGATTGTTTGGACGTATGTGCCGTATGAAAGATGAAAGACATACTAAACGAATATTTGAAGCAAAGGCACAAGGAAAGAAAAAAAGGAGAAGACCGTGAAAAACTTGCAGTGATGGAATAAGAGAAGAGGCTGAGAAGAAAGGTGTAACATAAGAAGAAATCAAGGAGAAAGAAATAGAGAGATATATGCAAAACACAAAATTAAACTGCACTCGCCATACACCTCATACTAGAAAGGCAAGGATTAAGAAAAAGAAGAAGTGAAACATACCTTTGCCCAAAATTGACTTACAGCCCCTTAATGACCAAGAAGAAAAAAATTAACCAAGTGATTATAAAGTAGCTATATAATATACCTACAGAAACTTTAAGTGATTAGCTGTAACAACAATGTAAAATAATATAATTTTAATCTGTTTTATAAACCTTCAATTGCAATTTTTTACTGATGATGCTAACAAAACTGGCGAAACGTCTAAAATTTTAAAAATGTTAATTATTAAACAATTGTGACAAAATGATTTTTTATTTATCTGCTAAAAAATCTGTAATATTTAAAATTGACTTATTTATCCCCGTTTAACAATCAAATTTATAAAAAGTCAATAAATTAAACTTATATGCTTTTTTTAGTTGAAAGTTGAGTATTATAACCAAAATTACAGTCTGTGGGTAATGGGATTTTTCCAGAAGAAATATTTAAGCAGAATATTTCATGTATTTACATTTTAACTAACAGGTACAGTAACTGGCCCTTTTAAAAAGTTCTTCAATGACTATAAAAACCACTGTAAACTTTCTCAACTTAGTTATACGACATTTTCAGCCAACGTGTGATGAAAAAAACATTAATTAAGGTGTTGGTGAAGGAAACGATGTTACTTAACTTTCAATCAAAAAAGCATTTTTTTCAACCTTTTGTTTTTTGTAATTTCTGTCGAGACTATCTGAGCTACAAGGGCTTTAGCTCAAATTAAAGCTTATTAAATTCCCTACAACTTTCATGCTCTTGACTTTTCTGTAGGACGTGTCATTTTGCCGGTATCCCAACTCGAAACGTGAAGAAAACTTAAAATTTTCACTTTTTGAAAAAAAGGTAAATCTACAAAAACGATTTTGATCTTATTTTGTAGGAAATTTAATTTACTTTAAGAAAGCTATAAGTAAAAGATTTTTTCCAACAAATCATAGTTTAGGAGATCTTGTCAAAAAATCGAAAAATGTCCGAAAAATTCACTGTTTTTCGACCGCCATTCAGCGAGCACAGGTTTCTGAGGGTTGCAAATCCGGATTTGTAGTACCAGTAATGGTCCGAAACGAAAATTATTAATACCCCATTTAATGTTAGTTCATACATTTTTTGTGTAACATTTGACTGGGCTAATACCATTTATGCTACTGCCTTTGAATACACCCTATAGGACTAATGGAACCATAAATAAAATTCGATGGTTTAGTTGCTGGGGTGTAATTATCCTAGCCATTACTGCTAAGAAATAAATCAATTAATTGAAACATGATTCGGTGGTTCATGCTATCAATACACCTTTCCCAATTCAATACAAGCACTTTTTATGTGAAGGAACAGGCAAACCCTTTTTGAAATGAAAACAAGTTCTTCTCATATTAACAGCTTAAAAAGATAAGATTTTTTTAGAGTTTTGTTTCCGCACCTAACCTGCACTGAGGCACTGTATAAAAAATACTTAAAACCATTTTTTTGGTTCCACGCAATTGGCAATTTTTTTCTTAATAAACAATAATGTGCAGTAAAGCTCAAAAACGAAATAATTGTTAAAAATATTTCATATCGAATTGATTCATTTGCAACACTTGAACCGGATATCCCGGCCATTAAAGCTATAAGATGGATCAATATAGGTACCTTTGTTGGTATTTATAAAGTTCTACAATAATGATTGTGATTCATGCAGCGATACTCACTCTTTTACCAAACTATGGTTTATGTTAATATGATATTTATCAATCCAGGTGATTTCGTACCAGTCGGTGTAGCTAGTAACTCCGCAGCACTTTAGCTTAACTTGCATTTTATCGATCATAACTTTCCAGTTTCGATCTTTCAAATAGTTCTTCACGCCTTGTTCCAGAGACTGCTGCATAGACTTTGCTATATGTTTCGAAATTTTCATTGTGAGCCCCATTAGTATGAAGATATTGAGCAGCGTATTGAACGCTGCTAAAGTCCAAAGAAATAGGAGGCTTCTTGTGCTCTTTCTAAAAATTGCAACGTTACTTTTCTGCCACTCTTTATTACTCTTACTAACTTATGTGCTTGTGCATAGCATTTGTAACATATTTTTACCCCAATTAATCCATGGAAAATCACATGGGTCCCGTACATCCCTATGATGGCACATACAAATGTTACTTCAGATTGCTCCGAGTATAGGTTGGGACAAATTGCAATGCAAATATAAACCGACCAGCCTGTTGTGGCAAAACCTAATAGCGTCTGGATTACATCCAGGACTACAAAAACTGTGGCATACATGTACCGCCCCTTTTTTGTAAGTTTTATTAGGCCTATTGCCATGATAGCCTGTAAAAACTTTTGAAAAACTAAACGGTATAAAATGGTAAAATGTCATATAAACTAAAACTGTCAACTGATTTGAAAGAGGTGACATATTGCTACTTAGGTGGTTTACATGGCAGCACACAAACAAAACTTATTGATCAAACTTGTTATTTCAAACATGGCGCAAATTTTAATCATTTCTAATGTTGGAACGATGTAGGAATTTGTTGAATCTCGCATAAACATTGTTATATAATGAATACCAATCAACCTGAAGGTGAACAAAATGAAGAAACTCAAGTGGAAGTTCAAGCAGTTGACGAAGAAAAGGATTCGCTGTTTTCAGATAAGGAACCTGATGGTATATAATGTGTTTTTGCAATATTTTAAGTACTAACTATAGCTATGTTGTGCGTAAAACTGTAAAAGTAGGTTTAAAGTACCTAGCTAAATACTGTTCAAGCCAGTAGTTATATCATGCATACATAGAATGTTATAAATAAAACAAACTGGATCAAATCTTTTCAATATTTTTTTTCCAATAGAAAAAGTGGTTGTAATAGTAACTGAAGAAATAATAGAAGAAGATCCAAGGGCAGATTATGATCCGGAAGAGCTCAATCAGTTGGTTGGATATGTAAAAGAACTCACTACATTATATGACTTGCGGGAAGAAGACTGGACTGAAGAAAATGAGGATGCCATAAGAGAGTTCCTGCAATATACAACTCAATGCATTCTGATGATATATTTTTATAATGATGACTTACAAGTCACAGAAGATTTCCCTTTAGAACCTGTTATAGACTTGGCATATTTCATCAGAGAACCTAAGGAAATATTTGATGTTAACAGTTTCCACGACTGCGTTACTTTTGGAACTGCTCATGACAATGTAGAAGGGACAGTTCTTAATGTGATTGAAACGGTCTATGCCCCTATTTTCTTCAACATAACTGTGTGGCCTGACAGTATCCTTCAATTCATTTTAAATGTAACTTTAATACATTTCTGAATATTTTCTTTAACAAAACATTCAGGTGTTAAGGGCGACTTCTGTACAGCTCTCCATCATTTTTTGTCAAAAATTACAGATTTGCATCACCGCCTCCATGGTCTTACTGTAATCTACATACCACAAGAAGGTTTAAATCTCCCTGTTGCTGTAGCTTGTAAAGACAAAGAACTAGTGAAGAGATTAGAAGGTATTGTAGTGTATTGGACTCGACAAATTCGAGTTGGCTTACAAGATCAGGATCAGAATACACCGGAAGACTTGCTCTGTCCAATTGATGAGTATGAATTTTGGATTTATCGATGTTAGTATTACTCAAATAAATCAGTGGTTAGTATTAATTTGTTTATATTACATTTATTTTCAGATGAAAATTTAACTGGCTTAAACTATCAATTAACAAATAAAAACTTAAAGCATGTCTGTGAGATACTTGCGGCGGTCCAGTCAACTCACGTAAGGCAGTTTCTCATGCTGGCTGAAGAAATTCATCGCAACATGATGGAAGCCCGATCTAACATAGAGTACCTGCAGGTTCTTAACGAACCTTGTAAAAACTTGTTGCAAGTACAGTCTCCTGCCGATATTCCCAGCAGACTCCCCCATATCTTGAACCTAATTCGATTTATTTGGATGAAGAGCCTTTTCTACAATTCCCGAGAACGTATAACGGCTCTGTGCCGAGCACTCAGCAACCAAATCATAATTCAGTGCAAGACTTTCATCAATCTTGATGTCGTCTTCAAAGAGAAACGTACCAGGGCTGCTATTCAAATGTTCCAAACCTGCATCGATTGCTGTGTAGACTACATAAAAACTTATGTTGCTGTACGTATTGATAATCAAATTCTAAACTTTGTAATTTATAGTTAAGACAGGTTATTTATTTATAAAGGGAGTGGTATCATTAATAATTACTACGAGTATCTTTCAGTCTTTGATAAAAGTAAATTAAAAACAATTCTGCAAGTAGGTAGGCAACCTATCTCCTTGTGTACTTCTTACTTACTAAGTTAATTTTGACCTATTGCACCTTCACAAGATGTTGAGGTTTTAGGGTTGACGAACTGTATCCAGGTGTCATTCCAATTAATATTTCTGCTCTCCAGTGTGTGGGCCATGTTCTCATTCCAGGTAGTGCACGGCCCTCTTGGTTGTTTGATCGGGAGGTGCACTTCCCAGACTTTCTTGGAGTGCCTCGTATTCTCTATTCTTACCAAATGGCCAAACCAGCTGTTCTTCAATTTTTACGCTTAGTAGTTTTATTACTAGCTCACCCCTTATGTCATTGTCTTGACTAATATTCTTTGTAAGTAAAGTACGTTTTTTTTTTCTGTAATAACTGTCAAAGTGTTACAATGTTGGTAGATATGTGATTAAAACGCTAGGAAATTTTTATACCTCGTGTTGGTAGAACTTTTTCAAAATTATGGTTATGTGTCAATTTTAAATGTCAAAGTTTCTTAATTTGAACTCTTGACAAATTTTTTTTTTTAACATGGAATCATCATCAATAAAATCGGATAAAAAAAGAAAACCAAGAAATATTTTAAATGCAAAAATGAAGCAAGCGATATTAAATTATGACATATCTGTCAAAATGACAATCATTTTTTTTAGTGGAAGAAAAGAACTAAACATCTATGTACCAACATTACTAAAACTAGGGACCCTGCAGGAATGCAACTTATCCCCTAGAAAGTTGACCTTGAAAATTATTATAGAAAAAAATGTACTTTAGGTAATTTCTCTCACCCCATCCCCCTCCCCCCTACTCTATAACTTTGTCTTTGCCTGTGACTACTTTGCCATTTCTATGATAAATGCCTTGAGTAGCCTTTGCTTAGTTTGTGGTTATTACTGTGATTGGCTTTCATTTTATGCTCAAATTTCTCCCATGTCTTTTGTTTTGTTTCTAGCACTTTATTTTTCAACAATTCTGTTCTTTATACTACTTGTTGTAGTCTTTCAGGGCCTTTGTGTTGAGATACATTTTCCCCCTCCTCTCTTTTCCCTATTTCTCTTTTGAGCTTCTTTTGCTGCCTATTTGAGATTACTTTAAGTTTACCACAACTGTGCTTTTGAATTTACCCGAGATCCTTCCCAAGTCGTTGCTCCCTTCCCCATACACCTCTCTTTCATCTTTCTTCCCTAATATTCTCTGAACTTATTTTGGTTTTCCTCTTCCCTTAATCGGTGTAGGTACCTTTTTTATTTCTTACTCACTGTGGCCTTTTTCTCTATTTATTGCCCCTCCACTGCTCTCTGTACTATCAATTTAGCCATCACCAGGTACTGGTTGCTTCCAATCTTGGTTCCTCTCTTCTCTCTCACATCCTGGATTTGCCTCTTATTGGCATCTTGTACTGTACTATGATGTAATCTATTGTTGATATTTTTTTGTCTGAAAGGCATCTCTCTAGTGAACCTTTGTATGGATTTGTGCTGGAACGTAGTGTTCATTATCACCAAATTATTATTAACTGTAAATCATTCTAATAGCCTTAAACTGTTAAGACATTGTTACATAGTACTCTTGCATTAAAATCTCCAATCAACATCAAATCACCTTCTATATTTTCTAACATGGTCTGTAATTGATATTAAAAATTCTCCTTTTTGTCCTTACTCTCATCCTAATTGGGCCGCATGCAATAATTGAATTTCTTTCTTCGAAATCTTTTCCTTTAAACTTCACAGGCCTTGGTCTTTCACTTAAGCACTCCTATTTTATGATTTTGTCCTCCACTTTTCTCTTATAATGCAAGCCACTCCTGCTTTTGCATGTAGTCTTCCCTCTACCCCGCTATAAATGAGTATATGGGCCTTATCCCTCTCTAAACACCCTTTTCCTTTTTCTTGGTTTCTGTCAAGCCTAATACTTATCTATGTAGATTTCTCAAATTCCTCTGTTAGTTGTTTTTCTTTGCATAAAATGCTTGTCACATTCTAAGTTCTTATTGTAATTGTTTTACCTTTACTTTTGTCCTCCACTGATGTATTTGCAGCATTAGTTTTTGTCAGTTTTTTTTAGTTGCCTCTCTTTACTGCTCGTTTCTTTCTTATTCGTTGACAGTGCCAGACTTTCCGGTACTTGCTTTTTCTCATAGTTTCTTTGCCAAGTTTTGTTTATTGGTGCTCACACTATACCGTGTGGACTGCCATTTCAATCGTACCTTTCGCCGTCTATTTTCTGGTGTCCTATCTTAGCTTAGCAACCGTTCCTTCTCTATTCTCTATCCTCAGCTGTTAGATTCTTTTTATATACATTTTTACATTCCCTAAAGCTTTTTCTTCTTCATAATTGATTTTAATTGTACCCCACGATTGAATTTCTGCCACTATGATTTGATTATTCACTGTTCCTCTAATGGCATGGCAGTTGGCAGTTCTTCATTTTAGTGTCAATTTCATTTTGTCTTTAAAAAACTGTTCCACTCGCTCCGCTAGCTCATCTTCCCTTTCTCACCACATTATTTTTGCATTTTTCTTTATCTTGCTTGCAAGTATAGCTATTATTAATTCCAACTGTATCTTTTATTTATCCCATCTTTCCTCTCTTTCTTTCAATTGATTTCTTAGTTTTCAGATTTCTCCAGTGCGCGAGCTCTTGATATCTTCCAATAATTTTTTCAGTTCCTTTATTGTTTGTTCCTGAGATTCAAAATTATTTTCACTTTCTCTCTTCTATAGTAATCTGGGGACCTGATTACTTATATACTGGGTGCAGAAATATGCTTTTCAATTTCCGTTTCCTCTCCTTCTTCGATATCTTTTCTCCGGTATGTTGCATTTTTCTCTTTCTCTATTGCTCGCTGTTCCGGTTATCTTTATATATATAATTCTTCTGTACGTGTGTATGTGACTGAACTCCTCCTAAACGGCTTGACCGATTTTGATGATATTTTTTGTGTGTGTTTGAGTGGGTCCCTGGATGGTTTAGATTCACAATTGGACCCGGTAGGTGGCGCTGCAATCGGGTTCTAGGATTTTTTTTTAATTTTTGACGAATTTCTTTGTTTTAATTTTTTAAAGATTTCCCGCATATCAGAACATATAACCCCAAAATTTCACTCCCCCCCACTACCCCCCAATATGTTTTAAAATGAAAAAAATCGAAAATTCGAAAATCGAGAAAACGTTTGCTGAACCCGCTAATAGCAGGCACCGGGCAGGACGTCTGTCGGGTCCGCTAATAGCAGGCAGCGAGCAGGACAATGTCTGTCGGGTCCGCTAATAGCAGACACCGGGCAGGACGTCTGTCGGGTCCGCTAATAGCAAGCAGCGGGCAGGACAACGTCTGTCGGGTCCGCTAGTTATACATATAGGCTACCCTCTCCTTGTGAAATTTTAAATACAACTAATATCAGGGTGTGTATAAATTGGTGAAAGAACTACAAGTGGCGATGTTGGTCATAAAACTCTCTGTCAAAAATCGTAATACTAAAATGTTGGATTGGTCTTCGTGAGCCCTCACGAGTGGTAGATAAACCACATGTTTTTTTTAGGTAAAGTACATTTTTTGTTTCAAATACGTCAAAGTATCATCGCTACGTGTACTTCTTTTGCCAATTTATAGATACCCACCCTGTATTATAGATGCTCGGGTGTATAATATGCTCTCATATGAGCTGTTCTAGCAGTGGGTCATAAATAATCGGAAAGAGGTCATTGCTATTGTAGAAATTTTGAATTTGCTAAATTATCATGAATTAATTAATGCTCGAATGCAAATTCGGTAAGAAAATCTTAACGACACAAACCCTAAAAAGAAGTAATTCATACCTACAAAAAATTTCCAAGAAATTTTGTTGTTGTCTTGGCTACGGCCCGTGTACTAATTTATCTATTGGTCATTAATGAGTGTCCTACGATTTTCTTTCAAATATTTTTAGTTTCTTAGTTGCTATGTATTAGTTATTTTCAATTATATGCCTGTTGGAAATCTATGAACGATATAATGATAGTTCTATGACTGATCTGCTTCTTCAGAAACCATTTTTTCATGCGCTGATAACTTTCACCTTCTTTTTATTCAGCCGTTTCTTTATAATTTTTCTTATATTTGAGAAATTGTGATTCCATTTATTAGCAATTAAATACACAGTTTTAATTGGCCTTTATTTTATTATTATAATTACACACTTGTGTATGCTATCGACTGCAACCAACACCGATCTTGACCTACATAATATGCTAACAGCTGTTGAGTTATTACTACGTTACAACTGCACACGCTAGGTGGCAGCTGGTATCGGAGGATTATGGTAGAACAAACAGAAATTAACATGACAACACCATTATTAAGTGCAGCTATTAACTTTATTTCCCCATTCGCTTCGGTCTTTAGCTCAGAGCATTCTACAGTGGAGGTTTGTTATGGTTTACACTTCTCGAACCATCTGTGATCTAACTAGTTTAACTTCAGTGTGTTTTGTAATTTGTTTGCGTTTCCATATCTTAGTCAGGTTTGTTTCTGCTTCTCATGCACTGCATCTTGAAATTTCTTCCTCGAATTCTGCTTGGTTGCTTATCATTGACCTTAAGTATATGAATTTGCTTATCCTCTCAACTTCCCCCAATTAGTTTTCTCTAGGCAAAATATCGATTACCATGAGTAGAGTTTTGCTCATATTTATCTCCCATAGTTTTTGCTTTTTTTTATGACTCACTCCAACATTGTTCTAAGTTTAACTGCTCTTCTTTCATCATGAGCATTGATTAGTCTTGGTGACAATATGCATATCTGCACACTCGCTTCTGCACCATCAATAAATGTGATGTGTTATTATTCAACTTATGTAACAACTCCATCAAGTGCTTTATATAGATTCCTTTTTAGGTTCTCTAATTTCTTTAAGGACTACCCATAGTCGTCGCCATTGAATACAATCAAACACTTTCTTATAGTCAATAAAGCACAGTAACATGGGCCTGTTATGATTTCTCTGTTAGTTGCCTAATGTTAAAAATCGATTCAATTTTCATATTTTTTCATGGAGCATTTTTTGTGTATTGGTATAAACTCACTCAGCTGTTGTCTTCTTTGTCATACTTTATTACACAAATCTATCATTTTATTTCTATTTCTGTGTCTTGCAGCACTTTAAATATTTCCGGAGATATCAGTTCCGCTCTGGGTGCATTGTTTGTTTTCATATGCTTCTACTAATTTTTCTCTTAATATACTTGATTTGAGTTCTTCCTCTTCCTGGTTTCTCATAATATTGTGCTCTTGATAGTATAATATTCACTTTTTGAAATAGATCCTTCATTTGATGGGTACCTATATTCAATGTTTCTCCCTTTCTTTCCAAATACTTTCAATAGTTTCAATGTAGGTAATCATTTTTAGTTGACATGACTTTTTGAATTGTTTGGTTTAGCCTGGTGTTCACTTTTACTCTCTTTGGTAGTTACTCCCGCTTGTCTTAGCCTCTTTCATTTTTCAATTACTGCTGTGGTTTGCAGTGTTAGCCAACGTTTGTCGGTTCTAATTGTTGATTATTTTTTCGATGAGTAGTTTATTTAAAGTTTGTCCATTCTATTTCTTACATCTCTAGAATTAGCTCATATATTACCTTCTATAATTCTTTGCCCCTATTTTTGATCATTGCTGATTTTATTCTGTTTTCGTCGAAATCTTTGTTAATATTATATATACAGTGTGGTCCATTAAGTGTGCAACAAATGGGACATTTTTTTATTAGTTGTACAATCGAAATTTAAATATTGCCAAAAGTTAGTGCATGTTCGATAACCATATCAGATGCCCTTAGAATGGCTTCAAGTCAAACAATATACAGGGCAGGACAAAAAATATGTAATTCGTTCAAGAATAAAGTTACCTTATTTCAAAAAATATAGCAAAATTTTATTGAGAAAAGTTGTTTAGAATCAAAAGTTATGCTCGAATACAAAATCACGGCCTCCTATTCGAATTTTGATTCTTTTTTTGTAAAATTTTGTATTATCCCCGTATGATACATATTTTTATTATTCTGATTTTATTAAGAGTTTTTCATATGTAAATTATTATTAGTAAAGCATTTGCCTTGTTAAAAAGAATATTTGCGAAATTCTAAAGTTCTGTTAAATATCGTTGCAACAAACATGAAGTGAACGCTTACCTAAAAAAATATAAATCCAAGTAAATTTTACAAATACGCTTCAAGTTGCTAAAAGTTATTTAAAAGGGGTGTGGTTGTGGCTACTTTAAATACATATAAAATCAAAATAATAAAAATATGTATCATACGGGGGTAATACAAAATTTTCCAAAAAAGAATAAAAATTCGAATAGGAGGCCATGATTTTGTATTTGAGCATAACTTTTAATTCTAAACAACTTTTCTCAATAAAATTTTGCTATATTTTTTGAAATAAGGTAACTTTGTTCTTGAACGAATTTCATATTTTTTGTCCTGCCCTGTATATTGTTTGACTTGAAGCCATTCTAAGGGCATCTGATATGGTTATCGCACATGCACTAACTTTTGGCAATATTTAAATTTCGATTGTACAACTAATAAAAAAATTTCCCATTTGTTGCACACTTAATGGACCACACTGTATATAAAACAGCGCTACAGGCCACTTTGGCCTATGGCTTCAATTCTTTTCTTCCACATTTTCCTTTCTTGAATCTCTGTTCTCCATTCTTTTAGCTCGTCATCTTGTAGGTCCTCCTCTATTTGTTTCTTCTGTTTTCTTTGGCCTTCCTATTTTCTGTCTTCCTTCGGGTTCTTGATCCAAAGCTTTTCTTATGGGCTCTTGTTAATATTAAATTTGTTTATTATTTATTTGATCTTTTCTAATTGTGGTGCCTCTATTAGATTTGGTCATGCTGTTGATCATTTTCTCTTCTCCATTTAGCATGTGTCTATCTTTCTTTTATTTCTTTGTCACCTCTTAGTATTTTTTTTCTGTGTTCACACAGAGGTTGGGCTTGTGTTGGTACCCAATTTTTTGTTTCTATAAGTCTCGGTGAAAGTTTTGTTTTTGTTATCAGTTTTTGTAGTTAAACTTTATCTTGCGTTAAATCTTCTCTTCTTTTTTATATAGGTTTTCTTTGTTTTATTTTTGGCTTTTGCTGATTTTCTTTTGTGGGATTTTGTAATATGTCTCTTCTACTTTCTTCTTCTTCTTGTCAATTTCCTGCCGAATGTTGGAAATCATTAATCAACATCATTCTAAGTTTGATAACGGCTGTTCTGAGTAACTGCTTCTTTGCATGGTTCACTAATCAAATTTTTTCCATACGAAAATTTAAATTTTCTCCAGTTTCTTTCCTGTTTCCTTCAACACAAACCCTAATGTTATGTTCTACTTTTTCTACATATTTTTATTCGTTTTGTTTTGTTTCTTTTGGGGAATTATTGTTTTTGCATGTTTTGTTTCAATTAGTGCAGAATCTATTTACTTTTGTTTCCATCTGGTGACTTCTGTGTTCTTGTGCTGTATATTTCATTAAGGAGTCGTACGTTTTAAGAAATCTTTTAATACTACGTGGATCTCCATGTTGTATTTTGTTCTGTTTTTTTTGGATATACAGTTGTTATGTAATTGAGTGGGTCGGTCTGAATTCTGCTTGATATTCTCTTAGTTTTTTACTTCCTTTTACGATAAAGGAAGTATTGGATTCACCCCAAAAATTCGAAATTGAATTTTTAACAGACCTTCATGTTTTAGAGACACCTGAACTCAAAAATCATGTTTTTGTCCATTGGTCTGTCAGTGTGTGTGTCTGTCTGTCTGTGAACAGAATAACTCAAAACCGAAAAGAGGTATGGCGTTGAAACTTCATATATAAGTTTTGCGTACTATCTAGATGTGACAGCAAGTGTTTGAAGAAAATCGCATTAACCGGAAGTATGGTGTTTACTCTTGCAATTTTTCAGTTTTTTTCGATTTTTCAAAAACGGCTCCAACGGTATTTTTCAAACTTTAAATTTTTATTACATTTTGAATGTGTATTGATGTGAAATAGATCATTTTGCAGTTGAATACCGCTAAAATGGGTTTCTTTTGTTTTTTTCTTCCTATTTTTGTTTATTAACTCCTATTTTAAATAGAACACTCGGTATATTATTACATTTTTGAATTCTGCTTAAAATTTTAGAGAAAATTTGTCTCTTGAACTAACTCTATTTTGTACGGTTTCTGTAGAATTTGTAATTTTTGACAAATGCTTAAAAATTAAAAATCTATTTTTTTGGCTGTAAAAGGAAGTTGCAAACGTGTATCACACCAGATTTTTCTTTGTATATTCTTGTAGCTTGTTTCTTAAGATTTGTGGTTAGCACTTTGTATGCTGTTTCTAGCAGAGTTATTCCTCTGTAGTTATTGTAAACTGAATTCAATTGTTTTTTATGTATTGGAGTTATTTATTATTAATTACTTTTTTCTATAGCAAATGTTAAAGTGTGCTTTAATCAACTCAAAACGTTCAAGTGTTACCTACTTTAACTAGCAACCCAATCTAGCTACTGAGATTTTAAAATGTGATTGACTTTCCTTATTTTCTTTTGAAATTGTTAAAGTTCTTGCTATAGAAAAAAATTTTGTATTATACACGACGATAAAGTTATTATTTAACTTTATCGTCGTGTATAATAAATTACTATTGTTCTTTCGGTATGTGTTGTTGCTGTCAGATTTTGCCAATCAACATTTCTATCTTTACACTTACCATATTTGATTAGTTTCTTTTTCAATCTGTTCCCTCCTGGCGCTTTTCTATTCTTTAGATTCTTTAGCATGTTCCATATCTTTTTCTTGTTGAGGGTCTATATTTTTTGCCTCATCTTTATTTTTACGCAGGTTCCACTTTTTTTCATTCATCTATGGCTGTTTAAGTTGCAAATTCTTTTCCATTCAGAAGTTCTTGGAAATAGCTTTTCGATCCTTTGATTACTTGTTCTTTCCCGTCGCTTCTTCTCTTTCTTTTTTCATTTTTAAATAGTATTGTAGTGTGATGGAAATCTCTTGTGGTTTATTTTAATTCTTGAGAGCCAATTATAATTTATCCAGTTTTGTAACATTCTTTAGTCTACTTTATTCGACTTTGCCAAAAGTTTCCCTTTGCTTCTCTATACATTAATTTTGCCTTTCGTTGTTGTTTTATATATTCTTTTTGTTTTCTTATATTTTGGTTTGTCAGATTTTTTGTAGCTGCTTTTTCTCCCGTTTTTTCATGGTCCGAGTTAAACCATTTGTATGTTCTGTTGTTCTATCTAGTTTTTTGTTTTGATTAAACATTCGTCCTCATTTTTCAATCATATTGTACTCCGTCAATTATCAGTCTAGTGAGATCACTGATGATGGATGAATATGTATTTGAACTTCTCGGGTCGCAGACCTGATCTTTCCAGTGAGAAATGCCATACGAAAAATAATTTCCATGTTTTCTCTTTACAGATCTTTGCTATTTTCATTTCTATTTTTTGTTCCATGAAGTTCTTTTAATACTTTGCTATTATATTATTCTTTACTATTTTGGCATTCTGTATGCTGTTTTTCTCTCTAGTCTCAATTATTTCCTCTACTTTTTGTATTTTATGTTGAAAAAGTGTAGTTTTTCTCTCACTCAAAATTTCATCATTCATCATTTAAAACAGCTAGGTTTCCTATTAGTTATTCTAACGAGATTTTGAATGGAGACCCCTTTAAATCGCCGACCTTCACTCTTGAGAGTGGAAGAACTACTTATTTAATAGATTGAAAATATTGGTGATAGTGTTCTAGTACCTACTATCTGCAGTAAACGAACAGAATTCCAAAAATAAATTGAAACTGAGATAACTAAGAAAGTGCAATTGCTTAAAATGACATCTTGGAATCGTCTTTAAAAAAGATTTTGAGTACCACAGTTTTCAAAAAGTTATTTATGTTTTATTGTTAGGTATGTCTTAATTTACTTGAATTGGAAGTAGCAATTTGAAAATGAAACCTTATATGTATTGCTTACTGATAGGCGGTAATAAAATTGATATTTTTCCATTACAGGTCTCTCAAGCACATTCCGATTTTAGTGATGTGCAGTGGGACTTAGACAAAGCGCCCATCTTCAACCATATCGACACTTTTATGCAGCGGTGCAAGGATATGATTGAAATATGCCACGCGATGATCATTTTCGGCAGATTTGATGAAACAGACGACATTCCAGTACCCAGATTCGGTGGCACACGGGGCGAAGAGTTTGAAAACTGGTGTGTGAAATTGAAAACATGGTTCAAAATGCTGTGGACGCTGTTGAACAAGTAATTTTTCTAAGTCTTGTATCTTGAATGAATTAACAATAAGTACATTAGGTTCAAGAGATAATTTTGGATATTCAAGAATCTACGTGGAATGACGAGATTTTGAAGTTTCGTGGCGAATGAAGGAAATAGAAATTGTAATTGAGAATCTTGTGAATGCAGTTTTTGGAGAAATCGTTACACTAGACGAAGGGGTAGAAGCATTGGCTTCGTTATACAATTATTCTACCCGCAAAACTTTAAAGAATTTGTTTGATCGGAAAACACTTTATGTAATTACTGCTTTAACTAAGTCTATTATACACTGTAGACTGTTTTACAGGTATACCAGATGTTTGCTGACGAAATTCACGACTGCAAGCAGGATTTATTCAAAGAGAGGGACGAATATCCTGCTACATATCCATATTATGCAGGCAGAGCCATGTAGCAAGCTTGAAACGAAACAGGTTGCAACTGCTTAAAAATGTATGTATAGCATCAGTTGAAATTATCCAGCATATTGTAAATACTATTAAAAAGGTACTCGACGAAGCAGTATGGATGAGCCCATGTAGCATTGCAGAAGAAGTGTTCATGCAATATTCAAACCTTCTGGCATCAATTGAAAACTTAATGTTAGATCTGTATCGCAAATGGGTTGATAATATTGGGGAAGACGTTAGCAGCAGGTTACTAAGGCCTCTCATGAATCGAAGCCCTACTAGACCTGGGCTTTTAGAATGTAATATTGACCGGTATATTGGAATTGGCTTGTTTGCGATTTCGATATTCTAGAAATGTATTGTAGGTCGCTCTTGGATCTGTTTCGCGAAGCAAAATACTGGGAAGCCCTTAATTATGAAATTCCTGGACATGTTATGACTGTCTACAAAAAAGCTAGCATGATTAAGTTTGTGTATGAAAGCGTATTGTCTGTTGTGATGGACTACAACAAGATATTAGCTGCTTTATCTGACGAAGAACGGCTGCTTTTCAAGCAGCTAATTAATAATGTTGAGAAAAAGATATCTCCAGGGCTCTCAAAACTTAATTGGGCAGCAGACGTCTCAGATGAGTATATTGCTGAGTGTTGTGCTTGCACTGGCGAGGTAAATACTAGTTTTAACTGTTGTTGTCTGTAAAACAAAAAATGATATTAGCAATGAAATTAGAAAAAAATTAAGGTGGGTTTTTAGTAATAACAACTTATTCTGTAGTTTTAGTACCAATATGATTAACTGTTACAGTTACAAGACTTCTTGGATGATTATAAAACGTGTAACTTACAAATTGTTACTATTTGTGGAAAATATGTGATACCCCTATGATCTGTCTAACACAGAACTACGCTTACGATTTAATTGAATTGATACAGGATATGAACAAATACCGGAATACAACTATAGAGAAATTGATTAATTATTATCAGGAGATAATTCGCTACTTATTGTTGTTTTTGAAGGATTTGAAGCCACAATACAAACGGTATGGATAATAATGCGACCCCCTTTATGCCTTATATCCAGGGTGCCCATTTTAAATAGCGACGTCTTAGAATTTTAAAATAGGCAATTCTACTTTTGAAACGTGACAGTTTTGATTAGTCGTATAACTTGCTACTTTGATCTTTTAATATAAAAATTTAAAACCACAAAGTTGTGAATTGATTGATGGGGTTACCTATTAAAAAGTCTTCAGGAGTCATGATTTAAAAGGGGCAGCCTTTCATTTTATTCCACTCCTGTCTTTTCATTACAAGAGTGTCCCAGTTTTCTACTTTTAGTTCTTCCAGGTCTTTTTTAACATCATGGAACCATTCTTTTATCTTCTGGAGTTCTCTTCGACGCTTTTTTCCGTAGTTCTTCCTACTGCTATTCTTTCTAGATTGCATGACCATTTCAAGCTATTTGGGAGCTCTTAATTTTTAACAATTACAAATCAACAAATAATAATGACCTACATTCCATCGATGTTCTCATTCATATAGCAATGATTTTTAATTTTAATACTCCAAGAAGAATATGCGCAGAACAAAAAGTATTCAAACTCGGCACAAAATGTACATTAGTGTTAAAAAACAAAACACGACCATTTGTTTAATATTGGAAAAAGTAGAGCATACATCTACAAATCCATTAGTTTTTCTTGTAAATGTTCATAAAAAAATATTTTGTAAAATTGCGAGTTCCAACTTTATTTTCCAGTTTAAAATGTAAAGTTTTTCTGTTTTAACCGTTTCAACTCATGGTAGGCTCTAAAAATTAATGTTGAAAATAGTTAGTTATGCTATTCTTCGCCCTTTTTTGTAGAAAACTGCACAAAACAACCGAAATCACCCAAAATAAATAAACAGGCTTCAACCGCAATCAATATTATGTCTAAACGTGGCCTACAAGAATGTCCTTGCCAGCTGGCTTTCATTTTCAATATCAAAGGTTGCACATTTGTTTATAGGCATGCAGGTTACCTTTATGCTCAGATCGCATTACATTTCGGGAGCACAGTGTTTATAAATAAGGCAATAACCCCGTGAATTTAAAAGTTGACTCGGCTACAACGTTGTTTAAGCTTTCCGTCACATTGAAACTGTGATAGCTCGATCTGCAGCATCAGCATTTAGTCCATAATTGCCATATAAGTTTGGGCTCTATTGTAATCGCCCCCAACAGCTGCCAGCGGCTTGTTGCATTGCTACCAGTGAGTGTGTTGGCATAGTTCTTAGATCTGGTTTTACATGTTTTAACCGGTATCGAATAGCTACGTCCCAATCTCGTTAAGTAAATCTTGTTATATTACAACGGTAGGATAGATGATTAAACATATTTTCAATTATAGAGTAGTTATTTCTTTCTAATACCATGTAGGCTGTTGACGGCTGGGCGGCCAGCGCCCCTGGTGTTTCATCATACATCCATACAGTTCTTTGTTTGTTCATCTTCAGCATTTATCTTCTTCAATCCCTTCAAAGATTTTGGAGGGACCTATTTTTAATTCTTTTCGGTTTCGCTATTTGTGTCGATAAGGTCAACTTCATATCCTGAAAAAATAGCAAAACTCAGCCGTTCGGACCTCGTTCTTCTAATTTTTTTTTGTCTGGTTCTAAGGCACTTGCCAGTCTTCTAACGTAATATACTAATTCGTAGTTCTTCCTACTGCCATTATGTCTAGATTGCATGACAATCTCATGCTATCCTGTTTCATTATACACTCACCGGCACGAAAAACGGAGCACTTGCATTTTTTGATTAGATTTAAAATTGTATCCCTTTGTGATGTTTTATTATTACATTTATTATTATACATTTATTATTATACATTTATTATACATGTTATAATGTTTATCTTCATCAGTGTTGTTATAGCCTCTTAACCAAATTAATTTTAGTATCGTTAAGAGCTTCATTACCGCACTGAGTGCGGTAATGGATATTACCGCACTCAGTGCGGTAATGGATAGATATTACCTCACTCAGTGTGGTAATGAATATTACCGCACTCTTTTTGTATAAAGAAATACGTTGAATCAGAATTTATTGATGAAGATAAAATATTGAACAATATACGTTTTGCTTATGGCAGTTAACGAGACTCGTTTGATTGCCGCCTCGTTTTTGGCAATCAAACTCGTGTCGTTAAGATGCTCATAATCAAACTTGTATCGTTAATATCTATAAATGTATTATAAATGTATAATAATAAATGTAATAATAAAACATCACAAAGGGATACAATTTTAAATCTAATCAAAAAATGCAAGTGCTCCGTTTTTCATGCCAGTGAGTGTATTTATTATTAATAGTGTTTCACGATGCATCCCATACAGTTCTTCATGTGTTCATCTTCACCATTTATCTTTTTCAATCCCTTTAAAGGTTTTGAAGTTTTCTTCAATACTCTTTCTATAGGCCTTTTTACTGATATTCTTGCTAGATTGCATGACCATCTCAGACTACCCTGTTTTATTATATTTACTATTAGTGTTTCACCATCAATCCCTTATAATCCTTCATTTGATCATTTTCAGCATTTATCTTCTTCTATCCCTTCAAAGATTTGGGAACTTTCTATAACGTTTTTTCATAGTTCGTCCTACTGCTATTCCATCTAGATTGCATGACCATCTCAGGCTATCCTGTTTTACTATATTTACTATTGGTGTTTCATCATACATCCCATATAGTTTACTTGTTCAGCTTCACAATTTATCTTTTTCAATTCCTTCAAAGGTTTTGAAGTTTTCTTCAATACTCTTTCTATAGGCCTTTTTACTGATATTCTTGCTAGATTGCATGACCATCTCAGACTACCCTGTTTTATTATATTTACTATTAGTGTTTCACCATCAATCCCTTATAATCCTTCATTTGATCATTTTCAGCATTTATCTTCTTCTATCCCTTCAAAGATTTGGGAACTTTCTATAACGTTTTTTCATAGTTCGTCCTACTGCTATTCCATCTAGATTGCATGACCATCTCAGGCTATCCTGTTTTACTATATTTACTATTGGTGTTTCATCATACATCCCATATAGTTTACTTGTTCAGCTTCACAATTTATCTTTTTCAATTCCTTCAAAGGTTTTGAAGTTTTCTTCAATACTCTTTCTATAGGCCTTTTTACTGATATTCTTGCTAGATTGCATGACCATCTCAGACTACCCTGTTTTATTATATTTACTATTAGTGTTTCACCATCAATCCCTTATAATCCTTCATTTGATCATTTTCAGCATTTATCTTCTTCTATCCCTTCAAAGATTTGGGAACTTTCTATAACGTTTTTTCATAGTTCGTCCTACTGCTATTCCATCTAGATTGCATGACCATCTCAGGCTATCCTGTTTTACTATATTTACTATTGGTGTTTCATCATACATCCCATATAGTTTACTTGTTCAGCTTCACAATTTATCTTTTTCAATTCCTTCAAAGGTTTTGAAGTTTTCTTCAATACTCTTTCTATAGGCCTTTTTACTGATATTCTTGCTAGATTGCATGACCATCTCAGACTACCCTGTTTTATTATATTTACTATTAGTGTTTCACCATCAATCCCTTATAATCCTTCATTTGATCATTTTCAGCATTTATCTTCTTCTATCCTTTCAAAGATTTGGGAACTTTCTATAACGTTTTTTCATAGTTCGTCCTACTGCTATTCCATCTAGATTGCATGACCATCTCAGGCTATCCTGTTTTACTATATTTACTATTGGTGTTTCATCATACATCCCATATAGTTTACTTGTTCAGCTTCACAATTTATCTTTTTCAATTCCTTCAAAGGTTTTGAAGTTTTCTTCAATACTCTTTCTATAGGCCTTTTTACTGATATTCTTGCTAGATTGCATGACCATCTCAGACTACCCTGTTTTATTATATTTACTATTAGTGTTTCACCATCAATCCCTTATAATCCTTCATTTGATCATTTTCAGCATTTATCTTCTTCTATCCCTTCAAAGATTTGGGAACTTTCTATAACGTTTTTTCATAGTTCGTCCTACTGCTATTCCATCTAGATTGCATGACCATCTCAGGCTATCCTGTTTTACTATATTTACTATTGGTGTTTCATCATACATCCCATATAGTTTACTTGTTCAGCTTCACAATTTATCTTTTTCAATTCCTTCAAAGGTTTTGAAGTTTTCTTCAATACTCTTTCTATAGGCCTTTTTACTGATATTCTTGCTAGATTGCATGACCATCTCAGACTACCCTGTTTTATTATATTTACTATTAGTGTTTCACCATCAATCCCTTATAATCCTTCATTTGATCATTTTCAGCATTTATCTTCTTCTATCCCTTCAAAGATTTGGGAACTTTCTATAACGTTTTTTCATAGTTCGTCCTACTGCTATTCCATCTAGATTGCATGACCATCTCAGGCTATCCTGTTTTACTATATTTACTATTGGTGTTTCATCATACATCCCATATAGTTTACTTGTTCAGCTTCACAATTTATCTTTTTCAATTCCTTCAAAGGTTTTGAAGTTTTCTTCAATACTCTTTCTATAGGCCTTTTTACTGATATTCTTGCTAGATTGCATGACCATCTCAGACTACCCTGTTTTATTATATTTACTATTAGTGTTTCACCATCAATCCCTTATAATCCTTCATTTGATCATTTTCAGCATTTATCTTCTTCTATCCCTTCAAAGATTTGGGAACTTTCTATAACGTTTTTTCATAGTTCGTCCTACTGCTATTCCATCTAGATTGCATGACCATCTCAGGCTATCCTGTTTTACTATATTTACTATTGGTGTTTCATCATACATCCCATATAGTTTACTTGTTCAGCTTCACAATTTATCTTTTTCAATTCCTTCAAAGGTTTTGAAGTTTTCTTCAATACTCTTTCTATAGGCCTTTTTACTGATATTCTTGCTAGATTGCATGACCATCTCAGACTACCCTGTTTTATTATATTTACTATTAGTGTTTCACCATCAATCCCTTATAATCCTTCATTTGATCATTTTCAGCATTTATCTTCTTCTATCCCTTCAAAGATTTGGGAACTTTCTATAACGTTTTTTCATAGTTCGTCCTACTGCTATTCCATCTAGATTGCATGACCATCTCAGGCTATCCTGTTTTACTATATTTACTATTGGTGTTTCATCATACATCCCATATAGTTTACTTGTTCAGCTTCACAATTTATCTTTTTCAATTCCTTCAAAGGTTTTGAAGTTTTCTTCAATACTCTTTCTATAGGCCTTTTTACTGATATTCTTGCTAGATTGCATGACCATCTCAGACTACCCTGTTTTATTATATTTACTATTAGTGTTTCACCATCAATCCCTTATAATCCTTCATTTGATCATTTTCAGCATTTATCTTCTTCTATCCCTTCAAAGATTTGGGAACTTTCTATAACGTTTTTTCATAGTTCGTCCTACTGCTATTCCATCTAGATTGCATGACCATCTCAGGCTATCCTGTTTTACTATATTTACTATTGGTGTTTCATCATACATCCCATATAGTTTACTTGTTCAGCTTCACAATTTATCTTTTTCAATTCCTTCAAAGGTTTTGAAGTTTTCTTCAATACTCTTTCTATAGGCCTTTTTACTGATATTCTTGCTAGATTGCATGACCATCTCAGACTACCCTGTTTTATTATATTTACTATTAGTGTTTCACCATCAATCCCTTATAATCCTTCATTTGATCATTTTCAGCATTTATCTTCTTCTATCCCTTCAAAGATTTGGGAACTTTCTATAACGTTTTTTCATAGTTCGTCCTACTGCTATTCCATCTAGATTGCATGACCATCTCAGGCTATCCTGTTTTACTATATTTACTATTGGTGTTTCATCATACATCCCATATAGTTTACTTGTTCAGCTTCACAATTTATCTTTTTCAATTCCTTCAAAGGTTTTGAAGTTTTCTTCAATACTCTTTCTATAGGCCTTTTTACTGATATTCTTGCTAGATTGCATGACCATCTCAGACTACCCTGTTTTATTATATTTACTATTAGTGTTTCACCATCAATCCCTTATAATCCTTCATTTGATCATTTTCAGCATTTATCTTCTTCTATCCCTTCAAAGATTTGGGAACTTTCTATAACGTTTTTTCATAGTTCGTCCTACTGCTATTCCATCTAGATTGCATGACCATCTCAGGCTATCCTGTTTTACTATATTTACTATTGGTGTTTCATCATACATCCCATATAGTTTACTTGTTCAGCTTCACAATTTATCTTTTTCAATTCCTTCAAAGGTTTTGAAGTTTTCTTCAATACTCTTTCTATAGGCCTTTTTACTGATATTCTTGCTATATTGCATGACCATCCCAGACTACCCTGTTTTATTATATTTACTATTAGTGTTTCACCATCAATCCCTTATAGAAGATTTGGGAGCTTTCTATAAGGTTTTTTCACCGTTCGTCTTACTCCTATTCCTTCTATATAGATTGCATGACCGTCTTAGGCTATCCTGTTTTACTATATTTACTATTGGTGTTTTATCATACATCCTATACAGTTCTTCATTTGTTCATATTTACAACTTATCTTTTTCAATCCCTCAAGGGTTTTGCAGTTTTCTTCAATATTTTTTTCATAGTTCGAGTCGAGGGGTGGGGTTTTGGCCGAAAGAAATGCTCGCTCGCGGGGTAGTAAAAACCATCGCATCTAAAACATATAGGAGAAAATTTGGGTAATTGTTAGGCGCCATATTTTATGTCTGCCAGGATAAAATGAGGTGCTTCTTAACAGAAACAGTTTTTCTTGGAATTTGCTCAGCCCCCAGAAATTACTTACCTTGAAGTGCTTATCTTACTTCAGAAATTCGTCTAACTGCATTTTGGTTCATACATTTTCTGCATACCACGAAAAACAAGTATCGATTGCATGAGCACAGCGTTTCATGCGATCTTAGTCGGAATGTGCTCAAAACTTGAATCTGCATAAGGTGGTTAATTTTGGGCTCATATTATTTCTAATATTTCTGCTTTATCTCAAGTATATAGGTATTTCTAGTTCACTTTGTTCTTCATTTTCTTCTTCGACAACAGTTTCATTTTATTTTACACTCTTTTTTCATTGATGCTTTGAGTAGTACTCTTCCCATCTATTTAATATATTTTTTGCACTTGCGGGACTAAAGTTGGCTCTTTAGTCACGTATTTCAGGGACTAAAGTAGCTCATTTTATCTCTAGGGACAGAAGTAATTACTTTAGCCCCTAGGGACTAAAGTAAAAAAATGTTACCGTATCTATGGTAATCTGTGGTAAATTCGGGGTTAACAGGTTAGGTTTCGCGTCAGTTTTGACATAAACTGACGCAAAACCTCATCTATTAACCTCGAATTTGACATAATTGTGAGCTCTTGTCATAATGACTTACGGTGCCACCAAATTTAAAATTTAGCAAAGGCTACTAATTTTAAAATAATTGTAACTAAAATGTCAATAAATGACGTTTAAAAAAACGGGTTTTCGTTTTAAATCTTCCTGCAACGTGAAAAAAATAGTATATGCAACTCGGAGAGAATGCTATTTTGCTTCAGTGCAATTTCTGACTCTCGGGCTTCGCCCTCGAGTCAGAAATTGTACCTCAGCAAAATAACGCATTTCTCTCCCTTATTGCATAATCTACTATATTTCATTTATCATTTTCCCAATTGTACTTCAGCATGTATAGACCTTAGGTTGACACTCTTTCCTCCAGATACCAATTGTGTTGTCTTTGTAATCAAAATAATTTAAATCAAATATAGATGGCAGACCAATGGATCAGATACATCTACAATTTTGACATCTTAGTTGAAGAAGCACTACGGATATGTGTTAAAAATTCCCTTCAGTCTATATATGAGGCTTTACATGGGGATGGAACCACGGAGCCGAGTCCTATTTTAAAATTAGAAGCTAATTTAAAATATAATAGGGTAAACAGTTCGTTCTTAAAGTGCAATTTAGTTTACACTTATCATTCGCAGATTAATTTTGAACCTTCATTAGCTGATGTGGCTTATGTCATATCAGACGTATTACCTAGCATTACTAACACGTTAAAGTCTCTACCGAGACTTGCTGATAAATTTCATATAACTGAAACTGAAGTACGTCCCTTTTATCTCGTAATCCAGGATGACGAAGATTGTAAAAAGTTACAAGTGTTGTTGAATAACGGTAAACAAACAAAAATTCTTTGAAAATATTTGTTAACAATCTTCAATTTGAATTTCTAGAAGTCACCATAAACGTTCAACAAATGCAGTCTTATCTGAAGATCTGGGAACCATTCCGAGACATGTGGGAAGTAGATAAAAACCGTTTCATAGAACGATACGAACAGCAAAATCCCAATGCTGCTCAGTTTGATTCAAATATAGGCCGATATACTGAAGTTGCAAACAACGTTCAAATACAAGAATCCATTAGCCCAGTTCATTTCATCGTTGTCAATTCCGTAGATTTGAAAAAATCAATAATTGAGCATTGTGTTGAATGGCAACAAAAGCTATGTGCCTTGTTGAACAAATTAACAGTCGAGAAGGTTCACTACATTTACAATTACATGAAAATGAATGGTGAACTGTAAGTATGACCATAACATTTTACTAATTCAGCCAAATAAACAATTGTTACTTTTTGTATGTTAGTGTCATGCATGAACCTAAAAGTTTGGATGAAATGCAGGAGGCTATGCAGTTATACGACAAACTTATGGAGGAAACTGCTCAAATAGAACAAGAATTCCCATCTATCACCGATCAGCTTTTAACTCTTGATAAGTACAAGGTGGAAGTAAGTGAAGAAATTAGAAACTTGGAAAAAGGTATTCCTGTTGAATGGGCTAAATATCTGGAAATCTTAGAAGAAGCCGAGAAGATGCTTAGCTATTCTAAGGTACTCCTTCGAAACTTAGGAAGACTCCCGTCTTCTTAAGTTTCCTATGATTTATCCTCTTCCTATCCTTTTACTCCCTATTTAATATCCATCTACTTACCTTTTATTTTTTTATCAACACAGGTAAATTATTGGTATTTAAAGAATTCGTTACTATTTCCCCACTTTGATATTACAGGAAAACTTTAAAGCATCTCTATTGGAAAGCGCGGAGATACTACACAAAAATGGAGTCGAATTGTTAGATAAGTTTGTAGTCACTGGCCCATTCTCGTCTGAATGGACTGCTAAAGATGCCTTAGCATATTTGTCAGACATGAGGGCTCATCTGAACGCATTACGAGCTCAGGAAGCGCAACTGAGGAGAGATCTGGGTGTATTCGAGATCAGCCTGCCAGAGTCGCTAGAGCTACAAATGTTAGAAAGGGTAATAACTGCAGCTTTGCATTAGCTTGCTACCTTCATCTACTTCTTTATTAAATTTTAGGAGCTGGCAGCGATAGAACTTGTATGGCAACTCACAGATGAGTGGGACCAAGCCTGGGAAACTTATAAATCTGGAGGATTTTGGTCCATCAAGACAGAAGATATGGAAGAAAAGGCTCAGAGTCTGTTTAGAAAGTTAACTCGACTTTCACGAGAACTGAAGGAGAAAGGGTGGGTATGGATAACTTAGTTGTACCTAAGGCACTAGATGAGATAAAGGTATAGTTAGTGGCTTATTGCAGGCAGCACCAGTCAGTGCAGGCAACATTGCGAATACTAAATATTAGCAGATGTCTAACTTTTTCTTAGCTTTATAAAATTTATCATTCGATTAATACTATTAAGAAATCCAAAATTTTAAATTTTACAGCTATAAGACTAAACTCCTTAAATTATGAGTTAAGTAGTAGAAAAACAAAGGAATTAATGAGAGGTAGGACTTTAAAAAAAACTTTAACTTGATGGGTCTTAGGCATCTTCCATCTTCTTATTCTTTGATGTAAGCTAATATACCTACTGCTTCTCTAAATTATACCATAGACAAGCAGGTTGAACATTTTTTCCAACTGCTAGCTAATCTGCTTCATTGTCCTGATTTCGAATTACCATTCTCATTATATAATCATTCTCCATCCTTTCAACATCTTGATTTCAGTTTATTCTTCTAGTTTGTACCCGTTGATTAATATCAGTATTTATTTATTTATTTATTATTGTAGCCAATAGCTAATGCCAATGACAGGCTACATTTTTAATAATTAACATTATCATTAGTAAAGGCCAGTATAGGCCAGTTTTCAAATGCAGAAATGAAGAGAGAAAAAAACGATTTGAAACACAATGGAAGAAAATATTATAAAATATAAGAAAATAACTTTACAATTTGCCATCAGAGTAAAATCAATAGCAAAAATTTTGAATAACTTTAAAAAGATGATAAGCTAGATTAAAACTAAATTATAGAGTAAGTGATAGATTCAAACTAAAGTACTAAGCTAAAACTGTAACATGCCTCGCCCCAATATCAGCCTCAACTCTCTCTCAATTTAAAGCATATTTACATATATTTAAAAATATCTTTTTCTACTCATGACATTGAAATCAGTCATTTTGACATTGATTCCGGTGGTTGAAGTTGCATTTCAACCACTAGAGATTGAAATGCTCGGACTACCGGGATTTCAAACTGTTTGACATTCAATTGATGACAACAGAAATGTCACTTTATGTTTAATTTTTTCTAAAGTGCATTAATTTGTTAAAATTAGTGAAAATTCATAGAAAAAACAGTATATGTAACTCGTGGCTGATAAAATTTCAACGTCTCGAGTTACTTTTTTCAACTCGCTTCGCTCGTTGAAAAAAACCACTCTCAACGTTGAAATTTTATTTCAACCACTTGCCCCATAATATACTATTTTCTACTCATGACATTGAAATCAGTCATTCTGACATTGATTCCGGTGGTTGAAGTTGCATTTCAACCACTAGAGATTGAAATGCTCGGACTACCGGGATTTTAAACTGTTTGACATTTAATTGATGACAAGAGAAATGTCACTTTATGTTTAATTTTTTCTAAAATTCATTAATTTGTTAAAATGAGTGAAAATTCGTAGAAAAAATAGTATATGTAACTCGTGGCTGATAAAATTTCAACGTCTCTCTCAACGTTGAAATTTTATTTCAACCACTTGTCCCATAATATACTAATTTTTTACTCATGACATTGAAATCAGTCATTCTGACATTGATTCCGGTGGTTGAAGTTGCATTTCAACCACTAGAGATTGAAATGCTCGGACTACCGGGATTTTAAACTGTTTGACATTTAATTGATGACAAGAGAAATGTCACTTTATGTTTAATTTTTTCTAAAATTCATTAATTTGTTAAAATGAGTGAAAATTCGTAGAAAAAATAGTATATGTAACTCGTGGCTGATAAAATTTCAACGTCTCGAGTTACTTCTTCCAACTCGCTTCGCTCGTTGAAAAAAACCACTCTCAACGTTGAAATTTTATTTCAACCACTTGTCCCATAATATACTATTATTTTAAAGTTAAAAAAATCAACATATCCACTTACAATATTTGCATATTTACATATTCTATAAATTGGTGAATTTATTAATGAATTTGTTCGCGAGGATGGAAGATAAAATATTTGAATCCAGGGGGACACTTGTCTGGGTACAAGAAAACGTAATTTGTGCAATATTGGACTAATATTAGTTTCGTTGTTAAACACCTTGTGTAAAAATACAAGTGCTGCTAAATAACACCGTTTCTCTAAGGTTATAATACCTGAATATTTCTTTAATAATTCTGAGTAATGCGAATATAAGGGGTAGTACCCTGTTTCTTTGAAATACAAGTATTTAAGGAATCGTTTATGAACTCTTTCTATTGTATTTATACCGTGAGCATACATGGGACTCCATATAAGCGAGGCATGTACAAAATAATTGTATAAAGTTGTGAAGGTATTCCGACTGGAAAACATTTGTGATTGTCTTATTAGAAAGCCAAGGGCTTTGTATGCGGTGTTAACTAAATTTTCTATATGAAAATTAAAAAACAACTTTGAATCATACGTAACGCCCAAGTCCCGTATTGTTTAATTTTTTTAAGTGGTTTCTGATTCATAGTATAATTAAACTGGCAATTTGTATGTTTTTTAGAGACAGTTAAATAAGAACTAGGTCAACATTGACCTTTTTTCTTCTAGATGTTGGTTTTCGTGTTATTGGCATCACCTTTGATTTATTGTCATTGAACTGAATTTTATCGTTTTCACTTCATTCCATGATTTTGTGTAAATCTATGTTTGTATAGTTTTTATCTACGATAATGTGTAAAATTGACTTTTAGTTGGCTCTTTTAAGTTTGTAAAACAACTTTTTAATAACATGTTTTCATGAGTTTACGTAGTCAGTAATAACATGTTTAAAATGATTTCATGTCACGTCGTCAGTAGCAACGTGTTTTAAAATTTTTAACCACGCAAAATTACGACCGGTTACTAGTAATTCTAATTTACATTTAAAATATTTTATTATATTTAGCGTGTTTTTAGATTCTATCGTAGATAAAATATTCTCTCATGATGTTTTCTATTCTTGTGTTTAGTTTTCCAACTATGCCATTTAGGTCCCCCATAATTATTAAATTTTCTCCTCCGTCGTCGTTTTCCTCTTGCAGGGTTTCGAAGAACTTTTGTTTTAGCTCTTTCACTGCATTATGATTTACCCCATATGCTGCTATTAGTGTCCATCTGTTATATAGTTTTATTTCCACTGTCATTATTCTATAATTTACATATTTTTTCCTGGTTAAATCGATCATTTTATTTTGTGCTATTATTACTACTCTTACTCTTTCCTTCGCTCTTTCTTTGTCGTCTCTCAGACCAACTGAACTAATACCCATTATGAATTCAATATATTCCATTATATGAGGAGCGTTCAAATATGCATTATAATTTGAATTACGTGCCAAAGGACAAACACATACACAGAAGTCCTAATTTCGTTCGAAAAAGAGAGAGAGACTGAGTAGAAAAATAACATGATATACATAAGAGTCCTTGTGTTTTTTTGAATAAATATTAAATTATAATTTATATTTGAACGCTGCTCGTATTTCCTTCCAGTCTCTGTAATTCCTAGAATTTATGTTTTGTTTTATTATTTCTTCCACTATTTCATTTTCATTTCCATGTACCATTTTTTATTTTTTATTATTTTTCCTGCTCATTTCGTTGTTCATAGCTATTTTCATCGTGCTTCCTTTATCCTTATTCCTTAATAGTTGTTTTGTTCTATTGCATCGAAAAGCTATCAATTTTAGCAGTCTTTAGGGGCCAAAAATACCCACTTTTCGTACTAGTACCTTTTACTTTTCAGCAGTAGTAACCATACCAACAAAAACCAACGCCGTGTTTTCATTGGCCGAAATCAAAATACATATTGCCATTTTTTGGTATGATCATGACCTCCTCGACCGTTCTCGTAATTTTTACTTCCTTTTACTATAAAGGAAGTATTGGATTCACCCCAAAAATTCGAAATTGAGTTTTCAACGGATCTTCACGTTTTAGAGTCCCCTGATCCCAAAAAACATATTTTTTTTCATTGGTCTGTCTGTGTGTCTGTGTGTGTGTCTGTCTGTCTGTCTGTGTGTCTGTCTGTGAACAGAATATCTCAAAAACGAAAAGAGGTATGGCGTTGAAACTTCATATATAAGTTTTGTGTACTATGTAGATGAGACAGCAAGCTTTTGAAGAAAATCGCATAACTGGAAGTAGGTGTTTACTCTTGTGATTTTTCAGTTTTTTTCGATTTTTTCAAAAACGGCTCTAACGATTTTTTTTAAACTTTACATTTTTCTTACATTTTTAATGTGTATTGATGTGAGATAGGTGATTTTCCAGTTGAATACTTCTAAAGTGGGTTTCTTTTGTTTTTTTTCTATTTTTTTTTATTAACTCCTATTTTAAATAAAACACCCGGTATATTATTACATTTTTGAATTCACCTTAAAATT
Organism: Agriotes lineatus; assembly: GCA_940337035.1. Taxonomy (NCBI): domain Eukaryota; kingdom Metazoa; phylum Arthropoda; class Insecta; order Coleoptera; family Elateridae; genus Agriotes; species Agriotes lineatus. The sequence goes on along the minus strand of CALNHX010001214.1, from coordinate 69,583 downwards.
CTAGAGAAAATTTGTCTCTTCAACTAACACTCGATTTTGTACCGTTTTTGTAGAATTTGTAATTTTTGAAAATTTTTAACAAATGGTTAAAAATTAAAAATGAAATTTTTGACTAATTATAAGATCACTGTAAAAGGAAGTTGTGTGAGTGTATCACACCAGATTTTTTAATAAGAAAGAAGGCTTCCAAATCAGTAAAATAAAATATTATGTATGTAATTCGTTCGAAAGCGGACTTTTAGATTCTTCTTTTTATGCGCCTTGCTCGTTGCACTCGCTTCGCCATAAACTGCAGTTCGTCAAAAAAGCCCTTAATTTCGTACATGTAACATAAATAGCTATTTGGAGCCTGATCTCCTTTTCTTATCAGGCTGACTCCTTCTTTGTCAGATCATTCATATTTAGCGTTGTTTATTTCTATTTTCTTGTATCCTATTTTTGTCCAGTTTTTTTCTATCTCTGGCCATTTTATTATCTTCTTCTTCTTTGTGGCACTACAGTCCCATCTGGACCTGGGCCTCCCGTATTTTCTGCCTCCAGACGTCACGCTACCTTGCTGTGGTTTTCTTCAATTGTGAATTAAGAGAGAGGATTGTAAAAAGCAATCATAACTTAAAACGTATCATAATTCATTTCTTTTGAGATTGATAGAATAACAGAACAGGACAATCGATAATAATAAATAAAGCATCGCATAAAGGTTAAATTTGAACAAAGATTTACAATTTTATATAAAGGTTTTTAATCAAAGTAAATACATTTTGAAAATTTAAACTAAAAATATGGCAGAGAAGAGGGTTACGAGGAAGAGTAAAAGAACTGAAGGACAAGAAGAGATGGAAGCAGTACCGAGTAGTGCAGAGGTAGAAATGGAGGAAGTACAGCAAAAGGTAGGAATACAAGGTGATCAGGTAAGAGTACAAGTAGAAGAACAGAAAACAAATAGAGACGAGCAGTTAGAGAAGTTCATGGTGATGATGCAACAAATGATGCAAGAAAATTTACAGAATTTAGACAGTAAAAAGGATGCTGAGGAAAAAGAAAGACGATTACAACAATCAATTGAGAAAAAGGCCGAGGAAAGTGAGAAGAAAGTAGAGGAAAGTAAGAGGAAAGAGAAAGAAGATTGCAAGAAAATTTATAACAGTCGATTGAAAGAACTGCAAAAGAAAGTAAGAAAACTGTCGAAAGGTTGAAAAAGGATTTGCAACAATCAATTGAGGAAAAGGCAGAGAAAAGTAAGAAGGATGCTGAGGAAAGGGAAAACAGGTTAAAGCAGAATGCTGAGGAAAGGGAAGGTAAATTACAAGCAGCAATTCAGAGTACTGCAGAGAAGTTGCAAGAAGAAGAAGCCCATGCAAAAAAGATGGAAAAGTCAATGAAGGAGTTAAAAAAAGAATTTTATAAGGTGCAACTTGAGGATAAATAGGAACTACAATGACAAGTAAATAAGATTATGATATTGAATAAATATAAGGATGAAATTAAGAATGGTGTGAGAGTAGAAAGGCAGGAAGAAATTAAACAAATGGAAGAAATTTTGAACCAAAAGGTAGGAGAAAAGTTAAATAAAAATAAGGAGGAAGTTGAAGGAAAATAGAGGGGGTGAAATTAATAATAGAAGAATGTATAAGAACACAGAAAGAGTGTATCGATGGAAAAGTTGATTTAATAGAGGGAAAAACAGATGAAATTAAAATGAAAATGCAGGAAGCAATGGTAATGAATGAGAGTAATATCATTTTAATAAAAGATGGAAATTTAAGGAAATTGGATAACATAAAAGGACAAATAATTGAAGTTAGGAATGAAGTACGTAAAATGTATTCAGAGTTGTCTAATGTACAAAAAGTGACACAGAATTTGGATCAACATCGAGGAGTGATAGTATGTTCATGTGCAATAAAAACAGCATGTATACGACAATCATGTCAAGGAATTTACAATTCAGATGTGAGTAAGGATGAAGGATTTACAGATCAACAGTTAAAGGAGTTGTGTGAACAAAACCATAAATTGCAGGATTAGTTCAAATTAAAACGAGCAGAACTAATGAGCCTTCGTGATGAAATAGGTAAATTAAAACAAGCAACGAAAGAAACCAAGGATGTTAAAAAGACTACAAATAACATGGAAGGATTTTTAAAATGACAATAATAAACTCGGATTTGTAAGTATGTAAATAGTAATTTTAAAATGTTAATTAAGAACATCACGTATTTTAACAATAATTGAGAATAAGGAAAATTTTACCAGAGGAAGAGGAGGAAAATAATTAAATTGTAAATTTACCATTGATAAAAGTTAATTAAAATAATCACGAATATCTAACATTAATAGATAGATGAGGCCATCGTACCAACAATAAGACATTGTACCAACAAGAAGACATTGCACCAGTATTACAGTACAAATTAGGCTTCATTAATAAAGAAAGAGATAATTTTAAATAATTTAAATGTCTTACATAAAAACATAGTTAAAGTGAATTGAGTCATTGATTTGTCATTTTTGGTTTGATTATTGTTTGATAGTTGTTTAAAGTCAAACTGACATTTAGTAGCAGTCAATAATTAAAAGTCATTATAAAATTAGAATATCAAAGAACAGACAACTAGATTAACAAACCACCCCTGTTAAGAGTCTCAAATGCATTACATTTATTAAACAGAATATTATATAAAATTTCAAATTAAATCAATCAATTTGAAAGAAAATAGTAGAGGTAATATTCATAATTAAATAAAAGGCGTCTCAACGTTATAAGCTTTTACATAATTATGAAGCAACTAACTGTGGGGCTTGTAATTATCGCCGCCTGGAGATTCTGTTCTTCTTGCGTTAAATCGTACTCAATGTATATTTCTTGCTGTTCTAGTGTCTTTTTTTGTTTTAGAACCTCTATGTTTTGTTCAAATTTGCTTAATTTCACCACAGTTATCTTCGTTTTTGGTTTTCCTATTTTATAAACTGTTTCGATATCTGAAGTTACTCCTATTTCGTGACTTAGAAATTCCTTAATTTAAAGTTTTGAAATGCCGTAATAGAAACATCCTTTTCTAAAAGGTTGCCACATTACTCACTATAATATGTTTATTACTCAGTGACCTGCAACTGTTTGTTGCGATTATTGCTTAATGCTTTCATTGATTTTGGAAAGAAACAAAGGTAGGTGGAAAAGTCTGTGGGCGCTAGTAAAAATAGCATTCTTCCAAAAAACTTATTTGGAAGTGAACGGATTGGGCCTCGACCAAAGCCACAGCATTCTTTTCTCAATTAAGGCATAATTTATTTCGACATTTTATGTGATAAACAATTAGTTTAATAAATGTTTGATGTAATTGAGCAACGAGAAAAACATTTAGGAAGTTACGAATCGTTTGTATCGCGTTTTTGAGGTGATAACATTGTCAACTGTAATGATCAGATGTGGACTTATCGGTACATTGTCTGGGCGCCCCCGAGGCGAGGGCGTCATTAAGTATAAAAAATGCTTAACATAGCTTTAATTTTTAGTTGGGATATAGTAGATCACACAAGAAACAGAGTAGATGCATTCAGGAGGACGTTGCCACTATTAGCCGATCTGAAAAATCCAGCTATGCGTGAAAGGCATTGGGATCGAGTTCGCAAAGCAATGGGCAAGGAGTTCGACCAGAATTCCCCCGAATTCAACTTGGAAGCAATTATTGCAATGCAAATGCAGAATTATGCCGACGAGATTAATGAAGTGTCCAATGCGGCTACTATGGAGCTGCAAATAGAACGAGGTTTGCAATCCATTTCAGATATTTGGAAAGGAATGACTGTGGAAATGGTAGCCCATAAGGACACGGGGATTTACAGGTGAACAGTTACATATTTCGTTAATAATTTGTTTTACATGTCAAAACTTTCAGGATTAAAGCAGTCGACGACTGCTTTCAAGCTTTGGAAGACAACATGTTGCAATTATCAACCATGAAAAGTACTCGATTTGTTGAGCCTTTCGTCAAGGAAGTTGATTACTGGGAAAGGACACTGTCTTATATTATGGAGACATATGAAGTTGCGTTAACAGTTCAAAGGCAGTGGTTGTATCTTGAGGTATCTATACAGCAATAAGAAGTACTAGATTTCAAATAAGGAGAATTAACTTTTAGAATATTTTTACTGGTGAGGATATCCGAAAACAGCTTCCAAAAGAGACTGAAGATTTTGATCGCTTGACAGATGAATGGATGGAAGTGACATCCAATATGCATCATGGCAAAACTGCCCTAAAAGCAACTCACTACGAAAAACCTCCTTATTTGTTGAACAAATTAAATAAAATGAACGACAAGCTCGAACTCATACAACGGGCTCTGGAACGTTACTTAGAAACGAAACGGCACATATTTCCAAGATTCTATTTCATTTCCAACGACGACATGCTGGAAATTCTTGGGAATTCCAAAAAACCAGAAGCTATTCAGCCACATTTCAAGAAATTGTTTGATAATCTTAATAAAATTAAAATACAAAAGGTCACTACTTCTATAATGCCAATTCCTTCATAATTGTTGTTGATTGCAGAATACCATTATTAATAAGCAAGAAGCTATCGGGATGTTTTCTGAAGATGGTGAATACATGGAATTTACAAAAATTGTCATTCTGGATGGGCCTGTAGAGATGTGGCTATGCGATATTGAGAGGTCAATGAGGTTGGTGCTGCGTGCTGAGTTTAAGCCTTGCCGAAGTGATTTGAAAAAGAATCTTAACAAGAGGGACAAGTGGTTGCTTTCACATTGTGGACAGTTATGTAATGCTTGTAGTCAGGTAAGCTGTTTAGTTTACCTCTTTTAAATCCCGATGGATAAAGTTACTGAAATACAGAATGCAGTCTGGATGATTTCTATTCTTATATTTTATACCTATGTCTTATAACGTCAAACCGATACCAGGATCTGTTTTTGTGATTTTTTACGGTGTGATGTCAGTCATTTCGTCTCATATTCATTCTACACCATTTTCCTTGCTATATTTTTTATTTCTTCCAGCTATTTCAGCCTAGTTACTTGTTTTACCTTTTTGCCTTGTCTTGTTTTCATCACTATCTTAGAGATTTTTTCTGCTTCTATTCAGCTATCTATTTGGTATTCCTTCGTTCAATGATGGTTGTTCTACTTCTTCCCATATAATGTATGTTGTTCTTTATTCACCATTTCCTATAAATATTTTATATCAAACACCCCCATGCTACTCTTGCAATGCTGGGGTAGGTATAGTAAATATACTGTTCTGTATATTTGGATTTGGACTGTTCTTATTTTGAGTTTTTCTTTTTTCTATTATGACAGTATTCTTTTGATATTACACGTACTGGTCATTATGTATATTTTATCAGTTATTTCTACAATATTTATTTACTTATGAAACGATGATTCCTAAGTATTACGCTGTCCTATATTGTTTTCTATTCTTTGCCATTTTTCTCCAATTAGTTATCCTTATGGCATTGAGATCTTTTTTTTATAAAATTAAAGTTTGTTTTACAGCTGTTAGTGCAATTTATGCATTTGCAAGGTTGAAAAGCAATTACTGGCTTATTTATGTTTACCCTGATGGGTTTACATATTTACCAGAAACTTCCCCCACCTTACAAACATAGAGATGATATCAACTAGGTTAATATGTTTAACTATGTGAAACCAAATACGTTTTTGTCAAGACACATTAAAATTTATTATTAAAATTGATAAAAAGACGTAACGTTTCGCTCACAAAGTTAGCTTCTTCAGACTAATAGTTTTTCATAAATTAGGACATGTCAAATAACATGATCAAAGTTATGAGAAAAGAAAAAAAACAGATTAATTACAAGTTAGCTTTAGATAGGTGAAAGGATACATTTCCTCAGATATTTTGAATTACCTGTTATTAAAATCTTCTTAAATTTATTTGGTAGCTTTTAAAACGTTTTGTAGTAACATCAACATAAACTTCTCTTGTAAAATCAGTTATATATTTTTTTTCTAGAAAACAGAAACGTTTAATTTTCTTTAATTCTTAGTAATATTTTAGCATCTCTACTTACATAAAGTACATTTTTTTTCTATAATAATTTTCAAGGTCAACTTTCTAGGGGATAAGTTGCATTCCTGCAGGATCCCTAGTTTTAATAATGTTGGTACATAGATTTTTAGTTCTTTTCTTCCACTAAAAAAATGATTGTCATTTTGACAGATATGTCATAATTTAATATCGCTTGCTTCATTTTAGCATTTAAAATATTTCTTGGTTTTCTTTTTTTATCCGATTTTATTGATGATGGTGATTCCATGTTAAAAAAAGAAATTTGTCAAGAGTTCAAATTAAGAAACTTTGACATTCAAAATTGACACAACCATAATTTTGAAAAAGTTCTACCAACACGAGGTATAAAAATTTCCTATCGATTTAATCACATATCTACCAACATTGTAACACTTTGACAGTTATTATAGAAAAAAACTTACTTTATATTTTTTCCTTAGTTTTGGGTTATGTTTATTTGAATCCTTGTTGCTTGAAATACTTGTTTTGAGAATTCATATTCTCTAAAATGTTTTTCTCCTTGTTGATATTTTTTATTTTGTTATTTAATTTGATAGTATCAACTTTGGTTTGAGATGGTATTTAATTAATAAGTATTTGCACTTCTCTGACTTTTTTTATTATTTTTGTCGGCAACATACTTGTGGTTTTATGTTTTTTTTAATTAAAATTAACTTTGTGATTTAGCGAAACGTTACGTCTTTTTATCAATTTTTAATAGTAAATTTTTTGCACTTCCGGGACTAAAGTATCAACAACAAGTATCCCCGTAAACAGGGACTAAAGTAGCTCATTTAATCCCTACGGACTAAAGTAAATACGATACCGTAACTATGGTAAAATGTAGGTACACACGAGGTTAGTAGGTTAGGTTTTGTTTGACATTTGACACACACTGACGCAAAACTTAACCTGCAAATCTCAAATTTGACATATACTGACAATACACTTCAGTACTGCCAACTGATTCAGGCTATCCAGGACCTGCTGCAATTCAGTTTTTAATAAATTGTAATTGTCAGTTTCCAAATTGACAGATTCCAAATTTTGGAAATGTTTGATGATAATGTTCCCAAAAGTGCAAAAAATAGCGTATATACCTTGGGACTAAAGTGCCTAAATCCCTTGAGAACTCCACTCGCGGGATTAAATGGTGTCACGTAAAACCAAATACATTTTTGTTAGACACATTGATAGTATCGAGTGATTTTTAAAAAACCCAATTGCAGCAGGCTCTGAATAGCCTGAATCAGTTGGCAGTGCTGAAGTGTATTGTCAGTCTATGTCAAATTTGAGATTTGCAGGTTAAGTTTTGCGTCAGTTTGTGTCAAATAACAAACAAAACCTAACCTACTAACTTCGAATCTGACATAGACTAACAATACACTTCAGTACTGCCAACTGATTCAGGCTATCCAGGACCTGCTGCAATTCAGTTTTTAATAAATTGTAATTGTCAGTTTCCAAATTGACAGATTCCAAATTTTGGAAATGTTTGATGATATTGTTCCAAAAAGTGCAAAAAATAGCGTATATACCTTGGGACTAAAGTGCCTAAATCCCTTGAGAACTCTACTCGCGGGATTAAATGGTGTCACGTAAAACCGAATACATTTTTGTTAAGACACATTAACAGCCGTATTCATAGTCGTTTGCCAGCGGCTCGCCGGCAAGCCGCCGGAGTTTAGTTATAAATAGTATGTTGGCGGCACTGTACGTCTATGTCAAATTCGAGGTTATCAGGTTAGGTTTTCCATCAGTTTTGACAGAAATTGACACAAAATCTAACCTGCTAACCTCGAATTTGACATAGACGTACAGTTCCGCCAACATACTATTCATAACAAAACTCCGGCGAGCCGCTGGCGAACGACTATGAACACGGCTGTTATAGTATCGAATGATTTTTAAAAAACCCAATTGCAGCAGGCTCTGGATAGCCTGAATCAGTTAGCAGTGCTGAAGTGTATTGTCAGTCTATGTCAAATTCGAGATTTGCAGGTTAAGTTTTGCGTCAGTTTGTGTCAAATAACAAACAAAACCTACTAACTTCGAATTTGACATAGACTGACAATACACTTCAGTATTGCCAACTGATTCAGGATATCCAGGGCCTGCTGCAATTGGGTTTTTAAAAAATCACTCGATACTATTAATGTGTCTTAACAAAAATGTATTTGGTTTTACGTAGTTAATAGTTATTTAACCAACAAGTGTGTTAATGAAGGCGATTAATAAACGAAACTGTTTAAAGCACGAACGAGCGATAGCGAGTGAGCGCCTTTAATAGTTGAGATTATTAATCGCCCATTAACAAACGAGTTTATTACAAAATTTTTTCGTTGACCGCAAAAACGGTTTTTTGTGGAGATAAGTTTGATTAATACAGCTAACTTCCATGCAAAATATCATCAAAATGTCAAAATCACAAAAACAGTTAATTAATGAAAAAGAGTGTATTAATCAAAAACAGTGTATTAATAGATCTATTATCTACAATCATGTAAAAAGTGTCTACTTTCTACACCGATTTTAGAACAAAAAGTTGACTTTTATTACACTAGTGTTATAAAAATTTTATTGGACGTAAATTTAAAAAATACAAAATGAAATGCATACTTTCGTAAAAGATTATGATCGTAGATAAAACTTTGTAAGACACTCTTGCAAATAGGCTCTTTATTGCACTCATAGGTCTTAGAATGCTCGCTCACGCTCGCATTCTAATTTGACCTATTCGTGCAATAAAGAATGCCTTCTTGCACTTGTATCTTAAATAACTATTAATCCATCCTTTTTTAAAAAACAGTTAATTAATGAAAAAGAGTGCATTAATCAAAAAAAGTGTATTAATGACGTCTATTAATCCATTCTCTTTTAGGAATAATAATTCATTAATATTGAAATTAACAAGCGGTCAACGAAAAACATATTAACCTAGCTGATATCATCTCTATGTTTGTAAGGTGGGAGAAGTTTCTGGTAAATATGTAAACCCATCAGGGTAAACATAAATAAGCCAATAATTGCTTTTCAACATGGCAAATGCATAAATCTTTTTTTTAAATTGTTAAACCACATTTTCTTGACCTTCCTCTATTTATTGTTCGTTTCTGTATTTGTCGAGAGAATATTCTCTTTGGCATTCTCTCTACTATCATTCTCATTATATGGCGCAGCTATTTTAGTCTTGGTGCTTTTATGTTTTTGAAATGTCTGCTTCCTTATACAGTGCTTCCGTAAAGTAGTGGATAAATTTGTTAAAAATTCAAGGAATGTGTCTTGGAAAAAAAACGCTGGGACCTGTCGATTTTTATTTTTATTTGCGCATTTTTTCAAATGAAATCTATACATACAGCGTGACCCGCGTAGGACGTATGACGACATCAATGTTTTTTTTTAAATGGCAACCCCTTTTTTATTACAGAATTTGAAAGAACGCATTTTTTTACTTACGCTTAGCTGATTTTTGAGTATAGGTCACATAACCAAAAATTTAGAAAAAAAAAATAAATTGTAAAATACTAAATTTAATTGAAATAATTATTTCAAAAACCACACAATGGTTGCTGCGCAAGCACCAAAGGCGTGCTCCAACTCTGTATCTCGAATCCGGGGCAAGTTGAGCGTTATACTGCCAGATGCCAGCGCATAAAGCACCAGCCTCTACACCGCAAGGTAAAATGAGGTTACAGATTATACATACATTATACATACATACTAAATTAAATGTTCAAAATGTGCACCGTTGTCTACCTGACAGTAGCCAAGACGACCGACATGTTTTTTATTGATTTCTGTCATTGATAAATACGTAAAATCATATTTCTCATTAGTATTTTGCAATTTTAAAATTGTTTTTCTTAATTTTTGGTGTTCTTTCAAATTCCGTAATAAAAACAGGGGGTTGCCATTAAAAAAACCATCGATGACGTCATACCTTCTACGCAGGTAACCGATATGTATAGATTTTATTTGAAAAAATGCGCAAATAATACTATATTATTATATGAGCGATTATGACATCCATTATGTAATGTAATACGATACTTTATTTACTTCTATACATATATATATATTATATAATTTTGTGATTGGCTGCAAACTAGTGAATTATGAAAATAGAATTTTATGATTGGTTTAAAGCAGTGAATTATGAATTCATAATTCACTACTGCAACTGTTATTATTATTCAAAAATGTCCTTATAATGTGAATATAATTTAATAGGAGTAGATAAAAATAAAAATCGACGGGTCCCAGCGTTTTTCTTCAAACGTTATTCCATCTTCACGAATTTATATACTACTTTTGAAAGCACTGTATATAATCTATTCAACATGTTTTCTCTTCTCAACAGGCTATGTTAGGGTGACATTTTTATTGGTACACATGCGAAATACCAAGACATGACAAAATTGGCTTATGTTGTTTTCAATTTGTGATTATGATTTTTAAAGGCCTGCACTGTTGCCAGTTAATTTTTGCCTCCTGTAGAATTTTCGGCCACAATTTGACTTTTATCACAATTCATGCATACAACCCAATAATAGCTATTTGTGTACCAAGTACGCAAAATATAGTTTTAGGGGACGAATCGTAATTAAAGACGAGGCAACGTAGGATGGTTTCTCAACATTTTAAATTTCCAACGTCATGTCTTCTTTGTCCTTCTTGTTGATTATTGTTAGGCACTGCTTTGGCTGGTTTTCTTCTCTTCGTGTTGCTATGTATTTCGTCTTGAATTCTTTTTCGGCTTCTCATTTATTAATTCTATTTTCTTTGCTACACCTTCCAGCTCTTTTTTTGACTTTGCTATTATTGCTACGTTGTTGGTATAGATAGTTCTTTATATATTTTTCTTGCTGTCTCTCATTTTTTTCCAGGGCTAAATGAAAGAGCATAGGTGACAATGGGTTTCATCGTCACTAAGTTGTGGTTTGTTTGGAATTTTTCTGTTAGTTCCCTTTGTATTTTATAGGCCGTGTTTAATAATGTAATATATTCATAATTTCCACACTCCAACCTGTCCCCTTTTGTTTTCGTCCATTCTTAAGGCATTGTTTTCTTCTAAGTATTATTACATTCTAAAATGGATTCACGATAAAGAGTCGCACCAAAGTGACTTCAGCTCCCTGAAGATATACCTGGTGTAATGGGAGAGCTTTCTTCAGATACGAGGCACGACTAACCAAAGAGGGTAGTCACCGGCATGGCAGAAATTAGGAAATTTTATGATAAATGTTGACCTACGGCGATGTTCACGCAGGGAGTACCCAAAATGTCAAGAAACGATGAAGTAAATGTGCCTAATTTGCGCTCACGGCTCCCGCTCGGCCAAGCAGCCGGTCCTCTCTAAGCGTTATGCAAGAAAAAACTGACCATGTCAATCATTTGCAAGCCGCAACGATAATCAGAGCTAAAATATTTCCCCTGCCATCAATTAGGGCGCGAAAATTAATCGGAAATTCAATAAATTTAAAAATAACATTATTTATAGGGGAGAGGGTGGATGATTCGGCCACTTCTTAAAAAATAATGAAAAAACATTGTTTTGAAAATATTTTTGTGATGTCAGTAATGAAGGCCATAAAACATATATCTGTGTTCATAAAAATACCGCATAGTAACCTGATTACCTATCGAGTTTTTTCTTAGAAAATGTTTTCTTTAACTAAGCATATGGCCGAATGATCCCCACCGGTGGGGTAGTTTCGTCCAAGGGGTGGGGTACATTTGTCCTATAAAAAAACCATGAGCAGATAGCATATATGTTTGTTGTTTTTTTTTAATTCACTAAAAGAAACTCCCCTTCTAAAGGATCTCTCACGATTTGTTCTATGTCTTCAAAGTTATCTATAAGGTTTTCTTCTTCTGAATTATCGTCATCTGAGCACAAAGAAATAGACACTGAACTTTCTGAATCATTGTCCTCCTTTTCTTTAAAAACTTGTCGTTTTACTTTTTGCTTTTTATTTTTCAATTCTTTCTTCCTCTTGCGTTCAGTCTCGTAGCTTTCTTTCTCATTGTATTCTGGTGTAAAAGTAAACAAGTTTGACTTAGATTCATATTTTCTTTTTAACTTTTTCTTTTGGACCTGCAATTTTGGAAGTGGTCTTATTTCTTCCAATGTCACATTATGGCTTTCTGTTGATCTTAATGGTCCTATGTGTTCTAATGTCCTATCGTGACCCTCTGTTGGTGTTGATGGTCTTATTTCTTCTAAGGTCCCATCGTGGCTTTCTGTGGATATTGATGGTCTTATTTCTTCAAATGTTTTATTGTGGCTTGTGGGTGCTTCATAATAATCGTTTTTCCCAATAAAACGTTGCTTTCATCGGTTTCATGCTGTTCTAAATGAGCTAAAGGAACATCTGTAACGGTACTAGCAATGAAATCTTTGTCACTGAAAGCCAGTCTGTTTAGGGGCCAGACTTTGCAAAAGAGCTTGTTATGTTTTTAATGGTAAACGCAGATTTATATGCGGCGTTAACAAGATGGCCAATATTTCTAATCGTGATTATCTTTCCTGGATGTGAGTGCAACCAGTCATTAAATGCCACGCTCAGTGCATTTTTAAAGGGTCCGTAAATTCCCACATCAAGTGGTTGCATCCGATGTATGGTGTGGGGTGGGAAAGGTAGTAAAGTTATTCCGTTTTCCCTGCAAAATTTTAAGCTTCCACTGATATATGAGATTCATGATTCTCAATCAATTGTTTGATGTATGTACGCTGGTAAGTCCATAATTTAAGCTTGATGTTTTCTTTATATAATTAGTCAATTCTAGTGCTTGGCTTTTAGTAAACACTTGATTTACTGTATCCCTGCTTGAATATAGCATATGATCTTCTGATTCATTTCCTGAATAGGAATGTAAATCAATAATTTCATCGGGAGCTTTGGATTTCATTTTACTTATTGTGGACTGCAAAGTTGATTTTTTGATTCCATATCGCCTTATAGACTAATAAACCACATACTTTTCTGGTTACATCGCCTATTGCCTGTTTTAAGGCGTCTTCATCAATATTAGGTCTACTTGTTTTACATTTATAAGTTCGTGGCATCTGAAATCTTCTTCTTCTTCTTCTCGAGGCAAATAAAAGTAAAAACCATTTATCTATAATAGCATTTTACGTGGGGTAGTTTCGGCCACTAGCCGAATCTACCCCACGCCGTTTGGCCGAATGTACCTCACGGTAGATATTTTGTTTGATGCCATAATAAAACAGAACTTCATGCATTTTAGATTAGGTTTGTAACAGAGATCATTAATATAAATGGTTACCGTTTCGCCCACAAAAAATGCAAACTTGATATTTCACAGCGTGTAGGAAAAAAATAGGTCTAAAATTAATCAAATTACTCACCTTATAGCTTCAAATTTCTTATGGATTTTCTGAACATAAAACACGTGCACACACGGGGCACTTGCGTACTCACAATACAAAATGAGACTGTTTCACACTTTTGTTAGCCCTTTATTCGCGGAAAATTTGAAAAACTTCGCTAGAAATGCGATCGGCCGAATCTACCCCATGGCCGAATCATCCACCCGCTCCCCTACACTTTCTTTAGATGAATTTCCTTCTTATCTTTATAGTTTTATTCTTGGATGCGTTGATCTGTATCTCTTACAACTTCCATTTATTTAGTGCTACTTATTTCTATTGTATCTGATATTAGTAGGATATCGTCCACATATATAAGGGCTTATAAGTATATTGGTTTTATATTTTAGTTTCTGATGTTTCTTGTTAACATACATTCATCCACCATGATGTTGAACAGGGGCACAGACTGTCATCCTGCATCACACCCGTTTTTATTTCGAAGTAAGAGAACTATTCTTCTCCTGTTCATACTTTTCCATATACTTTCTTATACAGATTTTTAATAGTCCTTTAATTTTACTTCTACTTGCTGCCTTAAGCTTCTTTCGAACAAGCTAGGTCTTTATTACCACACAGGATAGGCACACTGCTTTATAATTGCTCCATTTTGTAGTTCTAAGCTAGCTTACAAAACTTCTATATCCATTGGCTCATTTTTTCTCTTCCATATTTACCAATTCAGGTGTTATCTCATCTTCGTTACCACTTTTTCCATCGTTTTTTAGTGCTATGTTTATTTAATCTTAGTTATTGAATTTTTATTATATCCGCTCTCCATATTTTCGTCTTTGCATTTGTCATTGTGCTCTTTCTACACTATCTTCTTATTTGTTTAATGATTTTGTAGAATTATTTTTGAATTCTTGGAATATAGACTCCATATCATTGACACAATATTGCCATCTCTTCGGTTTAACTTGTTTTATTGTTTCGTTGCCTTTATTTCTCCTTGAAATCTACACACTCATTGTTTCATCTGCTTGATCCTGTAAATATTGCTTTACTGCTACTTTAATTTTTTTCGTACACTAGCATTGAAAGAGCTACTTTGCCGTACAATTTATTAATCAGAAAGTTGCACTTTGCGGTATTCGTACGGCAAAGTAGTATTTTGCGGTATTCGTACGGCAAAGTAGCACTTTGCCGTACGTTTCCTTAGTTACAACACATATAAAACGTTACATACATAATAACATTACTCTATTTTATTTGCTATATACAAGGAAAAATTTAGTATTCCGTTTTGTATGCTAGTGTACGAAAAAATATTGTACAAAACTCGTATGAAAGTGGCTTTTCCATACTCGTCTCGAAATTCCGGGCTCGGCCTAACGGCCTCTTCCGGACACATCTCACTCGTCCTGAAAAGCTCCACTTTCTATACTTGTTACGTAAATTACTATTTCAGTCTTTCATCTTTATTCCACCGAATTTTTCTTCTTTCCGCATGTTTCTTTGCTGTCCTCTGCTCCTTTGCTCCTTCAAACAGTTCAATATTTTCAAAATATCTCATCTTCTACATTAATTTTCATCTTTACCTTTAATTTCCTGTAATTTTCTTAGCCGGAATTGTTATTCCGTTTGCTTTCTAGTCTGCTTATCATTGTGTCTGCCTGTGATCTGCAGTCAATAAGCTCTTTTGATCACTTTTACATGCCCTTTTGTCTGTATTTCTTTCTTGACACCTCAAGGTTATATTGTACATCCTTTTGTGGTCGTATAGGGCATTTCTAAGTTGGTTTTATTCTTTGGTCATCGCAGTATCCGCTCTCTTATATCCTCTATGCCAGTACAGACTTGCATTCCAGTCACTATGACCTATAACGCCATCATCTATTCATTTCTCTATTGTTTTGAAGCATTTCGTAGAAGTGGTTCTTCTCTATGTTTGCTGCATACTCTACTGGTAATAGGTACATATATTTGTATGTAGATTGTAATAGTACATACCAATTTTAAAGCCAGAAAAAACCATTTTGACTACGGGCACATTTGAAGGGTCGGCTAGCGGACAGTTCTGAAGAGATCCAATCGAAGCCGCTGGCAAATCGGCACAGCAATTAATATCAATGCAATGACTCAATTTAAACTGCATGGGGAATCTGAAGGATTTAGCCTGAGCAGTGGTAGCACCTCGCTCTACAATTTCTGAATTAACAGTTAATAAAGTGCAAAACTTAAACTCCCTTGGTGAGATTATCTAATCTTAGCTCTCGGCTACAGCAAACAGCCTAATGTCGGGATCTCGATGCCGACTTTGATGCTTCATCAGCTACGAAACTCACCCATTTAAAGAGGTCAGCATACCGGGAAAACTGCACGTGTACGATATAGGACGAGAATGTGACGGTATGGGAACATTCATGGCCGAGTCAAACATCTTGCTGCAGGAACGTCGCCGGGTCAAACATCTTGCTACAGGAACGTCGCCGGGACAAACACCTTGCTACAGGAATATGGCCGATAAAAACAGGTTGACAAGACACCTAACTGTTGAAATCGAGCTGAATAATAGACCGCGTTTCAACTTTGAGAGAATCAGGTCAAAAGTGCACAGGAAATTGCCAGCAAGTTTCGAAGTCAAGGGAGCCTGCTCGCCGAGACAAAGGGGGACAAAATTAGAACGACGGCACGGTCGATTTGAAAAATTCTTTAAAAGACTGTAGCTCTACATATGATGCTTTGGTTCCTAACGATATTATGCTACTTTTCCTTTACCTTCTAATATTTCCGAATACTTTAGTACGTAATGCCTGCCCAAAGGTTTTCTCTGTGCCTTTTTTTTTTGTTTTACTTATTTTAGTTTTTATTTTTTCTAGTAACTCTTCTTTTTTTCCTGTTAGTGTCTTAATATTCTATATATTTAATCTGAAATTCCTTATTCCTGCCAGTCGTCGCTCATTGTTACGCCCTGGTCCAATGCTTCCACGTACACTATGAATCAGTATTTTCGTGCGAGGGGTTAGTTTACTGACCACCCTGTTTGACCACTAGGCACCAAACTATGTTCCATCGCCTTCGTTTGTTAAAAATAATGCGGAAGTTGACGGCTAACTCCTGAACTCCTTGAATAAATCAAAAGTGTATAACTTTATTGCCATTATTTTTTTAAATAGATACAATGGACAACAGACTGTACAAGAGCATTGGTGCATTGTAAAATCATGGAAAGCAAGAAGCCACTGAAAAAACTGCGCAAAAAACAGAACCAGGTACTTGGCAAACTCTCTGAACTAAGTAGGAAGGATCTGCCGAAAATTCAGAGGTTGAAGACAAATTCTCTGATTACAATTGAAATTCATTCCCGGGATGTTATAGATCGAATGTATAAAGCAAGTAAGTACATTATTCTTTTCAGGTAATCTTGTTGTATATACATATTTTTAGACTGTAGAGATACAGGAGCTTTCGAATGGTTCTCACAGCTACGTTTTTATTGGGACCGAGATCTTGATGATTGCTTAATTAGACAAACAAATACTCATTTTATGTACGGTTATGAATATAACGGCAATTCAGGTCGGTTGGTTATAACGCCCCTAACTGATAGGTATGGTATAATTTAAAAAATATAATGTTGTGTATAATTCTAAGGTAATAATTTGTAGATGTTACATAACCTTAACTACAGCACTTCATTTATTCCGGGGCGGCAGCCCCAAAGGACCTGCTGGAACTGGAAAGACAGAAACTGTAAAAGATCTGGGAAAGGCAATGGGAATGTGGGTAATCGTCAATAATTGCTCTGAAGGTCTCGACTACAAAAGCATGGGAAAATGTTTCTCAGGGCTGGCGCAGACAGGAGCTTGGGGTTGTTTCGATGAATTTAACAGAATAAACATTGAGGTGCTGTCTGTCGTAGCTCAACAGATTTTATGTATATTACAAGCTGTGTCTCAAAAACTCACTGCTTTTTCCTTTGAAGGTATTTATTGCACAGTAAAGGTAATCTGTTTTATTATCTTGTTATCTGTCAAGGAACTGAAATTAGCTTGAAACACACGGTGGGTATTTTTATTACTATGAATCCAGGATATGCAGGACGAACGGAACTGCCAGATAACTTAAAGTCCATGTTCAGGCCGATATCCATGATGGTTCCTGATAATCTGATAATAGCTGAAAATACTTTATTCAGTGATGGCTTTCAGTCTACTAAACTTTTGTCTAAAAAGGTATTTTCATTTAACAACAATGTAAGTCTACTATTTTTTTTTTTGCCACCATACCTACTAGAAAGTATGTATGTATGTATAATCAATAACCTCGTTTTACCTTGCGGTGTAGAGGCTGGTGCTTTATGTGCTAATAGTACAAATATTAAAAGTATGAGCCCATTAAAGCATATGAAAAGTATTTTTTCTACGACCACCACTAAAAGTAGGCCTTTTAGCGATAGCTTTTTTCACTAAAAGTGACGTTTTATAGTTTACCGTGTTTAAAGAAATCAGCTGTTTACTTTTAGCACACGGGCTAAAAGTGAAGTGAGGTTATAAAACTACAATTTCGAACTGCAAGTGAAGTTGTAAAACTATTCTAGTTGCTTCTTGCGTTACAGGTAAAGCGTTTTTGAAATAATTAAAACGTTATGTAATGAATACAGTCATATGTGGAGTATCAAAAATTATATTTTGTAACTCACCTTGACAGCACGGGCGTGGCCAAACAATCGCCCGCGCGGCGTGGCCTACTGTTCATTATGACATAAATTAAAAGTGTCGCAGATGCGAACCTTTCTTAAATCGATCGTCGTAGATAAAATATTGTATGCAACGCGTGCTAAAAGTCATTTATGGGCGAGATATGTTATGAAACTCAGCCTTCGGCTTTGTTTCATAATTTTCATGTCTCGCGCATAAACGTCCACTTTTAGCACTTGTTGCATAAATAGCTATTTTCTACGACCACCACTAAAAGTGGGCCTTTTAGCGCTAGCTTTTTTCACTAAAAGTGACGTTTTATAATTTAGCGTGTTTAA
Source organism: Agriotes lineatus (assembly GCA_940337035.1). Classification (NCBI taxonomy): domain Eukaryota; kingdom Metazoa; phylum Arthropoda; class Insecta; order Coleoptera; family Elateridae; genus Agriotes; species Agriotes lineatus. Next base: position 51,149 of record CALNHX010001214.1, on the reverse strand, counting down.
AATCAGTTTACTTTTAGCCCATGTGCTAAAAGTGAAGTGAGGTTATAAAACTACAATTTCGAACTGGAAGTGAGATTGTAAAGTTATTCTAGTTACTTCTTGCGTTAGAGGTAAAGTGTTTTTTAAATAATTAAAGCGTTATGTAATGAATAAAGTCAGATGTGTACTATTATAATTAACTTTGATAACTGACTTTGACAGTACAGTCTCCACAAACATTCACCTGCGCGTCAAGGCCATCTCTTTATTATGACATAAATTATAACTGTCATAAATGCAAACCTTTGTTAAATCTACATTTATGGATTAGTAACAGAAAATTTAAGGTCGTAGAAAAAATATTGTATGCAAACTCGTGCTAAAAGTGTTATTGCACTCGACATGTTATGAAACTCAGCCTTCGGCTTTGTTTCATAATTTTCATGTCTCGTGCATAAACATCAACTTTTAGCAGTTGTTGCATAAATAGCTATTATCTACAACTGTCAAATAATAAGTGCATTATATATACAACTCTAAATACAAAAAGCGGCTCATATTACACTAGTGGAATATGAAATTTCATATTCCACCGGGTATTTTTTTAATTAGTGGGCTACATTCTCAATAAATGACATTAACGTCGAGGTTAGCAGGTTAGGTTTTGCGCCAGTTTTGACACAGAGTGACGCAAAACCTAACCTGCTAAGCTGGAATTTGATATAGACTGACGCAAAACATAACCTGCTAACCTCAAATTTGACATAGACTTACAGTGTCACCAACTGTATACATAGTTGTAGATAAAATATTGTATTTGACAGGCATATAATGGCTGTATTACACTTGGATGATTACAACACTCGCCTTCAGCTCGTGTGTAAACTTCATCCTCGTGTAGTATAGGCTACATTATATGCTTGTTAAATAAAATACTATTTTCACTCTCATCTGGTTCCTCTATTGGAAAATAATCATTGATTGATGACAAGAGGAGAATGTCCAAACTTAAATGCTTCGCACAACATGGCAAGAAATTGCCTACTTCTCATAATGTGACCAAACCACTTTCTTCTGTGTGCCTTGATATAGGGTACCATGTTTATCCCTATAATTTCTTTATCTGTTTTATGTAGTGATGTAGCAGGGTTTGTTCTCAGCTTTAGTCTTCTTTTTATTTCTTCATCTACTGTACTATAGCTAGTCAACTCGACATAGTCTTATTTTCCGTTGTACCATCCATTATTATATACAGTTCATCCTAAGAATATGCTCTCTGATGTCTGTGTGTATAAAGCAATCACGAAATCCTGTCGTTAACAGAAGAGAACATTTTAGATCATTTGCGTACTTGCTTCGTAGGAACATGCCGCCAGGGAAAAGATTCCTGAGATAAACTGTATTGTTATCTTTCAACATTTATTGGCGGGCCTTTAAATAAAATCGTCAAGTGACATTTTTTTAGAGCTCATTTCTTCTAGTCAGGATCACAATGTCATCAGCATAAGCTAGTAGTTGATATCGGATACAATTTCTGTTCCCATTCTTCTACTCGTAGTTCTATGATGAACATCTTGTGTCTCTTCCTGCCACATTTTACAAGTTATTTTGACTGACTTGTATATGTACTTTATTTTGTACCATCTTTTTAGCTTCTTGCCATAGATTTTCTTCTGGTATCTTGGCGCCTTTAATTGCTATATTTTTTTCTGTTTATTTATTTTCCTTCTATTTATTTATTTTCCTTCTATTTTTGTAAATTTCCATTTAAATGTGCTTTTTCTATTCTCCACTGTTGCAGCTCATTTTCAAATATTTCCTTTAACTTTTTCACTTAATTTGTTTAACTCGATCTATCTTGTACAGTAGAACTCGCTTTTAACGATCACGGTTACAGCGAATTCACGTTTATAACGAATAATTTTGAAAGTATATTTGAATTACATTTTATTTAATGCATGTATTTCATGTTTATTACGAATTCGTTTCACGGGAATAACGAACCAAAAATTAAGAATACATTCTCAGAACTGATCCTTTTCATCTCCTAATAAAATGTAACTGAAAGATATCAGATATTTTGTTGTGGCAACATTATAATAAGGAAGGTTTTCTAGGAAAATAGTGGTCAGTTAAATTTCGTAGTAGGCCACTTTCTCTAGCTCTCTCTAGCACTCTGTACAATAGCGCGAGATAGTGGGCATTGTAAGCAACTCCGTTTTTCTTAGAATCCAGCAGCTACCTGCAGGATCCAGTTCTTCGAAAAGCGATAATGGGTTTCGCCCGATGTTATGGCTCAGTTCTGTTATCGCATTCAGCAAAACGAAAGTGTTGCGTCATAGCCACGTCTTAGCTATTGTATTTAACAAAACCCTTTACAGGATTAAAAATACAATAGCTATAAGACGTTGGCCTATAACGCAACAAAAGTAGTTGCAAAAATCTTCAAGTGGATGTACCTTGGTTGTTCCTTTACTGACATTCCGTATGTACCTACGCATTTTCTAGTTGTGGAAAAATGTCGGGAGTCAAACGGAAAATTTTATCGGTTTCCGAAAAAGTAGAAATTATACGGAAGTTGGAAATTTGCTCAAATTATGACCTTGGGTATAACGAATAACGGTTACTACGAACAAATATAGCGGTCCCGTGGAATTCGTTATAACCGAGTTCTACTGTATTTTTTAATTTTCTTTCTTTTCCCCCGTTATCTGTTGTACCACTTTTGACATTCAGTCTTTTCTTCTTCGTATTCCTAACTTTGCTCTGTTGTGCACTTTTGTTTACAAAAAATCTTTATTTCATCAAAAAGCTTCTAATTGTTGCTAAAAAGCCCTTTTTGCCATAATAATTATCCCCTTTTCGCTTTATAACATATTCTAGTAGAGCTGTCAACTCTATATTTCACATTTATTTCGTTACTTACCTACCCAGTTCAAATTTCCATTATTAGGAAATATTTTAAATCTGGCAACACCGTATTTAGAAAATTACGACGTCAAATCGCCATCATTTAACCTCATGACAACAGCTGTACTTTAAAACACACTCCGAATTAAATTCACTACAAACCTTTTAGGTAATAATCGTCAAAATACTTTCAACTCTAATGCTTCGTGATTGGTTCGAAACTGAAGCACACGTAAAAGTCTACTATCTTTACACTGTTGCCACATCATTCGTTTTATGTTGACAATTATTCACATATTTTTTTTCAGTTGCGGTAACATTAAACAATAATTTTCTTAATGAAATTATAAATTTTAGGTGTTCACTTTATACCAGCTAGCAATGAGACAATTGAGTATGCAGGATCATTATGATTTTGGTCTCCGATCCATGGTGGCCCTTTTAAGATATGCCGGCCGAAAGCGACGTCAACATCAACATCTACCAGAAGAGCAAGTCGTATATTTAGCTATGCGGGACATGAACGTCGCAAAGCTTACTTCTAACGACCTTCCACTGTTCAATGGAATTATGTCGGACATTTTCCCTGGCGTTACTCTCCCAGTGGTTGATTATGAAGATATGAACAATGCCATTATCGCGGAATTAAATTCGAGGGGTTTACAGGTTGGCTACTTTTTCCTGTTTGTCTATAACATGTCGTAACATTGACTTTTTAGACAATAAAAAATGCAATTACAAAAGTAATTCAGTTGTACGAAACAAAAAATTCTCGCCACTCAGTGATGATTTTGGGAAGAACCGGCACTGCGAAGACGGTAACTTGGCAGACTCTAAAAGGCGCATTGGGCCGCTTAAAGAAGGCTGGAAAGCCTGGATATAATTACGTGTGCGAATACCCCATCAACCCGAAGGCCTTGAACCTTGGAGAACTGTATGGAGAATACAATCTCAGCACGAACGAATGGCTAGACGGCGTTATCAGTGCAACCATGAGGCAAACCTGTTCAGGTATGTAGGTATTGATGTGAGTACTAATCTACATTAGTATTAATAAAATAGAGGAGACTCCTGATGAAAAATGGATACTCTTTGATGGACCTGTTGACGCAGTGTGGATAGAAAATATGAACAGTGTAATGGACGACAACAAAGTGTTGACTCTTATCAACAGTGACCGGATCACGATGCCCGAACAAGTATCTCTACTCTTTGAAGTTGGAGACTTGTCAGTAGCATCCCCTGCTACTGTAAGTCGTTGTGGCATGGTGTATAACGATTATAAAGATTGGGGATGGCATCCCTTTGTTACTTCCTGGATTCAAAAACAAGCAAAGCGCGGAAAGGAGTTTCAAGAAATTGTAAGCATTGTACTATTTTCTCTTCACCAGAGGCCCCTCCTCATTCAAGCGTAACACATACTCTTGCCGCTGTTAGCAGATCAATTATATAATTTCCTTACATTCATTGTGTATCAGACACATGAAATGTAAAATTGTCTCCTTCTTTGTCTTTTGAAAAACCTTTTCTGTGTCCTAATTTTTTTGTTATAGATGAAATCCTACTTCAATTATATCTTGGGGACAATACTCGAGTACAAACGGTTAAACTGCGAAGAGACAGTTGTATGCGCAGAACTAAATTTAGTGGCCTCCCTGTGCAAATTATTAGATATTTTTGCAACTAAAGAAAACGGCATAGATCCGCATAACCAGGATCAGTTTGAAGATATGACGAAATTGTGGTTTCTCTTTTGGTAAATATATTTTATATTTCTAAGCTATCATGCTCAAAGGGGTCTTACAGTTTGATATGGTCCGTGTGTTGTACTGTAAATGAAGATGGACGCAGAAAAATGGATGTTTTCTTAAGGGAGAAAGAAGGCGTGTTTCCTTTAAGAGATACCATATATGAATATTTTGTTGATGTTAGGAACCGTTGCTTTGCATCATGGGAAGATAAGTTATCTGATAACTGGCGATATTTGGCTGGGTATGATGTACTGTCTCTATTTATTTGTAAGTGTATTAAATATTAATTTTTACAGCTCTCCTTTTTTTAAAATCATAGTCCCAACTGTTGATACTGTTCGATATCAGTGCATAGTTAGTGCCTTATTAACAGCAGAACATCCAGCTCTCCTAACAGGCCCTGTTGGCACTGGAAAAACGTCCACCGCTCAATCTGTACTCTACGCCTTAGATCCTTTAAAATATTCAATGTTAAATATCAACATGTCTGCACAGGTATAAATAGGAGTTAGTTACCTAAAGTACGTTTCTTTTCTATAATAACTGTCAAAGTGTTACAATGTTGGTAGATATGTGATTAAAACACTAGGAAGTTTTTATACCTCGTGTTGGTAGAACTTTTTAAAAATTATGGTTGTGTCAATTTTGAATGTCCAAGTTTCTTAATTTGAACTCTTGACAAATTTCTTTTTTTAACATGGAATCATCATCATCATCAATAAAATTGGATAAAAAAAGAAAACAAGAAATATTTTAAATGCAAAAATGAAGCAAGCGATATTAAATGTCAAAATGACAATAATTTTTTTAGTGGAAGACAAGAACTAAAAATCTATGTACCAACATTATTAAAATTAGGGACCCAGCAGGAATGCAACTTATCCCCTAGAAAGTTGACCTTGAAAATTATTATAGAAAAAAAATGTACTTTAGCTTTAGATAAACAACACCTTTGAATTACAGACGTCGTCTCTAAACGTCCAAGAGACAATTGAAAGCAGAGTTGAAAAACGGACCAAAGGTACATATGTGCCTGTGGGTAACAAAATAATGGTTACTTTCTTAGACGACTTTAACATGCCAGCTAAAGAGACGTACGGTTCCCAACCTCCGCTGGAACTGTTGAGACAATGGATGGATTATGGATTCTGGTATGACAGATTGAAGCAGACCAGGAAATATGTTCAGGTTTGTTAAGGCCATTCGCTATGCACTTACTTTATCAAATTTCCATAGAATATGCTTGTTATGGCAAGCATGGGTCCACCGGGGGGTGGCCGTCAAGCAATTTCCGAACGGACTCTTAGTAGATTTAATGTCATTAATATGACATTCCCTGCCGAATCACAAATTATCAGGATTTTTGGAACAATGCTTTCACAGCACTTGACTGGATTTAACGAGGAAGTCAAAATGGTTGGACATGAAGTTACAGAAACAACAATTTCTCTTTATAACAATGTCATTGTGAAAATGCTTCCTACACCGGCCAAAATACACTATCTCTTCAATTTGCGAGACATATCTAGAGTATTTCAAGGTCTTCTCAGAAGCCATAAGGATTATCAAAATACAAAAAGCACCCTTTTACGTTTATGGATTCACGAATGCTTCAGGGTGTTTTACGATCGCTTAATTGATGATAAGTACGTTATAAATGTTGAATTTATGCTACTTTTCTTCTCATTGTATATTAAATTACAGAGATCGTGAATGGTTTATGGTTCAAATGAACGATCAACTTGGCGCTCACTTTGAGCAAACGTTACATGCCTTATGTCCTAACCGAGAGATTCCATTTTTTGGAGATTTTGTTAATCCATTTAACATTTATGAGGACTTGCAGGATTTTAATGTTCTACGAAATTATATTTCACTTCAGATGGACGAATATAACGTTTCACCGGGAGTAGTACGTATGGATTTAGTGTTATTCAAGGATGCCATTGACCATATATGTAGGATTGTTAGGGTAATTTCACAGCCTCGGGGAAATATGTTACTTGTTGGAATAGGTAAAATTGTACATTAGTGCACATTACTGGTGAAATTAATTTAAACTTGCATAGGTGGCAGTGGTCGACAATCATTATCCCGGATTGCTTCGTATATTTGTGAATTAAATACATTTCAAATTTCTGTGACTAAAAACTATGGTATACTCGAATTCCGTGAAGATCTGAAAGTCTTATATGGCCTAACGGGAGTCGATGGAAAACCCACAACGTTTCTCTTCAACGATACCCAAGTTACTGATGAAGGGTTTCTGGAAATAGTTAACAACATGCTGAGCAGCGGCGAAGTTTCAAACTTGTACAAGCCTGATGAGTTTGAAGATGTAAGCCAAGTGGATTGCTATTTACAATTATTTTTACTTTGTTTATTTGTAGGTTAAAAACAAATTGATGAATGCTGCCACCAAACAAGGAATTATGCCAACATCTGAGGCCATGTATAGCTTTTTAATAGAAAGAGTTCGAGCTAATATGCATATTATTCTCTGCATGAGCCCTATAGGGGATGCCTTCAGAAACAGATTACGGCAGTATCCATCCCTTGTAAACTGCACGACCATAGACTGGTTCTGCGACTGGCCTAAAGAAGCCCTTCTGGAGGTTGCAATCAAATACATTGGGGATGTCAACTTTGTTGCAACAATTACAGGAGAAAAAGCTGTAAGTACCTATACTCGTATATAGGAACCAGAGTAATTAAAGATAAATTTATTTTCTTTAACCAGGAGAAAAGACGAGAATCTGTGTTAGTTTCGAGTCAAGATCGATTACGAGAAGCTGTAGCGACCACTTTTGCAACAATTCATGATTCTGTAGCAAAGTGCTCAAAACGAATGGCCCTGGAAATGAAGCGCCATAATTATGTCACACCGACTAACTATCTGGAATTAGTTGCAGGTTATAAAATGTACATAGGTTCTACTCGTTTTTTGCACATATTTACATTGTTTAACTGTATTACTTAGAATGCTTAATGACAAACGTGTAGAAATTTCAACTCAGGCCAACAAACTGCGAAATGGTTTGTGGAAGATCGATGACTGTCGCTCAAAGGTGGAAACGATGTCCATAGAGTTAGAGGATGCTCAAGTGAAGGTTGCCGAATTTCAACAGCAATGCGACGACTATTTGGTCATTATAGTAACTCAACGCAAGGAAGCTGACGAACAGCAAAAGGAAGTTACTATCAAGAGCATCAAGATTGGAGAGGATGAAATTCAGTGCAAGAAATTGGCTGATATTGCTCAGGCTGATTTGGATGAAGCCATGCCAGCTTTGGACGAAGCTGTGAGAGCTCTTGATGCCCTCAACAAGAAGGATATTAGTGAAATGAAATCATACGGCAAACCTCCTGTTAAAGTAGAAATGGTTATGGAAGCTGTCATGATTCTGAAAATGGTATGTTGGTTTTTTATATATTATGTAATGGCAATGTGACATTGTCTTAATTACTTGAGTCCTACTCCTATAGATATTTTTAAAATATTTCCGTACATTGTAAAACTAAACAGACCACTGGCTTAACACAAGAGAAAGAAGAAGAAGTAGGAGACTTCTTCTGTATTATCTGCTTGGAATTCTCGATTGAACGTCGTTAAATGGTGAATCCCATCCTAGCACCTTTGTTGTTTACATTTTGAGGCCGCCGCACTTGCTTAGCGACCTTCAGTTCTTGAGAAGCGAATTGTCTTTAGGCACATAATAGCTGACGATGTCCTTTGATATTATTTTTTGTTTGCAGGTGTGCACGGCGTTGCATTTGTTCTAAAGCGCATTCTCTTTCGCTAGCGCCTCTCATATCAATCGCATATAGTATTTCATTGTGCCCTTTTGCCTTAATTTGGGGTTGTTTATAGGGGTTATGTAGGTATAGATTGCCCTGTAGTCCATTCGCGTAATCTACTTACTTACTTAATCGGTTCCTTTTGTACCGTCTTAACAGTGTAGAGGTATAGTTCTTGTTTTACTTCTTTATGAATTTTCTCCACTCCATCCTATTGCCAGCTTTGATTTTTACTTCTTTCCAGGTTATATCTCTTTTTTTAATATTTCCATCCATTTAACCATTCCACGTAATTTTTGGACGTCCTTTTGGTCTTCTTTCTTGCATTTTAAAATCCCACATTCTTTTTTGGTAGTCTTGTACGTCCATTCTTAATAAATGGCCCATCCATCTTAGTTGTTCTTCTCTTACCACCGATTTTACACTTAGTCGTTCTCGGACTGTTTCATTCCTTATTTTGTCTTTTTTAAATTTTTACCTCCAATACTTTTCCTAGGTATCTCATTTCGATCACCTGCAGTCTGCTTTTCTGTTTGTGATTCAGAGCCCAGGTTTCGCAAATGTATAATAGCGTTGGAAGACATATACATTTGAAGACTTTATATTTATTCAGACTTGACGTTTGGTAATTAAATTATTGTTTAACATACACACAAAATAATCTATTTGTTCCTGGTATTCGGCTGTTTACTTTTTCTCTGTTTCCATTTTTTGTATTGTACTTTATGTCCTAAGTATTTAAAATTAGATACCTGCTCAATTCCTTATTTTTTACCCTATTTTTGATTTTCCAGTATAAGCCGTTCACGACCTATTTGGGACAGAGTTGGCTATGATTTTTTCTTTTCATGTTGGACTAACTGATTCGATGATGTAGCGGATGCAACTTTTTTTTCTGTCAGTGTCTGTTCGAAACTTTCTTGCCACCACATTGCCAGATTTATTATTTTTTTCTATAGCACATGTTAAAGTGTGCTTTTATCAACTCAAAACAAAAGGTCAAGTTTTACTTTAACAGCAAGGGTAGATAAAGTAGCACTTTAACATCAAGGATAGATAAAGTAATTTAATTTTCTAACTTTCGTTTAAATTAAATATGACAGCTTCGTATTATCGTAGCAACCCAATCTAGCTACTGACATTTTGAAATGTGATTGACTGTCATTATTTTCTTTTGAAATTGTTAAAGTTCTTGCTATAGAAAAAAATATTGTATTATACACGACGATAAAGTTATTTCTATCCACTCTTGAATCATTAACGTCTCGACTTCGTCTCGACGTTAAACGATTCACTCGTGGATAAAATTTAACTTTATCGTCTTGTATAATAAATTACTATTAATATTCGTAAGAAAATAAATGATTTATCAAATGTGTAAAAATAATTTTAGTTTCCGTCAAAGGAAAAGTCAAAATGCCCAAAATAAATTTGTTACAACAAAAAATTTCCATTAAACGACGCTATTTCCATTTTAAAAATGACAGACCAAATTTAAAAGAACGCGAGTCGACGTGGAGACTAGAGAATATCCGGCAACAATGTACCTATTCAGAAAATATAACCTTAAACTGAAAACAACCTAACCTAACACAAAAAGTGTCAATTTCCATGAGGGAATTTAGTTGCAACAGAGGTTCTGCCATAAAAATTACTAGATAGTCATAGCCGCACCTGACCCAAAAAGATCGTGAACGGCTTATATTTATATATAGGGCTTTTTCTCAGATTCTCACATTATGTTACATTTACAGGTGCTATGTGGTGGTATTCCCAGTAACATTTGATGGTTTCTTCTGGGCATTATCTCATCCATTAGCCAAATAAACAAATAAGGACTTAGGGCTCCTCCTTGTCTGGCCCCACTGTTGTTCTAAATTCATGTGACTTATGGTTTCGAGTTCTAATAATATGTCTAGTTACTTTTTATATTACCAATTTACCTATTAGTTCTTTGTCAACTTTATTTTTGTTTAACGTGTCCCATAGCAGCTTCTTGTGAATTACTGCATTTTTTAACTACGATTCTGGCTTGCTTGTAGACTTCATAATCCTCTACCTTCTTCGTCTGTAGGTATTTTGTCTATTTAGTTTTCCCGTCTGTCATCAACAATTTTAGCTCAGCATTCCACCAGGATGTTTGCTTTTGATGTGGACTTTTCTTGTATTTCCCGTATATTTGTTCAATTGCTTTAAGTACTGTATTTTTAAATAACACCCAGGTTTCTTCCAATGTTTTATTTTTTATTATTTCCCGCAATCCTTGAGTTTTTTGTTAGCGAATTATTTGTGTTTTAGTCAATTTTGAGAATTTTGGAGTTTATACGCTCTTATTATGACACGTTTCCTTTTCTTTTGAATGGTTTTCTGCTGTGTCCGTTTTTAGTTTGGTGGTCACTAGGTAGTGATCACTGCCTATTTCTGCATCTCTTCTTACTTTAGTATTGTTACGGTTCAAAAGCCATTTATAATTATTTGTCCTATTTTCGATAAATCTAAATATTATCTGTTACTACTCGGATTTCCAGGCATTTATATTCCTAATTAATTTGCGTTAGGTTAGGACTCTCTTGATGCATTGGTGTTAGTCTGGTTGCATATTCAAGGTTCCCCCCCCTATTTTCGAATTTTGGTTTCTTATCTTATTTCGGCCATTTGCAATTCTGTGCTGCTGTAATGAGGATGGCGATGCGAATGACATTTTGAAATCAAATGTGTCATTTTGTATTTGGGATTTTTCGCCACCATCCTGAGTTGAGAATTTACGTGTTGGCTTTTCTGTCCCTCGGGGAGCATGAAGGATGTCCTAGGAGGAGGTATTTTCGTGATTTGTCAGGATCAGATTTTGTTCTGGCTTTTACCTGCAGAGCACATGTCTACTTTGGCAAAACTGGGGGCTTAACATCGAAACGGTATGCCTAACTTCCTTTTGTACTTTAGGCGTAGGATTCTATTGTGTTGCATTTAATTGTAGCTCCCCCTTCTCGTACGGCTGAATTCCGCAGTTGTTTGGATTTGCAAACACAGCTCCTTCTTGAGCTTTTGCAAGTTCATTCCGCCTAGTTCTGGAGACAGTGAGAGTTCCATTCCTGCAACAAGTCCGTAGTAACATTTGAAGCCACAGCGTAGGAATCATATCATACCTTTGTCGACGAATGCGGAGCAGTAGCGCTGCCATATATTGGAATAATCACATAGCTTCTTCGAGGCTTACCGAGAGGTTCTTTTGTACGCCTGTGAGCTACCAGAGGTCTGTTTAAATTAGTCTTTTACTCTGCCTGCGTTAGAACTGGTCTCGCATAACCTCTAGTGACAGAAATCGCTTTTGAATATGTTTGTGTGTCGTGTTTATATTTATTTGGCAAACGTTAGATGGACTTCCTAACGACATGAATGTAGCATAAACATGGAACTTACCTTGTAGAGTAGATTTTACCAGTTTTTTGAGATACTTGTTGATAAATTTATTCTGGAACCTAGCTGTTTACATTCCATCTGCCAAAGTAACTTGTGTTAGTGGATGTGTCTCCCGCGCCATCCACGTCACTATTATTTGTAATTATGGATCTTGTGAAGCAATGTTGCATGCTATTTTGAGAAATTTAAGTTTTGGGTAAACACGTCACTAATGACCGTTTAACAGGGTTGAATTATTCACGTTAGTTCCGTACTTGCAAAATATGCTTTAATTGAATTTGACTTCCGTGACGCATTGAAACTGATGACACATGTTAATTATTTACTAAGCGTATTACGGGTTATATAATGCCCTACTGCTAACCAAGATCTTGGGTCTGTAGGCCCTTGCTGCTAATTAATGATGACATCTGAATAATTCTTGCATTTGTAAATTTAGGGTTATATTCAACTTTTAATCAAAATTTAATTATTAATAACTTTGCCGCGGTCATATGCTTTACCGTGCAGTTCTCTGGTAATGCAAATTTGCCATTTTTGACAGTGTGTAGTTTCATAATTTACAGTAAACATTCGTTCATTCACGCTTTAATTATTTAAATGTGTAAATATTTTGGTGAGATTATGCTCTTATTCTACTGTGATACTTTGGAACTGGTTTGCCATGTGTGTGTACTTTGTATATGTATTACCTATTGCTGATATTATACCGCCTTGACATCTTTGCCTGCGTATCTAATTTGTGTCTTTGCCGTTACCTTTAACTTTCGGGTTTGGTTGGTAGCGCCTTCTGTAGTGTACCTTTTGATTAGCAAAGTGCTGGGTTACTTGCTACTTGGCGCCTATATTTTTCTTTTCAGCTGAAGATTAGAGTCTTTTGTTTTACGACCAGCTCCGACTGAGAAGTCGGTTGCCTTTGCTTTTCTTGTTTTACAGCCACAGTGATGGTAACAGTATCTTAATCGAATATTTTTCACATCTTGATGCTTCATGTCCTGTAAAATTGTGTATTTCTTTGTTTATATAACGTATTCGTAAGTTTTAAATTATTCACGCAGAATTGCTATAAGTCGCTGCATTGTTACCCACTCTGCCGTTGAAATCACCCATAATTATTAGTATTGCTTTTGCCTCATCTACTGTTTCTTGAATTTGCTCGAAGAATTGCTCTTTTTAACTTGGGGTGCATCTTTGTTTGGTCCATATGCCGTTATAATGTCTATTGTCTTGTGTTTCTCGATCTCCATTTTGACATACCTTATCTGTCAAGTCCTTGTGTATAACACATGCTACACCAGCACTGCCTTGTACTTGCATCTCAACTCCACTGTATATTAAAATGTGATCATTCCTTTTCTATCCCACATTCTTTCTTCTTCGTTTCAGTTACACTCAGTATTTCTAGTTTGTATTTACTAAATTCCTTCATAATTTCAATTTCCTTTGCGTGAATCCCTCTTACGTTCCATGTACCAATGTTGCCTGGGTCGTTACATTTTTTCAATCTTCAGTGACATCCTCTATTCCTTTTTTACTCAGCTTTGAATATCTTTAGTTTAGCAGAGTCCCAATAATATTTTTCCCCATCTATAGTGATCTTTTGGTATCCAACCTTGACTTGTTCTCCATTTCCTTTCATCTCTCTTGATATGCGTCGCAATTCGGTGTGAACTTTTTGCTCCTCAAACTTTTGATAATTTTTAATATATATTTTGGTGCCTTTTCCTTTCCATTATAGCTATTTTGTCTTCGCATGCAGTCATTTGACAATTAATAGTTTGTTGTTCTCTCCTTCTTTGACACTGTACCCATTCTTTACATTTATATCATTTAGTTTGCCTTTCATCAACCACGTCCGACTTCTTGTTTTATCTGTTTTTCTTCCACTCCCACTCCTTTTATGACTAAGTTGTTTCTATGCTTTTCTTGGCCTTGTTTCTCAAGTCTGTCTTCAAGTTTTTTTAATTTTTTTTTCAAATACCGCTTTTTCTTGCCTACATCCTTCGGCCTTTTTCTCTCAGTCTGCCTGAGCCTTGAGAAATTCTCCCCTTATCATCGCAATTTTTTTTCAGATCTATGTGCTTTTGGTTAAATTCTTCTTTCAGGTCTATCTTTAGTTCATCTAATTTTTTCTATTGTCTCTTTTTGTGCAAGTCCCTTGTTTGCTGGTTTATATATTTAATGCTGTTTTTAGATGATCTTTGAATTTTTGCACTTTTATGGAAAGATATATGCTCCTCTTCCCATATATCCAATTCTTCGGGGCCTTTCAAATTTCTTTTCTTTTTTAAGAAATACTTTACACTTGAAGCACTTTGCGTTCTTATTTTTCTTGTTATTTTGTCTTTTCTGTCCATACGTCTAAATAAATACGTTAATGGACACCTTCCCTCCTTACTACGCCACTGGTCGCGCTTCCGACCCAATTCGTATTTACGCGCGCTTTCGCGTTGTCACCGCCCAGAGCTTACGTACGCGCGGGCGCTTACCGTGTTTGGAGGTCAACGTCCTTACACGTTATCACTACTACTCGATTTTATTCGCTTAAACTTTGTTATTTTATTAATTATCGCACTAACCTTAGCTGCAACTGCAGAGTGTATCTTCTATCACTTCCTCACTCACAAATTCCTATTTAATTCCAGCACAAAACCTCTGTTGTTACACTTTGTGTGAAGCGGAGTCGCAAACGCGGTTATCACGTCGTCATGGCCGTCTCGACCCCTAACCCTAATCAAAACTGCCTAAGTATCCTCGTTCTCAAGATACTCAAACAACACGAGCCACCAAAGAGCATGGCCATCGCGCGGGTTTTTGCTCGACTTCACAAGGTGCAAGGCACATTAAGCCAGAAAATGCTGGGTGTTCATATACAAATACTACGCGGTCTAAGCCGAAATTCTATGCTAAGGAGAATAATTCGAGTAACCGCGAAAGCCTCAAACAGTACATTTCCTTTCTTTATCGGAACATCGGCTTCTTTATCTGTTTCGTACGAATCACTCGAACTACACAATAATACGTTAATAACACAAACATATCTCCTAAAATCATTCATTTCAAAGATATCCTAGATCAAAGCATTAAATATAGCAATCTGTTTTTTTAAACGTAGGCTGGTGTTTTGTTCCAACACATGTTTTCTGTTGACATACAATATGTGGGCGTTGTTCTATAGTAAAAAGTAGAAAAATAATAAGAATGCATTCCAATAGTAATTTACGATACAAGTGCGTAAAGCTACTCTTTAGGCACGAGTGGGGGAGGGTTAAAAGATATGGGGACGTTTTGCATCCACCGATTAGCCCCCACCGTTTCGCCCCCGCCGTTTGGCCTCCGGCCCCGATTCGCCCCCAAGTTATGCAGTATATTTTTCATTTGATTAACACTTTGTGTTAATTTCTACTCTAATTTTGTGTACCTGTACATTTTATTATTACATCATAAATGGGTATTATTTGAGATATTAAAACGACCATTATTCTATGAGTTCCTGTTATAATTATGAAAATAGTGCAGTATTCAAAGAAGACGAAAATTTTCCACAATATGCACTGCCCATTGCTGATTAATTTGAGGACTATTATATAGGACGAAGAAACAGAAGACAACGAGCTCCTCAATTTTCTATTGAAATGTGGAATGTGTATAACAGAACTTTAAAGAATCGTTACAGGACGAATAATAACATAGAAGGCTGGCATCGCAGTTTTCAAAGTATTTGCGGTCATTTTTATTTCCAAATATATTTCAATTTATAAATAGTTTAAAAAACAACAGTCTCTACATAGTGTACATAGATATGAAATTTCACAATTATTACTAGGTGTTAGACTAAAAATATAGTGCCACAAGAATTAAAAATATTGCAGAGGGTTATGGTAGGATAGATACTAAGGATTATTTGTTAGGCATTGCCCGTAATTTTGAATTTTAAAATATTTTGTAATATGTATTAATTATTTAATAACTATTATGTTCAAAATTACCTGGATTTCAATTTTATTTATTTTCGGGGGCGAAACGGGCGGGGGTAAAACGGTACGGGGGCGAAACGGCGGGGACCAAACAGTGGAGGCTAAACGGCGGGAGCAAAACGTCACATAACCGAGTTAAAACGTGAGTGAGCGAGTGACTGAAGATGCTTTACGCATGCGTATCGTACAATATTTTATCTACGATAGAATCTACAACACGATAAATATAAAAAAAACTTAAATGTAAATTAGGATTATCAGCAACCGGTCTACGTTACTACTGACGACGTACACTAATGAAAACATGTTATTAAACAGTCGTTTTACAATCTTAAAACTGCCAACTAAAAGGCAATTTTACACACTGTCTTAGATAAAATAAATTATTTAATTTTTTTAAGTAGGTAAAATTTATAGTAACTGTTCGAAGTAATATCTTTCTTCTGAGTCACCAGAACTGTTCAAGATCATTTGAAAAAAGATTTAAATCACAGATCATAGATACTTTTCATTTTACAAATGATTTAAATCAAAGATCATAGATACTTTTCATTTTGACAAATTATTTAAATCAAAGATCATAGATACTTTTCATTTTACAAATGATGTAAATTAAAGATCATAGATACTTTTCATTTTATAAATGATTTAAATCAAAGATCGTTTTTAAAAATTTAAATCTTTCTAAAAGGCATAATAAAAATTTTTCAAAAAAAAAATTACAAAAACTAGTACCTAAAATCAACGTGTCAGTAAAATTCTACCGGTTTCAAAATAATGAAGTTGTGCTGGACTTAAAAAAAATCAAATTGCTGCTTACCTTTTAGTCCTCTGCCGTTAGTTTGCTTTTTCAGAATCTTCAATTAAATTTTTACACAACTGTCCAACTCACAATTTAACACAAGCTTAACCCTAGAACGCATACATCTAAGAAAGTTACATTAACGCATATGTGGTGTCGTATACGACACCACACCTTTTTTTGTTTAGTGAGGCACTTTAACTTTACTATACACCCTTTTTAATATCTGGAAGACAATTTTGACTGCATAGATGCATATTAAAGCGCAAAACGGAAGTTTAAGTTGTTAAAATATTTATTTATGAGTATGAATAAAAACTTACATTCTAAATTAATTTTTAAATCTAAGGAGCTGATCAGGTACTAATATCTACGTTAAACAGTTTTGCCAAATAACTACAGTGTGATTTTTTTAAAACTCAATTGCAGCAGGCCCTCGATATCCTGATTCAGTTGGCAGTACTGAAGTGTACTGTTGGTGACACTGTAAGTCTATGTCAAATTCGAGGTTAGCAGATTAGGTTTTGCGTCAGTATGTGTCAAAGCTGACGAAAAACCTAACCTGCTAGCTTCGAATTTGACATAGACTTACAATGTCACAAACAATACATTTCAGTACTGCCAACTGTATCAGGGTATTCAGGGCCTGCTGAAATTGAGTTTTTAAAAAATCACTCGGTAGTCTCTGTTCACCACATAAATTACACTGCAGGTTATCAGGTTAGGATTTGCGTTAGTTTTGACACAGACTGACGCAAAACCTAAACTGCTAACCTCGAATTTGACATAGACTTACAGTGCCACCAACATATTATTCATACGTTTGAATTTCCATAGCCCGCAGAGGATCAATTTTTTTGGATCTCTCGATATTGGCATCATAACCTCAAAAAGTTATTTAATGTCAATTGAAATTAGTTCTAATCATAAGGGTCGATATCTCTGTTCCTTTTAGTAATTATAGTTAAAATATTATCGAGTGACCTTTGTAATATGTTATTTTGGTTGCATGGACGACTCTATCTGTTCGGCGGCTCAAGTATAATAACTAACTGGCCATCCTATAAACACAGTAGTGATAATTACTATTAACAAATTCCACTTCGCATTACGTTACTATGAAATATATCTACATAAACTGGCAGATGGCAAGTTGTTTCCGACCAACACCTACCGAGAAAACTTGTTACGTGATTGCATAGATGGCGTCATATACGACACCAAGTAAATAAAGAACTAATTATAAAGGTTGTAACAATTTTTGTAAATTAAAAATTAAAGGGATATATCAACAATAATCTTCTGGAGAGGTACTGAAAATATGAATATGATAACATCACAGCAAATCACTAAAAACTAGATAGTAAAATAGGTGGTGTCTCATATGACGCCACCTATGCGTTCTAGGGTTAAAACTATAAAATTTTACGCGCTTTTTACTATAATTAAAAAACTTCTTGATACTTGCTATGCGACGCGACGACAATGCTTTAAATACAAAGCAAATACAATGCACGGTTGCAGCAGTTGCAGGTAATTCACGAATCCACAGGAATAGACAGGCTCTGTAAAAAGATTTAAATTTTTTATATAGGTACCTATTTAAATCATTTTAGAAAGATTTAAATCGTTTTAAAAAATATTTAAATATTTTTAGAGATTTAAATCATTTTGAAAAGATATAATCTTAATTTTTAAGTCAAAGTCAAAGATACTTTTCAAAAAGATTTAAATCATAAATCAAAAATCATTTTCTGAAAAAAGATTTAAAATCAAAGTATTTAATTAAAAAAAAGTATTTAAATCAAAAAAAGATTTAAATCTCACTGATTTGTGACAGCTCCGTGAGTCACTCATAATAATTTTGACAGTTGTAAGCAAAACATACAGATAATGAAAACCAAATACCAGCCTACTAAATCTAAACATTTTAAAAACAAATTGCTATCTTTAATTCTAATCAAGGTTATCTTTGAAATAAATGATTTTAGGACATATCTTTATTAGAGTTTTTACTAGCAGTCCAGTGAGACAAATGTCTCATTTAACGCGCCTTCAAACCTCGATCGGTTAGGCAACCACCCAGACCTGGAAGGTGTCAAAGTGGTTGCCTAACCGATCGAGGATTTAAGGCGCAGAGGGTCGCAGCTACGTTTGGCGGCCGAACCAGTTTTTATTTAATACGCGTTCTATTTGAAAAACGGTCTTTTTGTGATTTCTCGAAAACCGGAAGTGTCACGTGACTGAAATTCGGTTCCTGACCTGACATGACCATTCCAAACATATAACTTTAATAACTTTTTTCTCTATCTCTTACGGTTTGGCTGCTGAAACAGCGTCCCGGACGGACCAGCGTCCCGGACAAAACAGCGTCCCAGACAGACACGTCTATTAGATAAAGGATCTTATTTTTTGCTCTTGTATTTGTTCCGTGCAATTTTGAAACACCCTGTATAAATAATAACAATTCTTTAAAATTTCTCCGGTTTGCCGACTCACTACTTTCATCATGACCACGAAACTGTAATTCTTGCTTATTGAGATATAACACTGCTTTAACATCTTTTCGCAAGCAAAGTCTGTTTAACCAGGCGTTTTAGTTAAACTGTAATTTATAAAGTCCGACATTTAGCATCAGCTATGGTAGTCTATTTTTTTTTGAAATTCCTGATTAACACCATACATTTGAAGTGTTCTCCCGAATCCTCTTGTTTATGCAGCACACGTTTAATGTTTATAAAACCAGCAAATCCGTCCCCATTCCAAGCAGAATATTTAATATTTCAAAAGAGTTAACAGGGCTAGCAAATCAATTTTTGCAAAACGTACTGCTACACAACCAGTTATTTTCTGAAAACCAAGAAGTCTTAAAATTCACATTATACGATCTACTCCATTTTTAACTTCTTTAATTTCTTCATATCTTTAAAACAGATTTAGGTCGTCGTTGCATTAAAACATCCCTTTTGTCCTCGTCTCATTAACTGTTAAATGCAGTTTCTACCAAATTACACTCTGTATTGCTAATTGGATAAATTTTTTACTATGTCTTAAAACTCAAAAGTATAAAAGTTACGAAGTTAACACCAGCTAAACCTGGATCTTGCTCGAATATTTTTTATTCAAGTTTTACTTGTAGATTTATTGAACTAAACTTCTGCTGATCGTTGTGGTATTTCATTAAGCCCATTTATGTTTGGCTTTACTGCATCTTCGTGAGGTTGTAATTATTCACTAACTCACTTGCGAGCCAAATTACTAAGAAAGACTTGTTTGTAATTTAATTATATTCATATGTAACCAGTGCAATTGATTGTGCAAATTTTTGTGCTCGTTTACTTCTTAAGCAGATTACTGTGAATTAGGCGATTTCTCGCAACCAAATGCTGATGTTTTTACGTTTCGGGCTATTTAAAAATTATTCGATGCTTCTTGCATTAAATATTTATTTACAACGATTAATTATTAATATTTACAAACACACGAATTAACAAGGCAGAACACAAATTACTTAAACTACGAACTATTTCTAACAACGATACACTATTTATTTATATGCGCTGGATTAAACATCAATTAATTTACGTGGCTATTTATTTATGACTTAAACATTAAGGATTTATATGGTTATATATACGGGTTTGTTTATATTACGCGCTTCGAGTCTGATGAGAACTGCATGAGAACTGCCCGCTCTTGCACTCCGACCGCTTATATAGCTCGTCGGGTAATTTCTTCCGGAAGCTTCCAGATATTCTCTACTATTCCAGTACAGTCGAGGCTTTCCGACAAATGCATGAAGCGTCCGCGTCGAAAGCGCTCTCGCATTATCGGGAAAATGACTCATCTGTCCACACCTGGCTCCAAGGCTGTCTGCCGGCGGCTGTGGCTTACGCGTTTGCAGCTTCCTAATCGCAAGGTCGTTACAATATTATTCTTGTTTGTATGTATTGCCAATGCAAGTATTAGATGTGACAAACCTTTCTGGATCAATTTCAGCTCGTAGTGAATTCGGCGAATTTTAATTAATTTTGTGTACGATCGATCAATACTAGGCGTTTTTCACACCTCATTTTCAGGCCTAAAGCTAGTCTTTTTCGCCCTCGGGCGATAAATGTCATTGTCGCCTGCTAAATGACGTCAGCGGGCATAAAAGAATGTTTTTTTTACTGATCTATTATTTGTTATTTATATCTGTAATACGAGGTATATAAAGCAGTCCATAATGCCCTAGGCTAGGGCTCTGCAAGCTTTTAAAGTTTTTTGGGTATTTAAAGTGGAAAATAAATTAAGTAACAAACGTGCAGTAACTAAGTAACAAACGACTTTCGGGATTGGACAGTGTCATAATTGAGATCGAAGAACTCAACGTTTCGCCCACTTTTGTAAGGGGCTTCATCAGGACGAAAAAAGCAAAAGAGCACGGTATAACTCAACGTGTTAACCACGCCAGAGGCGAAACTCTTTGCAAGGGAAGAGAGAGAAGAGCACGGTAACTCAACGTGTTAACCACGCCAGAGGCGAAACTCTTTGCAAGGGAAGAGAGAGAAGAGCACGGTAACTCAAGGTGTGAACCACGTCAAGGGCGAAACTCGACTTCAGTTACCGTGCTCTTTTGTCTCTTTCCTTGCAAAGAGTTTCGCCTCTGGCGTGGTTAACACGTTGAGTTACCATGCTCTTTTGCTTTTTTCTTCCTGATGAAGCCTCTTACGAAAGTGGGCGAAACGTTGAGTTCTTTGATCTCAATTATGACACGGTCCAATCCCGGAAGTCGTTTGTTACTTAATGACAATGGCCGTGAAAGCCTCAAAAATCATCTAAGTAACGTATATGGAAAATAAATCGTTGGATGCACCACGGGCTTTACTTGATGTTCATAGCCCTTGGGTACTTTTATAAACCCTTGGGCAAGAGGCTCTCAGGCTTAAACATCTTTATGTGCCCTTGGTAGTTAAATAACTATTATCGCTCTTGACGTCGTTTTAGTGGGCATATAAGAATTTTACCACTCGCTGACGTCATATTTCGATCGTACATAAAGTTTTGTACTTCAGGCATAACCAACGTCTTTAGCCCTTGTCGTGTTATCGCCCTCGGCGCTTCGCACCTCGTGCTATAACTTTCACGCAGTGGTGCATGCAACGTTTTATTTTCCACTTTGAATACACAAATGACTTGAAAGGCTTTCAGAGCAGTCCATAACGCCTAGCGAGTTATATGCTCACGTGATGACAACGTTCTCGCAAGCTAATGGACATAAAAAAGCTCTTTGGCGCTTCCTGATAATTTGAACACTCTTTTGCTAATTCAGAAAACAACTGCGAGTTAATTTATTAATGTCAAACATGACTTCAATACACACCAACTTTGTATTTTATACTCAATAAACATCAAACTGGTGTTAATTTAATGTGAAACAATTGTTACTGTTTCAAATTTAAATTTTGATGGCTTGTGATTGGCTGATTAATAAGAGTAATTCACGTTCAAGTCTCACCATTGGGATCTCTACAGCGGTAAGAGCTACATGATCGATTAAATTGGTACCAAATTGTATCTAGCTGCAGGCAGTAAATAGGTACTAATTAAAAAATAAATTTGGTTTAGACAACTTTTTGATTTATCGTATAAACGATAAATTTATTTTTAGAACCAAAGCTTCTTTATTAGTAGAATTTTTGAAATCTTTAAAAACATTCTTGATGCAAATTTTTACGTAAAATATCGTGGTGTAGTCTGTTGATTAGACCGGATTTCTTTTTTAATTAATACTTTGCACTGATTTTGCAATGTTATCCCAATATCGACGACCTTGTGTCTGGTGTTTCAGAAACCCCTGATGAACCTCGAAAGTGAAAAACCCTGTATCTCATGGTTGCCTTTTGCCTCATTTTCGTTATTTTAAATTCCAGGTGGAGCCTACTTGGGCAGAAGCTAAAAGGCAATTGGGTGACCAGAACTTCTTAAACAACCTGCGAGAATTTGATAAAAATAACATATCAGAGAAAACCTTGAAGAAAATAGCGGTATACACCTCAAACGAGGAGTTTGTTCCTGACAAAATTGGAATTGTGTCTTTGGCTGCTAAATCCCTTTGCATGTGGGTGATAGCCATTGAAAAATACGCAAAAGTTTGGAAGTAAGTTTACATTCTCTTTCGTTTTTGAAGCATTTTTTCCAATATTAGTAGTTTTCCAGATTTCTGCATTCAGTTTCTTCTTAGCCAGCGCATAATTGAACAAAGGCCTTCCTCACTGATTCCAATTTATGTCTGTTTTGTGCCTCTCGTACCCACATTAACCAGGTCACGTTTTCTACGTCGTTAGGCCATTTACTAGGGGTCTTCTCAGCTTCCTCTTATTGGCCAATGGGGAGGGGGACATTGCAGTATTTGAGTTGATCACCTTGTTACCTCTGCTCACGTTATGTAGTGTCTAGCCCAACTTCATTTCAAAGTAGATATTTTTTCCACAAAGTCTTGTAGTACTTCTGTATACTCACGCATCCAGATGCTTCTTGTTCGGCCTGTTGTTAGCAGATTACAAGCTTAGATTTTCAAGAAGAGATCTCAATTTTTACATTAAATTTGGCCCCACTTAAGTCATTATACTGCATGAATCAAATGCAGTCTCTTTCATTGGATGATATCCCTTTAATAAAAGTTAAAAAAAAATAAGGAATGTGATTACAAAATATCTCAATTTGAGATAAACTGCGCCACATCTTTATTTATTTCAACATCCAGAGAAAACTTATAGACTATGTGAATATTTCCTTTTAATTATTTAAATTTACCTACCTCTTCAAGGTTCATCAATAAAGTTTTGGATACACCGTAGTATCTTTCTTGGAAGTTTCATGTTGGCTACAGTAAAGCAAAGTGAGCAGGTTTTGCAAAATTCTTCTGTAGCTCTATAACCTCGCTTTAGCAATTTATACGGGTTTCCTTATTATTTGTTGTAATATGTTACCCTCCTCTTCTTACTGCATCACCGTTATCACCACCACCATCTGCTTCTAGAAAATCCAGATTCATTCAAAATGTGAATATGGAATGAAAAGAACACTTAAAAAAATAGACGAAACAGTGTTTTACCAGCTTACCTATCCAACAAAACGAAAGCACACTTAACATGTTACTTGCAAACACCAACGTGTAAGATGTTAAGTTTAGCAAATTGTGTTGACACCACAACACACTATTGACAGTACGCACTGATAACTTAGGGACACAAAGTGAATGGATTATAACTACTGCTTCCATTTTAGAATCGTTGCTCCTAAGAAAGCAAAACTTGATGAAGCGATGGAGTCCCTTTTGCAAAAGCAGAGGATGCTGGCTGAGGCTCAGGCTAAGTTGGCTGAACTCAATATGATGCTGCAACGGCTGCAGAGGGAATACGAAGAAAAGCTACTGCAAAAGGAGGAGTTGAACAAAAAAGTAAAACCTATAAGCAGTATTAAAACTTTAGCAAACTTTTTATGCATGTAGGCCGAGCTGTTGCGATTGAAATTAGAAAGGGCTGCCATGTTGGTTGAAAATTTGGCAGGGGAGCGAGAACGTTGGGATGCAACGGTGTTTACCTTAGATCGACAGTTCGGCTTTCTGCCAGGAGACTGCTTGCTGGCTACGGCATTTGTATCTTATTTAGGACCTTTTGTGTCACAATATAGGGAATCGTTGGTTACTTTATGGATGAAAGAAGTATGTATATTCTTGTTGTTTTCGTAACACAGTTTAATTTACTTTATTGCAGGTAACAGAACTAGAAATTCCATTTGATGAAGCATTCAGTGTTATAGACTTTCTTTGTGATCCCACAACTATTCGGGAATGGAATATTCAGGGCCTGCCATCAGATGGTTTTAGTGTAGAAAATGGAATTATCGTCACTCGAGGTTCTCGTTGGCCTTTGGTCATAGACCCGCAATGTCAAGCACAAAAATGGATTAAAGCCATGGAAGGCAAAAACGATCTAAAGGTATAATAATTGCAACTACTATTGAAGAATTTTGACAAGAATTTTGTAGGTTATCGATTTTGGAATGCCTGATTACATGAGAATTTTAGAACTTGCCATTCAGCTTGGTAAGCCAGTTCTCCTTCAAAACATATTGGAAGAGCTGGATCCTTCCCTGAATCCCATACTAACCAAGGCAATCGTTAAGCAAGGGGCAACAGAGATGATAAAACTCGATGACAAACTGGTCACTTACAACAGGAAATTCAGATTTTTCATTACTACTAAGCTGACGAACCCCCATTATCCTCCAGAAATTTCAACTAAAACAACGTTGGTTAATTTCGCTGTTAAACAGCAAGGATTGGAGGCTCAGCTTTTGGGTATAGTAGTGAGAAAAGAGCGACCGCAGTTAGAGGAGCAAAAAGATAAGCTAGTAACAACTATTGCAAAAGGTTAACAGAAATACTTTAAAAAATGAGATTACCTATATGCTATTCTTTTCTAGGCAAAAGAACGTTAATTGATTTAGAAAATGAATTGTTGAGGCTTCTAAATGAAGCACGAGGGTCATTGCTAGAAGATGCTGATCTATTTAATACTTTGCAAGTATCAAAGGCTACTTCGATTGCGGTGCAGAAAAGTTTAGAAGTCTCAGAAACTACTGAAGTTCAGATTGATACTGCACGAGAGGTTTGTATATTAGCAGATATTAATAATTTTAATACACAGCATGTTTCAGCAACTTTAAGCAAAAACAATAACAAATGTGAGCTCATTTTTCATTGTTGTTTTTTATGACATTTGCAGTTGCTTGTAGGAACATTTTGTATAGTAATACAAATTATAATATGTTGTATGTAACCATTTCAATTTCAGGGTTATCGGCCTTGTGCAGAAAGAGCTTCGATATTATTTTTTGTGCTGAACGACATGGGTAAAATTGATCCTATGTATCAATTTGCATTGGACTCGTATGTGTACTTGTTTATATCATCTATTGATAAAAGCCCTAAATCAAATCATCTGCCCGATCGCATCACTTATATGAACGATTATCACACATTTGCTGTTTATAGGTATTTACATGAGTCATTACAACTACGTAGCAAAAGCCCTGGCAGTCCAGGCATCAAAACTTTTATTTTAAAAAATGATTACTGTTGTTTTGGTTGAATTCTATGATATAAAATATAATTAATATAATTACAACTTTAAATTTTTTTTCGTTTCGTACTTTTTTAATATAATATACTAATTCTTCTCTATTGTGTGCTAATACTTTCGTTATGAACTAGCCTTCCAGATCTTTTGCATCTTCTTTCTATCTCCAGTCGCCATTTTTTTACTTCCTATATACTTCAATAATGGCCTTTTTACCTCTTTTCCTTCAAGCTACTGTGACAATTTTCTATGACAATGAGCGGGAGTGGAAAAAGAAATATCAATAGATTACAGATAGGAAATTTAAAGACAAAAAAAATAAAAGAAGTAGAAGAGAAATGGAAAAATACGAAAATACTATATCAGAGGTAGCAAAAGAATGTTGCGGAACAACAAAAATAACTAAGAAACATAAAGAGAACAAAATGGTGGACTGCGTAACTGAAAGGAAAAATTAAAAAAAAAAACAAAATAATGGAGAGATGGAGACAACATTTTAAGGAACTAATGGAGAATAACGGAAAAGACAGGCAATAGTAACAAAAATCTAGAGATAGAGGAAATTAACCAGGTGGAAGTACTAGAAGCAATAAAAAATCTCAAAATAGGTAAAGCTCCAGATAAAGATTATGTCACCCCTGAAATGTCACCCATCTTTAGCAGATAAAATAAAAAAAGTTAGGGAATATTTAATGAGGCAATTAAATGTAAAGAGATACAAAACGATTGAAATACTTATAGAAATAATTCTACCAATCTACAAAAATGGACAGAGAGATCTAAAAATAATAAGAACTAACAAACAAGAATCATAGTAAGGCACCTATTTCTAGAATGCAAGGAGTACGATATACACCGGCGAGATTTCAACATCGCTGGAAACCTAAAACAGGCGCTGTCACCTGAAAATATTGACAATTTATTCAGTTTTCTCAAAGCCACCAATTTATTGTCGAAAATCTAAAACTCAGTAGTATAACCACAATTACCATATACTGTAAATAATATCGTATTCATAGCTAATGGCATGTTGTTGACGCATGAATATGATATAATATATATATATATAAAGTCTATGTATTTTTTATTAAAATAAAAAAGAAAGAATTCGAAACAGATATATGGGGGTCAAACAAGGATGTGTACTCAATCTTCTGCTATTTACAATTGCGATGGATAAAATAATAAAGAAAGCAAAGAGAAGGATGAAAAAAATAAAAATAGGGTACTGAAAGATGAAGGAAGCCTACCTGACAGAACTAATGTTTGTGAATGATATGGCCACTTTTGCTGAATCTGAAATAAAACTACAACACAATTTAGATGTACTGAATCAAAAACTACAGAAGATCAATATGGAAATAAACATAAACAAGACGAAAAGTGTGATAATATCAAACGGAAGTAAAACACATAACATATAAATAAATGAACAAAAAATAGAACAAGTGGCTAGATTTAAATACCGGGGATCGATAATCGATCAAAATGCAACGATAGATAAAGAAATAAATGAAAGGATAGGAAAAGCAGGCAGAATATATAATACAATGAGATCAACATTCTTAAACAAAAGAGAAATACCAAAGAAGTAGAAGAAGTAGTTAGACCCAACATTATTATGCGGAAGTGAATAATGGATGATTATGGACAAGCATAAATCAAGAATAAATGCTATTGATATGAGATTCCTGAGTAAAATTGAGAACAAAACAAGAAGAGATGGCATAAGAAATGAAACTCACATTCAACAACTTAATGTTAAATATGACAAATTGGTAGATGGACAGCTAAGATGCTTTGGACCCATATGCCATATGAAATATGAAAGACAATATATAAAACAAAAGCACAAGAAAAGAATAAAAAGTAAAGACCGAGACAAATTTGGAATAGGAGTAGAGGCAGAGAAGATAGGGTTAACATAGGAATAATCGAACAAAAAGGGATATAGTATGATCAAAAATTATTCTCATCGAGTGTGGCTTTCAACATCATCCACGTCGCCTATACACGTGGAAATCACCAGGAGACAGATACAGAAACAAGATTGATAAACTCACGCTGGAAAACATCACTGCTTAACTGTAAGATCCTCCCAGGAGCGGAATGTGGATCCGACCACCAACTACTGATAATGGATTGTAAACTAAAACTGAAAAACGCAAGACAACCGAGCAGAAATAAAAGAATGACTAAAGAAGCCATAAAACACATGGAAACAGAAATTAAAGCAAGCCTAACTAAAATTAAGACCGAAATGGCAAATCAAGACGCAGTACAAGAGTGGAAAAAATTAAAGGAAACAATAAAGGAATCTATCGAAAAAATCACAAAGAAATTAGAAAACAAATCTAAAACAACAAGAGACAAAAACGGAATAACAAATGACACTCTAGAAACAATTGAAGAAAGAGAAATACTAAAATTAAGAGGATTACACTCAGAAGCAGACAAATTCGAGTACAAACGACTATCTAAACGAATGCAGAGATCATGGCCACGAGATAAAAACCACTACATCAAGAAGATATGCAAAGAAATAGATGAACATCAAAATCATAATGAAACGCGAGACTTATATAAAAAAGTTAAAATGCTGACACAACAATTCAAACCTAAAAGTTTAACAATAGAAGACAAAGATGGAAATATACTATGGGAGAAAGAGAAAGTACTGGACAGATGGAATGAGTACTGCATAGAGTTATATAACGAAGAACAGGAAGAAAGACACAATGAGAACGTAAAAGACAACCTTGCCGAAGAACGAAAACCGAATATATTAAGAGCCAAAATCAAACAAGCAATACGACAGCTGAAACCAAATAAATCACCAGGAAGCGAAGAGTTGCTTCCGACCAACCAATACATTTTACTATATTTAAGGTCTACTTCTCTTTCCTTTTGACGTAAGTTTCCTCTCGAAGCTTGGTGTCTAAGATTCATATTCTGGGTACGTGAAAACAACTGTAGAAAGTATGTAATAATAATTTGGCTGGCGCCATTGAATCATATATTCTAAGAGGTGGTGGGCGTTCCTAAATTCAGAAAGACACGGTTACGGCGTCTGGATGGAATTAAAATCTGAGCAGTTGCATGAACTTACCTTGCCTCCAGCTGCTGGTGTTTAATTTGCTCACAAATTTATCTGCAGGACCTAACGGTGAGGTTACCGCTTACAACTGTGATTTATAAAACCTATTAGGCTGGTCACAATCTAACCTAAATT
Organism: Agriotes lineatus; assembly: GCA_940337035.1. Taxonomy (NCBI): domain Eukaryota; kingdom Metazoa; phylum Arthropoda; class Insecta; order Coleoptera; family Elateridae; genus Agriotes; species Agriotes lineatus. Next base: position 22,158 of record CALNHX010001214.1, on the reverse strand, counting down.
TTAACAATGTTCACCGCCTTCCCTGACGGTGAGAAGCTCAAAACTGGTGTCCTTGAGGGAAACACTTGAATACAACATTCATATAAAAATGGTATCAGATTGAATTCTAAATACAAGAGCTATAAAAGCTTTAGCTACGAGAAGGAAAAGGCAGATAACATGTAGGAACTAAACGGTTTGTAGTAGCTATACAGAAAAGCAGTGGGGAATCATAACAATATCAACATCAAGGCAAAACGAGTCTGCAGCTTAAAGTAATGAAGTTCAGAGAGCTCCAGCTCCCAAAAGTTTACCTGTATGGCAGACCTGGGGCCCTTTGGCAAAGTTGCCTGAACAGGGGAAGTTCTGAAATCTGACTTAGGGCACGACGGGCTTACGAAGAAGCTTGCCTGAATGACAGAGAATCTGAAACTTGGTAATGAAATGTGACCCGTAAAGATAGTAATTTCGCAAAGTCGAAGAAACCCCCAGGCAACGTATTAAAATTTTGAGTAAATACTATAATTGAGTCCGAACTCAATCGATCGGAACTTAATTAGCGACAACGGCACCCTCCAAGGAATGAATATATGGCAAAAATCTTCCACAGCAAAAATTAGCGCTGCAACACTGTTGCACCGTATCGAACTGTGTTGTTGAGATTGCCCGCTAATACTCGTTTAGCTCGTTTGCTTCTGCTTATTCTTGTATTCCCGGCCGGCCTCTGCTTTAAGCGACGCTTCCACTTACGGGGCGAGTTTATAGATGTGCGCACTAAAATTAGAAATGGATGAAAACAACATGTTTTTCCACAAAACCATGGATCTGCCATTTAAATGTCTTCTTATTAGCCTTGCTGCACTCTGCGTTGAGTATAAGTCTCCCTACTGTTTTTCAGCTTTTCCTATCTTGTGCAGCTCCAATCCATGTTAATACTCTCATGCCAGCGCAACATTGGCTTTCTCTTTCCACCTCTTCCTTTTCATGGTTTCTATGTCTCATCAATTGTCTTTAATTTTGGGCACATGGTCAGTGTATTCCCGATGATATTGCTGACTTTTGTTCTTTGTTTAATCTACTTGTTTCTTATTTCTTAACGAAACACATTTTGGTCCTAAAGTGTTGCTGCATGTTGGTTGTTTTTCATTATACTTATGTGCAAATTTTCCGAACGTTTACCATTCTACTCGCATCCTTAATTCAATTTCTAAGTTGATGAATCCGCATTTTCCTTTTATTTTCCATTTATTGTTATTTATGTACGTATGCTGAGGACTAATTATTTTTGTTTTATCTTCTACTTGGTATGTGTGGTTCTCTATTTTCTCTTTGTATGATTATCTGTTCTGGCTTAGGTAAGTCTGTGTCTATTAAGGTCTTTTTTCTTCTATATATAAATTTTACATTCTAGTTTGTTAGTGGTTATCTTTGGTTGGATGATTTTGGTGGTCACTGTCTGTATTAAATGTGTTCAGAGCGTCCCGAATAAGCTTTTTAGGGGATGGTAGTAGTATATGATTGGGCTTGTTTTTCCATTAGGGTTAATTCATGCCCACTCTCTGTTTATCTTTTTGTTGTAAAAACTTGTTTTGCATCTGCTGCCAGACATAATCATGCTTCATTTGGCATACCTATTATTTATACCAGCTGCCTTTCTCTTTTCCCTTTCTGTCTATGTCCGCTCTAGTTGTGTGGTATACTTTTGTTCTTATAATTTTTGCTGTAACCTTATACTTTTTTGGATGATTTTTGAGGCTTTCACGGTCATTGTCATTAAGTAACAAACGACTGCCGGGATTGGACCGTGTCATGATTGACATCGAAGAACTCAACGTTTCGCTCACTTTCATAAGGGGCTTCATCAGGAGGAAAAAGCAAAAGAGCACGGTAACTCAACGTGTTAACCACGCCAGAGGCGAAACTCTTTGCAAGCGAAGGGACAGAAGAGCACGGTAACTCAACGTGTAAACCACGTCAGAGGCGAAACTCGACTGACTATCGGAAGAAGAAAGGCGAGAATTTATAGGCAAGCGCCGTCGCGATTCAGCAAATGCCGTCGCGGTTCAGTGGCGGAGGGCGGGGCTTAAGAAGACCATAGAGCCGAGCAGGCTTTGAAGATCGAGGAATCAACCTCCGTTGAATATCAGTGAACAGATCTGAAGATTTTATGAGAGAAGTCTCACAGGTTCTTCCTTCATCTAAAGATAAATTAAACACTATGTTATCTAAAGGTGTTTATAGAGTCCCTTGCTCTTGTAATGCTGTATACATTGGTGAAACAGGTCGTTCAGTGAAAACTCGCATCTCTGAGCACCAGCGCTGTCTCAAGTCAGGTCTCGTTTCATCATCGGTCATCGCGGAACACCAACGCGATACTGGTCATAAGATATTTTTCGATGAAACTTCCATCATCTGCAAATCCCCATTCTTCTTTAGCAGAAAGATTCGCGAAGCCATTGAGAACATTGCAAACACCCTAATAATCTCAATCGGGACGAAGGCTTTCCCTTTTCTTCTATGTGGAAAATGCTAATTCCTAAGCCCCGCCCTCCGCCACTGAACTGCAACGGCATTTGCTGTTGAGTTACCGTGCTCTTCTGTCTCTTCCCTTGCAAAGAGTTTCGCCTCTGGCGTGGTTAACATGTTGAGTTACCGTGCTCTTTTGCTTTTTTCCTCCTGATGAAGCCTCTTACGAAAGTGAGCAAAACATTGAGTTCTTCGATCTCAATCATGACACGGTCCAATCTCGGAAGTCGTTTGTTACTTATACTTTTTTGTCTTACATAATTTTCTTTCCAGGCTTCGAATCTATTGTTTTTGCTTACTTTTGGCACTTGTTTTCTCTCTTCTCATGTACTACCATATTTCTGCTTCTAATTTTATTAGTTGTATTTTGTTTATTTCTTAATGTTTGTTTTCGCATTTCTTCCTTTCGCATAACAGCCTGTATTCTTTTTCTGTTTGTCATACTTCTTCAAATTTTCTTTGCCGTTCCTCCGATATCTAAGAAACTATGTAATACAAATCAATTATTAAATTTCAAAATTTTTATCAAAAAAGATATGCTTCATTTCATTACTATAATTACCGTTATATAGAGGTTTGTATTTTACAGAAATACGTGTCGAACCCTGTTTGAACAGCACAAACTGCTCTTTTCCTTTCATATGTGCATAAAGATTTTAGAAGCACAAGGAAAGATTGTGACTGCTGAATACAATTTCCTGTTAAAAGGTGGAGTTGTTTTAGACAGAGAAAACCAGATAGACAATCCCTGCTGTAAGTTGACCGTGGTTATGTTTTGATTTACTAAAACTCGACTTTTAGCATGGCTAAATGAAACAGCTTGGGATAATGTAACTGAGTTGGATAAACTAGCAGGATTTCACGGTGTTGTGGGATCATTCGAACAGTATACAAGGGACTGGCACCTATGGTACATCCACACCGAACCTGAATCGTTACCTCTTATCGGTATAATTTTATGAAACGTATCAATTGTATCGTTATGCATTTGCATTTGTAACTCTTATCTGTAAAGGTATATTATTTATATTTTTCAGCTGAATGGGAAGACCAGTGCAACGAATTTCAAAAGATGCTTTTTGTAAGATGCTTGAGACAAGATCGCATATCATTCTGTATTACCACATTTATCGTAAACCAATTGGGACCTAAGTTTGTGGAGCCACCAGTGCTGGATATTCGATCCGTCCTGGAAGAATCCATCCCACAAACGCCCTTAATATTTGTGCTGTCGCCCGGAGTGGATCCCACGACTGCCCTTATACAACTTGCTGAAAATGCAAAAATGGGCGACCATTTTCAGTCTTTATCCTTGGGTCAAGGACAGGCACCAATCGCAACAAGGTAGACAAATGGACTGAACAAGATCACTGTACTGAATTATTTAGTTTCCTTTATAAATAAAAACTTGTGTAGGATGCTTCAACTGGGAGCAAAGGAGGGCAATTGGGTCTTTCTTGCAAATTGTCACTTATCGTTAAGTTGGATGCCGAAACTAGATAAAATTGTGGAGACCTTACAAACGGGAAAGGTCCATCCCAAATTCCGCTTATGGCTTAGCTCCAGTCCCCATCCTGACTTTCCTATTTCTATCCTTCAAGCTGGAATTAAAATGACCACGGAACCTCCTAAAGTACTATTTTTTTGTATTTTCTACAGAAATAGTTAATTTACATTCAAAATTTCAAAAGAATATATGGAATTGTTTGTAAGTTAATTTGAATTATTTTTAGGGGATAAAAGCGAATTTAAAACGACTGTATCAACTAATAACAGAGGAACAATTTAATCAGTGCCAATCAAAGGAAAAATATAAGAGACTTCTCTTTGCTTTGTGTTACTTTCATTCAGTGCTTTTAGAACGAAAGAAATTTCAGCAACTTGGATGGAATGTCATCTACAGTTTCAACAACTCTGATTTTGAAGTACTACAATGCAACATTTCTTTCAGTATTTATCTAATTACAAGGTGTAAATCTTAGGTCTCAGAGAACCTATTAGCGATATATCTTGATGAATACCAGGTCACACCATGGGATGCTCTTAAATATTTGATTGCTGGAGTGAATTATGGTGGACACGTTACTGACGACTGGGACAGAAGACTGCTGACGACCTACATCAATCAGTATTTCTGCGAAGACACCTTAAATGTACCATTTTACAGGTACAGCTAGAATGTCTGGCCGACTGACACTTATTATCTTTTCGATAACAATTTTAGATTGTCATCGTTACCAACATATCACATTCCACGAGATGGTTCTCTTTCATCATATATTGATTATATCAATGTTTTGCCTAATGTCGACAGACCTGAAGCATTTGGGCAACATCCAAATGCAGATATAACATCACTCATATCTGAAACTCGTTCGGTATGTGAAACGCTGATGTCTTTACAAATTCAAACAACAGGTGGTGAAGCAGAATCTAAAGAAGAAAAGGTAAGAATTATTATTTGCTTTCTCTGATACTTAACTTTTATTTGTTTTAGGTTGCGCAGTTAGCTGCAGATGTTCTATACAAAATACCACAACCTATTGATTATGAAAACACCGATAAATTAATAGGAGCAGATAAATCACCACTTGATGTAGTACTACTTCAGGAAATAGCTAGGTACGGGCCAATAATATTCAGGAAGAAAAATAATTGTCTAATGATTACAGATACAATTTGCTCCTGACAGCCATCCGTTCATCTTTGGATGACTTACAAAAAGGCATCAAGGGTTTAGTTGTAATGTCATCAGAGCTAGAAGATATATTTGTATGTATATATGAAGGAAGAGTTCCACGACAATGGCAACGGAGTATGTGAATGAAGTAAATATCACAATAATATTCTAAATAATTCACTCTATTGAACAGCTTATCCATCCCTGAAACTCCTGGGGTCCTGGACGCGTGATTTAATGGCAAGAGTTGACCACTTCAGCCTTTGGGCAGAAACAATTCGACCTCCTCTATTTTTCTGGCTCACTGCATACACATTTCCCACTGGATTTTTAACTGCATGTTTACAAGTAATAAGGTATTTACAAGTAGTCATGCAGGTGTTTCAACACTATTTACTTAACAGACGGCGGCACGATCGATGGAAATCCCCATAGACACCTTAGGTTGGGAATTTACTGTTCTAGCTGTCGAGGAATTTACTATTGTAGAGAAACCTGCGTCTGGTGTTTATGTAAAGGGCACGTTTTTAGAAGGAGCAGGTTGGGATAAAAAGAATGCGGTTCTTATTGAGCCACAACCTATGCAACTCGTCTGTCCCATGCCACTTATTCATTTTAAGCCAATGGAACAGTTGAAAAAGAAGACCAGAGGTATAGTTGGACAGAATTGTTATGCCAGTTTATACTACTGAAATTCTTAGGGTTGTATTCATGCCCGTGCTATTATTATCCCATAAGAACTGGAATGCAAGGGTGGCCCGCCTTTGTTGTGGCAGTCGATTTAAAAAGTGGTGCTGAGAATGCCGATTTTTGGATTAAACGAGGAACTGCTTTACTACTCAGTTTATCAACTTAACGTTTTTATTTTGCTGTAATTATTTTGTATTTAATATTAAATAGAAACATATTAAAGAAACTGTCATAGGTATTTTACTTCATCGGTGAATTTAAAATGTTCTTTTGCTGTTACATTTGTTAGTTCTTACTTCGTCCCTACTAGGGGAAGGTATAAAAAACGTTAAAACCTTTTTTGCGAAAATACGGGTTCTTGTAAATACGATTGGCAATAGTTATTTGTACAACTAGTTTTGAAAGTAATCTTTGTCATGAATTTGCTGGGCGAGGGCGAAGCCCGAGTTAATTAAGCAAATGAGTGATAAAAGGGATTTTCAAAACGTGTTGTTTTTTCTGTCACGCAGAAATCCGATAACCCGAAAAACAATGTCGTAGCATTCCACAGTCAATTCTACTAAAATGCATTGATTATAAATTGTAACAAAACTTGAGAGTTATGCAACTTATTATACTTGGAAGAGATGCAGGTAGCATAATCATCACATAATTATTTTTAAACAGAGGGCTAATTTGGAAATTAAAAAAAAAATAAAAGAGAAAAGCCGTTTTCTGTTTTGTAATAAAACAAATGTGGTCTGGACGCTATGTCCAGGGACGAATAAGTTGGGTGTTCTGTCTCAGCTCATGAATTTATGAATTTGAGGCCCCCAATCTGTAAGATTCCAATTAATCTAATTCTGCATTCAATTATATTGTAATGGTTTTTCAGGCGAATAAATTTATTACCTTGGCCATATTAATTATAGAAAAAGCAGTTAGGATTTAACTAGTAGGTACATACATCGGTAATTATTATTTATCCTGATGGAAGTTTCTTTCTTAAATTCAGCTTTTCATTTCTCCTGCAATTCTTGATTGTCCTTTGATGCTGAGTGCAGTGTTCGGGTTAGACAGGATGCACGGCGTATCTGCAAAGCCTTTTGAGTGGCAAATTTAAAATTGACTATGGTAGTAAACCGGCATTAAGTATCGTTAGGAATCCCTAGCCACGAACCCAGCTTCATTATTCCTGAGATGGAAATGCTTCCTGTTAACCAGAGATTTAACTTGATAAGCGAGGCAGCGGTTCTGGGCAGCATAAGACCAGCTGCTCCCCTATTTGGTTGGTTCCAACCTGCGGACTCCTGTATGAGGCAATTCAGTTAAGCAGCAACCTGAAGTACTTATACTAAAATTTTAAGTTTAAGTGAACATATTAAATTTAGCTTACCTTAAATAACTTACTCATAACGTAACAAGTTAATTCAATTACCTTTTCTGTAAAAAACGCCAAAACTAAACCAAGTAAATGACCACAGATTAGGTTTAAAAAACGTCATTTAGGGTTTAATGTTATACTGCATATACCGGGTGTCCTTTTCTCAAACTCGAACATAGGAATCTAACATTGCATTGAACGCTTTTGCTGACTCCTGCTCGTCAATTCAACGTACAGGAAAGGTAATGGTGTCAATAGAAAGATAAAATTATTGCGCATCAAATGATACTAGTAATAAATAATATTTACTGATATAGTATATAAATACGAAGGATGCTCTGTTAATAGTTAGTAGCAGGCCATGGAAGCTTAATTGGCTAGAAACAATTGAGGTGGTAGGATTCACTTGACTATTCAATTCACCTGTCATCTGCCAAAAAGTGACCAATGAAAATCCAGAATTCTGACGTTTCTTCACCAATCAAAAAAATATCAGTGGATATATCTTCCTAGAAGGTATTCAAGTGACTATTTTTAACAAATGCGATTTTTATTAGAAAAAGTCAATATTAGTGTTCTGTTACTATAGAAATTGCTCAGTTTGTTGCTAGATTTACTGAAAACTAATTTGAAAAAGTAGTTTGGTTCATTAAATAGTCCCTCAAATACCATTCTTAGTCAAAGTTAAGTAGATTATTTTTGCGGTGGTATCACTACTCATGTCCATTGCGCTTAGGATTAGGACTCGTGCTAGCGCACTCGTCCTAATCATACCAAAGCGCAATGGACATTCGTAACACCACGGCAAAAATAGTCGACATAACTTTGACTACTCATGGTATTATAAGTGAAAATTCGTAACAAATCACTTATGCAACTTATCATACACATCTAGCTCAAATAAATTTTACTACCGAGGGCTACGCGTAGAGATTCTTGACAGGGGATAGATGATCTATTCAGGTGACTTTAATGCGTCATAGATGGGTCTCTGATAAGCTAAGGGCCGGTTGCAGAAAGCAATGTTAAGGGCCGGTTGCAGAAAGCAGTGTTAAGTCTGGTGTTAGCTAACATCGCGTCAAAGTGAACAAAATCGCATCAAATATTGTTTACTAATGTATTAGTTACCATAAGCATTTGAGATTTGATTCGTTTTTGTTCACTTTGACGCGATGTTAGCTAACACCAGACTTAACATTGCTTTCTGCAACCGGCCCTTAGTCTTATACCTGGCTAGGCTGTAAATGACAATTTTATAATAAGATGCACGTCTTCCAGCAGTTGTATTATTTATGTGGAGGATAACAATAAGGATTGTTTTAATTGACAAAGATTTTAACAAAATTATCCAGGGTTTTAGAGAAAATTAATTTACTATTTCAACAAAAGTTATAGCAGAAGCGCATTTATTAGTATACATTTAAAAATAAATAAATACTTGTCAAATAAGATACAGGGTAAGCCGGGAGGAGAAGAAAATATTTTGAGGATGTGTTCGAAGATATTAGAGGGGGGTTAAAATTAGATTTGTGTCATTTTACTGAAAGCTGGCAAATGATATCAAATTAAGAATTGGCAGATATTTTTTAGCAATAAAAAATCTTATTTAAGAAATGTTTTAAATTTTTAGGGATGGCGTTACGGGATTGAAATTAGCAACCCCTACAAATGTTTTTATTGGATTTTTTCGGCGGACAAGAATTTGAATACCAAAAAATATATAGTGCAAAGCTTGATATAAAGGATTCACCCCAAAAATTGGAAATTGAGTTTTTAACAGTTTTCGAGTCCCCTGAACCCAAAAAACATGTTTTTGTTCATTTGTCTGACTGTCTGTCTGTGAACAGAATATCTCAAAAACGAAAAGATTTATGACACGTGAAAGTTTCTTGTACTATGTAGATGCAACAGCAAGCTTTTGAAGAAAATTGCTTAACCGGAAGTAGGTGTTTACTCTTATAATTTTTCAGTTTTTTTTTCGATTTTTTCAAAAACGGCTCTAGCAATTTTTTTCAAACTTTACATTTTTATTACATTTTTAATATGTATTGATGTGAGGTAGGTGATTTTCCAGTTGAATACTTCTAAAATGGGTTTCTTTTGTTTTTTTTTCTATTTTTTTATTAACTCCAATTTTAAATAGAACACCCGGTATATTATTACATTTTTAAATTCAGCATAAAATTTAGAGAAAATTTGTCTCTTCAACTAACACTCTATTTTGTACCGTTTTTGTAAAATTTGCAATTTATGAAAATTTTGACAAATGCTTAAAAATTAAAAATCAAATTTTTTGCTAATTATAAGATCACTGTAAAACTCTCAAAAATTCTGCTATGCTGACGATATAGCCATAGCTACACAAACCAGACGCAAGGAGGAAGGCGAAGATACCCTAATAACAGACCTAGAAACGCTTAACCAATATTATAGAAAATGGCGTCTATGCCCAAACTCATCTAAGACTGAAGTAAGTGTCTTCCACCTCAATAATCGACAAGCTAAAACTGAGATTAACGTAACATTCTGAGGTAAAAGGCTGAAACATAACCCCAACCCTAAATATTTAGGAATCACACTAGATCGCTCCTTAACATACAAAAAACACTTGGAAATGACTGCCCAAAAGCTAAAGACCAGAAACAACATGATCAGAAAACTGGCGGGGACTACCTGGGGGGCACGAACAGACACATTACGAATAGCAGCACAAGCACTAGTTTTCTCCACTGCAGAATACTGCGCACCAGTATGGCACAGAAGTGCCCATGTAAACAAGATTGACGTACACCTTAACGACACCCTTAGAATCGTGTCAGGAACCCTAAAATCCACTCCTATTCTCTGGCTCCACGCTTTAACTAACATTGCCCCTCCTGATCTTAGGAGACAGCAAGCTACTGTCAACAAAATAAACAAAATAAACGATACTGACCTTCCTAGAACGCTCCCAATCCATAAAACACTGGATAATCCTTCTCGTTCCCGTATAAAGTCCCAAAATCCAATATGGACTGACGAAGTATATCTACAACGCGAAGAATACGACTTAAAAGGAGCATGGAAATCAAAATGGATGTTAAACAATAACTTTAACCAAAATGGTCTTCGAGATCTAACTGCCACTCTACCAGGAATGCAGTTGCTCAGAAAAATATGGTGCCGACTAAACCGCATTAGAACCGGCCATGGTAGATGCAACTCGATGCTCCACAAATGGCAAATATCCGACTCACCCTATTGCGACTGTGGAGTGCCAGAACAAACAGTAGCCCACATAGTACAAGACTGCCCCCTCCTTAAATACCAAGGGAACTGGGACGAAATTATAAAGGCAACCCCTGAAGCTATCAAATGGTTGACCGACCTGGACATAGATTTATAGGACAAGGAACTACAATAGTAACAAAAGCTTTAATATTTTAATAAAAATTTTAATCACTTACAATATTAGTAATAGATTGACTGTCTGTTGTATACACCTCTATACTTATATTTATATATTTTATAATTAGTTATTAAGCGCTATGTAGATCGCCATACGACAAATAAAATAAAAACTGTAAAAGGAAGTTGTGTGAGTATATCACATCAGATTTTTAATCATTGCGAAAAACTGATTCTCAATTAATGGAATAAAGACGTAGGACGTTTATCGGTTAAAAATATTCTTCCATTTATTATTTCATTAAAGAAATTATTATTAATCAAAGAATTCCCTCGTAATGATAACATAATTATTTTAGAAAAAGTATACAAATGAATAAATTCAATAGAACACTCGTAAACGGCTGATGCCTGAGAACTGATTTGTTCTTCTTGTTGATATAGACCAGGGTTCGGCAAACTTTTTTTGGAAAGGGCCAGAACGTAAAATTTGTAGGCTCGGCGGGCCAGGTAGCAAACTCGAAGACATTTACATGGGCAATTCTACTCATAGAGCAAAAAAACAGGTTTATTTTTTAAATTAGAAAGTAATATTTTTACATATTTATAACACATGTTAACAAAAAAAAACGAATAAACCATTTTCATCTATTAATACACGTATTATAGAACTGGTTACATTTTATACTAATGCCATGAATGTACTGTATCTTATGAATCACATTCAGTAAAGAAATTCTCCTACAACTATCATAAATAGTTTTGTCACCAGTTCCCTGTTCCCTCCAGTCTATTGGTACTATTTTTCATTATGAAAGATCTTTTATTAATCTGTGTAGTTTACTGCTACTCTGTTATTTTATAAAGCTTGTAAATTGCCTTGATACTTTTTCTGTGCTAGTTAGCTTATCTTCTATTTTTTCTCCTGTGTTACGTTCTTGTATTATTTCCATCTTATCTTCCATATCTACTTTTAGAGTTTTCGAAAAATCTACTGCCCATCAATATTATTTCCTCTGAGCTTCCTAACAGTAACTAGCTTTTTGTGTGCTTTTTTTTCAGCATAATTGTTTCACGCTGTCTTTTTCTCTATATTCTTACTCATAAATATATGTATTATAGTTATTAAAGATAAAGGCACCACTGTGACAAACTTGCTTACCAAGCCTGTCCAATCAGCCGCCGAGCTACATCACCTGATGCAGCAGGTGAATCGCAACAGGGCCGTTGCCTTCACCAACTACGAGCACAGCTCGAGGTCGTACGCCGTCACCAAAATTCTTCTAACTGGGGAGAACGAGGAAATGAGGGTTGTGTATGTGGGCTCGCTGAGCTTGGTGAACTTTGCCGGCTCCGAAAGTGCGAAGACTAGCACTACAGAGCGCATCGTTGAAACCAAAAACATCAACAAAAGCTTGTCCACTCTCGGAATTGTTATGGTCGCCCTTCACAACAAAGAGAACCACATAAGTACCATACCGCAACTCCAAGTTGACCTATAGGTTTGCTTCAAAAGTGAAGGAGCTGAAAGTTAGCTCAAAGAGAAGTAAGACTTATCTAGCATGGGAGGCATCAAATTTGGGCATGTCGTAGACATACACCCTATTTGTATTAGTAAGCTGTCTTGCTGTAATTTTATTAGAAGATTAAATAGTTTTAAGTTTTAACGTGTCTGTGTAGCTCTTATTTATTTTTATTTAATTATAACATGCTGTGAAGCTTTAAAAAGTGTAGGTTTGCATTTTTCACCAATTTTTTTGTATTAAGACTTACCAGTTTCTATCAAATATTTAACTCTTAGTAATAAGGACACCTCAATGTCAACTTCTTACAATTGATTTGAACTTTATAGAAACACACATGTAGTGGCATCTGTCTTATACAGATTGTGATGGTTAAGAAAATTGTCTGATAATTAATAAAAAATTAACTGCTCTTCAACAGAAGTGTATTGTGTGCGTAAAAAAAATTTAAACAATGAATTGCTCCAGCAAACTAGCAGTCTGGACAAAAGAGCGGTTCACCTATAAAACTGAAACACGTGATTGCAAAATAAGGGTACCTACGTCAAAGGTGATATGTATTCAATAATAGATAACTGTCGATCTCAAATCACAAAACAAACTGATCATTTGCAGAATGTAGTGCCTCACCTGATTATTACTGGTCTTTGCTTTGTTCTGAAATATCTCCTGCAGATTATTTTACAGAAATCATAAAGAAAACACCGATAAATGGCGTTCGTGCATATAAAATTTCAATTTATCAGAACCCTCAGTGGTGTCACTGTATAGAGTAGCTTAAAAATTCATGATTGTACCAACAAGTGCCGGCTTAATATACAACAAGTTGACGATCCGGAAGGGACCTTACAGATTTGGAAGGAAGTTCTGGCTAAGATTAGTTAAGAATCCACTTATGAAATCTGGAATTTTCATGAAAAACACAAAACGGCAGAATACGACTTCCATTTGCAATACAATCAATTGATAATTTATTTAGTTCATTGTGAAACTAAATCTTTTGAACACATCAATAATATAATAGTACAATAAACAGTGAACAGTGAGTTTAGTATGGGCATTCAATGGGAGAAGTCGCTTTTGCACGTTGCTCTGGTTTTCCGTAGGTGTTCATAGTTATTATTAAATTACTGCGAAATTTGTTGTCAAGAATGACATTCACGATATTGCCGTTAAAACTTTCAGCGAAAACATTACTGATGATAAGTTTTTGGAACTGATTCCTACAAAACTTTCGAATCTGGTCATGACTAAAATAGAAGATAAGTTGCAGAAACTAATAGATAAATGTAATGAATTAGAAAAAAATAATGTTTGCTTAAGGGAAGTTAATAAAGAACTAACCCAAACGGTAGACGAGTTGGAACAGTATACCAGAAGAAATTCCATACGTATCTTCGGCTTAAAAGAACAAAAAAACGAAAGTGTGGATTAAGTCGTTACAAAGCTATTTAAAGAAAAACTGGATGTTTCGCTGAGTGAAGTTAACATAGACCGATGTCATCGTGTGGGCCCGTTCAACACTGGATCTGTGAAAAATAGAGCCGTAATAGTGAAGTTTACCAGCTACGTGCTCAGGTATTTAATGCTAAAAAGAAATTAAAAGGATCTGGTGTAGTGATACGGAAGGATTTAACAAAGTTTAGGTCTGATTTGTTGCTTAATGCTTGCAAACAATTTGGTTACCAGAACGTTTGGTCGCAGTACGGCGTGATAATTATAAACAAAAACAATAGAAAAAGTCGTATCAAAACGGTGCAGGAATTAGAAAGTCTGAAGTAACCTTCTATTTTCAATAATCAGTTGCAAGTGCATGTTAAAGGAAATATTGTTTATTTGTTTTGCTCCTACATTTAGTTAGCGTTTTTGTCCTTTTCTTAGTTAGTAGTTACTTAATATTTTTTGTTTTTAAGTTAATACTATGGACCAGTTCAGTGTTGCACATATTAATTCAAATGATTTTTATATGTTTCGTGATCATGTTCTATCATATAGTTATGACATTGTTTCGGTAACTGAAACGTTCTTAAATGCTATTACTAATGATAATATTGTTGCACTACCCAATTATACACTAATCCACAAAGATCGAGTAACTTTTGGAGGTGGAATAGCCGTTTATATAAAAAATTCTATACATTTTAAGCGTATTTTTACAGCAGATTTCCCTGAATATGAGCAGTTGTGCATAAATATTAATGTTAGTAAAAAAACTATTATTTTGGGGACAATATACTTACCTCACCGAAATAGATACCGTACTTTCACCGATACATTCGAAGTAACATTTAATAATTTATTACCCTTGTTTGATGACGTAATCTGTGTAGGGGATTTTAATATCAATCTGCTTGAACCATATGAAACTGAATTTGTAAATTACACCTCAATGCTCAATAGCTTTGGTCTTAAACAAATAATTCAAGAACCTACAAGAATTACCTCAAATACTTCTACATTGTTAGATCACATTTTAACCACCAATTCTGAACTGATTAGCAGTTCTGGTACTCGGAATCTACATGCTTTTTCTGATCATCAACTGATTTATTGTGATATTAGCATAAATATACCTACCTAAACTGCAACCTAAAATACATACACATCGAGACTTTTCCCAGTTCAGCAATAATGACTTTCAGTTTTGTCTTCGACAGATAGATTGGCATGTTATTGCTGATATTCATAATATTGACGACAAGGTCCGACTTTCTTAATGTAAATATTCTAAACATTGACATTTTTGCTCCACTTAAAACTTCTATTTTTCATAAACGTAAAGCCCTGTGGTTAACAGATAATATAAGATTCATGATGGGTTTGAGGGATAAGGCTTTTAAACGTTTAAAAAATTCTCAGCTTATTGAGCACTGGAACTACTACAAGAGTACGCAATTTAGTAAACGTTAGCATTAAAAATGAGAAAAAGGCGTATCTTAATTACCGATTTACTCATGAAAACCCTAAATCCTTGTGGAAATATTACGACAGTGAGATATTTATTCTCAAAAAAACTCAGAATAATATTCCACGTAATTTAAGTGACGTAGACATAATCAATGATTTCTTTATTGATTCCATTTCTAGATTAGATAAACCTGATCCAGACGTTCTTAGACTTTATGAAGATGTTAAACGTGATACTCTCAGAAAGTTTACATTTTGTACTGTTACGGAAGAGGATATTAACAACTGTATACATTCTATAAGGTCTAATGCCTCTGGTAATGATGGTCTCAGTATACTGATGTTACGTGGAAGTCCAAATAACAGAAATGTTTATTTGTCGGATATTAATATTAGAATAAAACAGTCTGTAATTCCATGTTCGAACTCTGCACGGAACCTGGGAATTATTATTGATAGTAGTCTGAGGTTTCGTGAACATATTAATAGCTGTATACGTAGAGCCTATAGTAACCTTAAACTTCTCTATGGCAATAGACAAGTGCTGAGCGGAAATGTAAAAAAAGTGTTATGTAATTCGTTAGTGCTGCATTGATAGTGCAGCGAAAAGGAAAATTCAGTTGGAACAAAATTCGTGTTTAAGACTTCTTCCTGGAATAAGAAGACATGTACACATTTCTCATAAAATTAATGAAACTAAATGGCTCAACATGTTAAATCGGCGTTTTCTTCGTGCTGCTGTACTTTACCATAAAATTATTACCTTGGAAACTCCTCCTTACCTCCATAATAAAATCAGCCACCGCACCGATGTCCATAGCTTAAATTTGAGGCATAGGGGCTTATTAACTATTCCATTGCACCACACTGAACTTTACAAACGGTCTTATACGTACAACGTTACCAAAATATATAACCAAATTCCAATAAATTTCAAAATAAATACCTTGATCGTTAAGCCGTAAGATCGTGTATTGTCATGGTTGCAGAATAAATCTATTCAATAATTTCAAATGTAATTTCAATGTTGAAGATTCGTATACGTATTATTTCATTAATCGAGAAAACTTTCGCAATACTCAATTGTTTCATGGTCTAATGTTTTGAAATGTTTCATGTTCCGTTTTTCTCCATAAATTTTGATAAAACATGTAGTTTGATGCATGATATTTATTGCCCTTAAATAATTATTTAGTCGATGTTATTCATATAACGGTAGTAGATAAGAGCAGGTGTTTCCTCCCTGGAGAGAAACAATCTGACTACTATCGTTTTTGCCGGTGATAATTTGGTTTCCTTTATTGTATTGTGCGTAAAGAAGTAATGTATATCAATTCGGTAAATAAAAAGTATTATTATTATTATATTCTGGGGTGTTGACTACGCACTAGGGTGGGTCGAAATTTTTTTTTCAGGTTGTAATACCGCGGAAAAGTTACGAATTGGGGAGACTAAAAAGGGATTAAAAAAGAAATAAAATCGGTTCAAATCTTTCGGTTGCGCATGTGCTCTAAAGTTTACTGAAATTGGGAAAAAATCAAATTTTTACGATAATTTTTAACATTCTTAAATTAGCCTCTTCCCGAATGTAATAGTTCAAATTCTTATGTATTAGAACGACAGAAAATAATGTTTAAACGTTATTTAAATCCATCAACATCTTCCGGTCGCGCATTACCTTGAAATTTTATGAAATTTTGAAGAAAAATTACAAATCAAGCTAGATCACAGTTCAAGGAAAAATATACTAACAACTTACATGTTCTTTATATTTGTTCTTTATTGAATACAAGTGTAAATGTATAAAAACAAATTATTTTAGACCATTAGTAATATTTATAAACAGATTTTTTTATTGATTATTTCCTTCATATCCATAATAATGCGTAATCACCATGGTTTCTGTCAGTTTCATAATGACTAAAATTCAAACGTCAAAATTTAACCGCGGTAAAATTTATGTCAAAATTTAATCGCCTGTGCATAATTTTAACATGATTATTAAAGGTGCTTCACAACTGAATTTTATCTATTTATTCAGGAAATAATCACTCCGAACATCCCGCGTGCATGTAAACTAGCCTGAATAAATTTTGACGATTTTCTGTCAGAATGTTTTGCTCTGAAGAAATATATCTCGTAAATTTTCCGCTTCAAAATCCCTCGTGCTGCGCACTCGGGATTCTTGTTGAGCGGCAAATTTACTTGACAAATTTCTTAGCAAAACATTCTGACAGAAAACGTCAAAATTTAATCGGCTATTTTAATGCACTTGGGATATTACTGTTGATTATTTCCTTCATATCCATAATAATGCGTAATCACTATGGTTTCTGTCAGTTTAACAATGACAAAAATTCAAACGTCAAAATTTAACCTCGGTTAAATATGTGTCAAAATTTAATCGCTTGTGCATAATTTTAACATGATTATTAAAGGTGCTTCACCAACTGAATTTTATCTATTTATTCAGGAAATAATCACTCCGAACATCCCGCGTGCATGTAAACTAGCCTGAATAAATTTTGACGATTTTCTGTCAGAATGTTTTGCTCTGAAGAAATATATCTCGTAAATTTTCCGCCCCAAAATCCCTCGTGCTGCGCACTCGGGATTCTTGTTGAGCGGCAAATTTACTTAACATATTTCTTAGCAAAACATTCTGACAGAAAACGTCAAAATTTAATCGGCTATTTTAATGCACTTGGGATATTACTGTTGATTATTTTCTTCATATCCATAATAATGCGTAATCACTATGGTTTCTGTCAATTTAATAATGACAAAAATTCAAACGTCAAAATTTAACCGCGGTTAAATATGTGTCAAAATTTAATCGCTTGTGCATAATTTTGACATTATTATTAAAGGTGCTTTACCAACTAAATTTTATCTATTTATTCAGGAAATAATCACGCCGAGCAAAACATTCTGACAGAAAACGTCAAAATTTAATCCCCTATTTTAATGCACTTGGGTTATTACTGTTGAAAATTATCTTATTCATTAAAAAGAAAAATAGTCCAGATGAATTAACTTTGGTGATAATATATAAACTGATCGATGCTATAGGGTATCCTTTACTAATTATGATAAATACTAGTCTATCAAAAAGTGTTTTTCCTACCAAGCTGGAGAAGTCAACAGTGGTACCAATTCCAAAAGTTCAGAAGGCAATGGATTGTAGTGAATTTAGACCAATTAACTTACTATCTGTGTGCGACAAAATTATGGAAAAAATAGTGTATGAACAACTTTTAGACTTTATACAGAAGCGGAACATATTAGTCGATCAACAATCTGGTTTTAGAGATGAGCGTCATGTGAAACAACATTATAACTGGTAATATCTGAATGGAAGCAAACAGTAGACATAGGAAAAACTGTGATTGTTGTGTATCTTGACTTTAAGCGTGCTTTCGAAACAGTTAACAGAAAAGTGTTAATAAACAAAATGAGATCGTATGGTATTACAGGTGTGGTGTTGAGTTGGTTTGAAAGTTATTTGACTGATAGAGGTCAGATTACAAGGGTTGGTAATAGTGAATCTAATAGTTTAAAGACAGAACATGGTGTACCCCAAGGCAGTATTCTCGGCCCTCTGCTATTTATTGTTTATATAAATAATATTGTAAATGCCATACAGCATTGTTCTATACATCTGTTTGCTGATGATACACTTATTTATTATTCAGGTGACGAGGTGGATAACATTGTGCAAGTTTTAAATGAGGAACTAACGAAAGTTAATCTGTGGTTAAAAACTAACAAATTAAAATTAAACACGGATAAAAGTAAGTGTATGATATTGGGTAAACAACAGACAGTTCAAAGTAATGACTGAGAAGACTGTGGTATAAAGGTGGATCAAGAGGTAATACATAAAGTGGATAAATATAAATATTTAGGGGTGTGGATAGACTCTAAGCTTAAATTCAAATATCACGTAGACTATATAGGTAAAAAAGTTGGCAAAAAGATTGGACAATTGAGGCGAATAAGCGTATATTTATCTTTTAATTCAAGACTGACTTTATGTAATAGTATAGTGTTGCCTCATTTTGAATATTGCAGCACTGTCTTATTTCTGCTGAACAAGGGGAACATAATAGTCACTGCAAATCCTACAAAATAAAGCAATGAGAAAAATAATTGGGTGTAACAGATATACTCCCATCCGGTGTATGCTAGAATGTTTGTCATGGTTGTCTATTAAGCAGAGGATTTATTTGATTGCAATGACAATGGTACATAAGATGAAGATGTCGATAAAACCTGTTTATTTAAATAAAACAGTCTACTTGGGAAGTGACGTCCATAATTATTCAACAAGGCATAGAAATGACATAAGAAGTGAATTTGCCAATACTGAGGGAGGAAGAAGATCACTTTTTGTAGTGGGCATTAGTGACTATAATAAATTATCACTGATATATTTTAATAATGGCGGAGAAGATCAATCACAGTCCATCCAGTTAATTATTTCCCAGTAGTCTTAAGCCTTGAAATTGAGTTTTGGCGGCATGAATGTCCTGATAGTTGTTCTCTTTAGATCTAACTGTCTTCATTAACTTTGAAGGCAATACGCGACGGGAAGATGTTGATGGATTTAAATAATATTTAAACATTATCTTCTGTGATTCTAATACATAAGAATTTAAGCTATTACATTCGGGAAGAGGCTAATTTAAAAATGTTAAAAATTATCGTAAAAATGTGAATTTTTCCCAATTTTGTCAAACACATGCGCTACCGGAAGGTATAAACCTATTTTCTTTATTTTTTTTTTACCCTTTCTTAGTCTCCCCAATTCTCAACTTTTCCTCGGTATTACGATTTGAAAATAAAATTTTTTTGGTCCACCCTACTACGCACCATAGGAATATGCATAGTAAATTCTTTATGTTGAATTATTTGCTCCCCTAATTATTTTAAAGCTAAAGTGTAACGCCATTTTTGTGGAGGAAAAACATACTGCATCCATTCA
The DNA here is from genome assembly GCA_940337035.1 of Agriotes lineatus. Lineage (NCBI taxonomy): Eukaryota > Metazoa > Arthropoda > Insecta > Coleoptera > Elateridae > Agriotes > Agriotes lineatus. The sequence continues at coordinate 2,116 of CALNHX010001214.1, read as the reverse complement.
TACTCTTGCTAACAATTTTCCATTTTCTGAAACCGAAAGAACACAAAAAAATTAAATTAAGACTTTTACAAAAATCACTTAAATTTGTCATTGTAGTTGACTTTTGCATTTTCAGATTATTATAAAACCCATAATATGAAATAAGTGTGTTTATCTACTCCAGTGTGATAAGTAACTCATTATATGACATAATGACATTTCTCTTAATGCACTTTCCTCAATTTTAAGCGTAGATAAAATTTTATCTACGACAGTGTGTAGAATTGCCTTTTAGTTGGCAGTTTTAAGTTTGTAAAACGACTGTTTAATAACATGTTTTTATTAGTTTACGTCGTCAATAGTAACGTGTTTAACAGATTTCATTAGGCACGTTGTGAGTAGCAACGTGTTTTAAAATTTTTAAAACACGCAAAATTACAACCGGTTGCTGGTAATCCTAATTTACATTAATTTTTTTTAATATATTTACCGTGTTTTCTAGGTTCTATCGTAGATAAAATATTGTACGATACACATGCTTAAAGCATCTTTAGTCCCTCGCGGGGCTTAAAACGCTCGCTCACTCACATTTTACCTCTACCCCACTCGTGCCTAAACAGTAGCTTTACGCACTTGTATCGTAAATTACTATTGTACATGTGTGATAATGCATCATTAATATACTTGTGTGCTTACACACTAAAGTTTACAGAAAAAAATGGTAATAACAAAAATTATTATTATATTATGGTCTACAATCTGTATTTGAAACTTCATTTTCAATGGTTAAGGAATTAAAAAGAAAAAATCAAAAGAGCCGCAATGTTTTAATATGACAACCGTAGCACAGTCTCAATTTTAGAGGACTTTTAGTATATTCAATAAGAAGATAAATGGAACATATCTACCAAATTCGTTGCTTGTACTTATTAATTTTTTCAAGGTTTGTGTAATTATTGTCTTATTTTTCCTGCACTTTTACATCTATTGTATATTAACTACAAACTATGAGACACAAACATTAATTTAATAAAAACCTATTAATATTTTGCAGCACCGCCATCTTGATATATTACACTTTGAGGGTGTCGTGATATGAAATTAATTAAATTTCGAATGGTCCTCGACACCAGAAGGTAATGAATGAATGAATGAAAAATATATTCTTTATCAATTTCTTCCCAAATATTTTGAATATGATGGGCAAGATCTTCGGCAGTCTGTACCCTAACGTTAACTTGGTATAATATACAGGGTATCCCTGAAAGGTGTGGAAAAATATGAACCAGATATACTAGAGAAGATAAGCCGATTTACCCCAAATTACCTATATTCAAAAGTCCACCTCTGAGGAGTTACACTCAGCTAAAGATGGTAAAAAATGCTTTACGGTGTCTCTTATATAAAATTTAAAAAGTCAGTGGGTTTTGAAAACAATAATTTTGGTTAAAAACTACAAGGTAAACAACACAACAAATGGAAAATGGGAACCAATGTTCAAAATGGCCTCAATTTTTACTACTACATCAACGAGTCCTTCTCTGTAGAGTTTCTGACATGCTCAAATATTCTAGGGCTTGCACGGATGTTATTTACTGCATGAAATTGAAATAACAGTCTAAGTCAAAGTCTACCTGTTAATTTTAATTTCATACAAGAGACACGGTATAGTATATTAAGTATTAAGAACGGTAAGGACATTTTACCAATCGAAGACAATTGCTTGGAGGAGGAGCGAAGCGACGACCCCAATTATTCTCTGAGATCGGATATTTCTTAACGTTCGTAATGCTTATGTCGTTTTTTGCACGATAGAAATGTATTTTTCTTTATGTTGGTGGCACTGTAAGTCTATGTCAAATTCGAGGTTAGGTTTTGCGTCAGTTTTGACACAGACTGACGCAAAACCTAACCTGATAACCTCGAATTTTTACTTATCGTTCTAGAAGAGTAAGCATTACTGATTACTGATTTGGCAACAAACACGGTAACTAAGTAAAATCGTTCTATCGTGTAAATAAGCATTTTTCACCATCTTTAGATGGCTGTAACTCATCAGGAGTGGACTTTTCTATGTTGGTATTTTGAATTAAATCGGTTTCTTTTGAGCTCTAGTATATGTGGTTACATTTTTTCT